>OY796882.1:24297265-24818253 GCA_963680785.1 Diplosoma virens | reverse complement strand
AGTCATAAAATGTATTTGAAGGTGAAGGAAGCTTATTAAGTAGTTAGAGGTAACACTAGCAAAGTGCTCATTAAAGTGATTAGCTACAATTTCTGGATCATTGCAATGTTTTTTTTTAATGATTAAAGATGAAGACAATTTTTTTGGTTTTCCAAGGAGGTCATTAATAATAATGAGCCAAGTTTCTTTAACATTATTTTTATGCAATGCAATCTTGATTTAAAATAAACCTTTTTCTTTTCTTGAACCGCCCGAGAATAAATGTTCTTTCTTTATGATATTTAGCTTTAGATGTAAGACTTCTTGTTCTCGTATATTTCTTATAACACTGTTCTTTGATTTGAAGATCAAATTCAAATCAAAGATTTTTTGTTTGTGATGGATTAATTTGTTTAATTGGAAAAAATTTATTAAATGCAGTTGAATATTTATAAATAAGTTTAAGTATAAATTTTAGTATAAATTTAAGATAAAAATCTGAAAAAGGGAGAAATCTGAAACAATTAAACATGCTAAGACTATTTAATACCACTATTAATACATAAGAAACTATTTTAATTCTAACTGCTGATAAGTCTCAATACCCCCTAGGGAGTATTGAGGCAAACTTTATGAACCCCTACTTTACAATCAAACTGCAAATAGTGTGAAGTAAAAGATTGTTCTTCCCAAAGCTTTTCATCTGACACTCTTCAGGAAAAATCGTCAGAATAAAGCAGAAATGAAACCTAATTGGATTGTAAAGAGGAAAGCAGAGTTCTTATTGGCTGAAAGAAGTTTGGCAATGAGAGAAAAGATTAAGAAATTTTTAAAGAGTAGACGAATTTTTTTGTTACACAGAAGTATTTAAGAGATTTAATGAAAGTCGCTTCAAGAGCAGAAAGGTGAAAAGAAGAGCGACCTCGAGCGAGAATAGAAAATTTTTTGTTGATGTAGCAAAGAGCGCATTGGGTATTGTCAAGATGTTGACCAATGGCGGATTCGTAAATTTGTTGTGGGCGTATGTTGGCCTTGCAAGAGCGGGAAAGGCTTTGGCGGTTGTGCGAGCCAGGAGGATTGGCGATGGATCTAGGAACTTGTTGTTTGATTCGCTCTTCTAAGCATTGAGACGTGCGATCAACGTACCGACTATCGCAGTGCCACACAAACTGGTAAATGGCATTGCTGTGATGATGGGAAGGTAACATATCTTTCTTAGTTGCTGGTAAGAGCTGTCAGGTTAAAATTACTGTGTTAAAAAGAAACTGTTTAAAAAATAACACGTGGTTCGACGGAGAAAAAGCAGCGTTTCACAGCAGACGTAATCTGCTTTTCGAACTTCATCGAGACATTTCCAATCCGTGTGATGTGTAGGTAGACAGGCAGTAATGGCTTTAATAGGGTGCAAGCAGTGCAATTGCATTGGGCCCCCTAAAATAGATCAAAAATTGGTCCTCCCTACAAAAGAAATTGCTTGATTTTTACAAAGGAGCGCTAGAACATTGATGGCAAGTCAAAATAAAAGAAAAAAAAATTGAAATAAATGCCTCCGTAACCTCTGTAATTGATGTCAAACTACACACTATATACTACTACAATGAGAAATGAAAGTACATCACATACTACTGAAGACTTTTTTTTAGAGAACACTATGATTTTGGGGAAAAATTGGGAAAGGGGAGAAATATTGGAAGTGAAGACCTTTTTTTTAGAGAACACCATGATTTTGGGGAAAAATTGGGAAAGTGGAGACCTCTTTTTAGTGACGACTTTGCTTTCATATACTAAAACTTCTTTGGCTACCTTTTTTTGGCACACTATATAGTGGATCCCCTTACTTTTCTTGCACTTATTTATTTTTTGTTAAAGGGTCATTCACTTTTTTTGCTTTTTCTTTAATATAACAATTGTTAATTGTTTTTACATAGTTTTAAAAAGCATTAACACATTTTCTCAAAGATTGGTCAAAAGTTATATTTCTCAATAAATCGTTGCAAAACAAGTCGAGACATTAGCTGTGAATTAAATCTATAAAGCAAGTTTTTACAAATAACTTTAAAAATTTGAATCATGTTTTCAAAAGACTCGAAGCATTTTTTCAAATTTTTAAATCATACTTTTGATTATTTCAAAGAAAAACACTCGAGTAACTAAAATAATATTTCTAAACGTAGAGTATATCCGTTTTTTTTTGAAGGAATAATTGGAAACAAAGTAAAATATACTATTTATATTAGTCATAAAAAACACTTGTTTGTTAAAAACATTTTACAAATTTTTGACATCTGTGCACGTATTCAGCCTTGTCAAAACGTTTAAAGTGCACAGATACTACTTGAAAAAAAAAGTTAGAGTTGCTATTGAGCAATCGTTGCGCAAGAAAAAATTCCTTATAATTATTTGTCAGAGTCGAAATAGTCAGTTTTGCACCTTACTGCGCACTGATGTCTGCGAATGGTGAACCAAAGTTAAAGAGGGTCAAGTTATCGCTTTCTTCTCCAACAAATGATAAAACTTCAGTTCGAAATGTGTTTTGTGCAGTAAAGTCCAAGAGAAAATATAAAAGAAAACATCAAGCAGACAGTTAATTGGGAAAAATTTCTTTCTTTGTTGAAGTGGAAAACCCACAACAATATTTCGATCATCTACAGTGACGCGAAGTGTTATTAAAATTGCTACCTTTTCAAACGTGCCTACTACAATTCGAAAAGCAAAACAACAAAGGAATTCGTAAAATTCACATGATTTTTCTTGCTAAAACCGACCCTTACGAGTGTTCGATTCGTGTTATGTTTGAAAAAGCCCAAAAGGAAGTATTGGCTGACGGAATGAAGATATATTACAAATATATTAACTTATATTCTTCTCTTACCTATGTGAAAACAATGAAGAGATCTCTTGTCACATATGAATGTATTCTACTTAAAAATGCTAGTGATACCGAAAAAAAAGAGACTTTGTGAAATCAGTCAATTTCTTGCCCCTTTTTGTGGGAACAACAAGAACACTTTAATACACGACTTGAATGATCCCTTTTTGCTTAGTAAAAAATGAATCGGTTGTATTTATCTGACTTCTAAATAAACGTTCAATCTTGAAAGTTTTTTGTGCTTTATTGTATACACCGAGTTGAAGTATTGAATAAAAGTTTTCAATTAAGGTTTTTTTTCTTTTAAGTAGGTTAATATTGTATATATTATTAATGACCTCCTTGGAAAACCAAAAAAATTGTCTTCATCTTTAATCATTAAAAAAAAACATTGCAATGATCCAGAAATTGTAGCTAATCACTTTAATGAGCACTTTGCTAGTGTTACCTCTAACTACTTAATAAGCTTCCTTCACCTTCAAATACATTTTATGACTACCTTAATTTACCATCAAAAAACTCTTTCTTTTTATTTCCTACTACACCACTTGAAGTAAAAAGATTATTGTCCAAAATAAAATCAAAAAGTAGTAGTGGTATAGATAAAGTTTCTTCTAAAATTCTAAAACTGACTCCTGATAACATGATTAATTGTTTAACTTATATTTTCAACCTATCTATTAATAAAAGGGTTTTTCTTTCTGAATTAAAAATTGCAAAAGTTATACCAATCTTAAAAAAAGGCACTCCATTAGATGTTAATAATTATGGACCAATTAGCCTTCTTCCTGTTGTATCAAAAATTATTGAAAGAATTGTATACAATCGTGTGTATTCATATTTTAATAGAAATAACTTTTTCTACAAGTTACAGTTTGGGTTTAGGAAAAATTATGGTACTAACCATGCTCAGTTAAGCTAAATTTATAGTTAGCAATATAGGGCGGTTGTGCCTCCCAATGATATAACCGTTCCTGCACTGCACATTTTTTGTCATTTTTTCGTCTTTTTAAATAATAATATTTAGTTTGAATTAGGTAACGCGGCCGTGCTTCTTATTTTTTTTCTCTTTCTCAACTCTCTCTATACTTTCTGCATGTTTAACGTTCGTCGTTGTGTCGCGTTTCCTTTTCATGCTTTGCTTAATGTACATTGCATATACTTAATAATATTACTAAGCATGAATAAAATCATCATCAATACAGGGGTTAATTTATCATTATCTATTTATCATTAACATAAATATATCATCATCTTGCCATTTATCTCATGGATTCCCTCAAGGCTCTATACTTAACCCCCTATTATTTTTAATTTATGTAAATGATTTTCAAAACTATTTGCAGAAAGGAAAGGCTTTAATGTTTTCAGATGACACCACTATATTTTTTCAACATAAATGTTTGTCTGAATCAACTTTGACAGCAAACACTCAATCAGAAAATTTTAAAAAATGGCTGATTGCTAATAAATTATCATTAAACATTACCGAAACTAACTATATAATTTTCCAAACCCCTCGTTGTAAACAAAGCACTAAACAATTAAATATTATTTTAATTAACCACGCATTACAAAGAGTTTCTGACACAAAATTCCTTGGCGTTGTTATTCACGAGCATTTATCTTGGAAGCCACACATGGAATATTTACTAAAAAAAATTAGGTCTAGCATTTATTGCATTAAAAAATATTAAACCTTTTTTTGATCGTAAGACTTTGTTGCTTTTATATCACACACTGGTTAAAAGTCATATACTGCATTACTTCATGGTGTTTTGGCAACGAAACCATGATTAACAAGCTCCAATGTGCACTGAACAAATTGATGCGCTCTATATTTAATGTCGGCAAGAGGCAGACGGTCTCATACGTTATGAAAGATAACAATCTACTGACAATACGTCAAATTAAGGACCTAGAGATAGCCACTTTTGTGTATAAATTTATGAATAAACTACTACCTTGCCATTTGACCACTCTTTTAAAACTGCGTTTAAAATTACAAAAAATACCAGGTGACAATCATCACTTTATTTATCGTTTGTAGAGTGCATATTATAAGGCAAGCTATGAGATATAAAGGAACACTTATTTGGAATGATATTCCATTTAATCTTCGACAAGATTTTAAATCATTAAAGTCATTCCGTTTTGCAGTTACAAAATTTTTTTTAACTAAACCCTTGCAATCCTAAAACTATATAGCTTCCATTTCAGCAAACTATTTCATTGTTGTTTGTTACATTACTAAATTATGATAAATATTGAATATTTTATTCGTGTATTTTAATTACTCAAAATTCAGGTAACTTTTGAATAGACTACTTGCTGTCTGCTTTTGTATTGCAGTTACATTGTGTCATATTATTTCAGTTAAGCAGAACGAAAAGACTATTTTAAGAAGCAGATTCTGTAGCATAAACGTAAGATCTCAGACAGCATAAACGTAAAATCTCTCTATTATATCACACCTTTCATCGGAAGTTGCTAGTCTGCTAATCATATTTAAAATTTTTTTATTGTGACCCAAACCTGTAATTTTATTTGTATCTATTATGACTTACCCACACAATAATTTTATAATTTGCATGCGATAAAAATAATTTTTATTTGAAGGCCTATATGGTTTTGCATAAATATTTACCACAAGTCTTACATGTAGAAGCTAGTTCTTATTTGTCCCTTTCAAGTTTGTTTGTTTTGTCTTTTTGTTTGTTTGTGTTTTATTGTTTTATAATGACTTTGTTGTATCTATATAATGTATTATTTGCATATCCTACAACGTATATCGTTTTTTCAGCTTCCTTTTTTTTTTCAGCTTTTGTGTTTTTGTGCTTTGATTTGTGCTGTTGCGGCTGAGAAATAAAAAAAAACATACATACATACAAAAATTACGCATGTCAGTAATAAAAAAAAGAAAGTGGACTTTCAAGTCATTTCTAGCAACTAAAGATGATGAAGATTTTCTTTATGAAGAATTGATTGAACTTCAAGAAAATCTTTGTATTAAAGTTGTTTATGACAGGGTTTCAATTACAAAATTTTGATCTCCTTTGTTAAATGCTTTTTTTGGATTCGCACAATTGGCAATAAACAAATTATTACAACTTCCTAGCACTTCCTCTGTAAGGCAGGTTTTTTTCTCCTTGTTTAGCTGAAGAAGAAGAATAGAAGTAGACTTCGAAAAAAGGACAACAATGTGCTCTCCATTACCGAAGTGAAACCAAGACTCAAAGAATCAAGAACACAAGGCACACACTACGCATGTACGAAATAATAAAAATTTGATAAAATTAATTTTAGGCAGCGTAATGGTGTTGTTCTATTGACTTTATTATATGGTGTTGTTTCATTGAGTACATCGATTTAGAGCTCTTAATTTTTAATTTCGATCCGTAAAACACATGTATATAATTTAATTCTTATATGTATGCTGTGTTTAATGATGTTTGACAGCAAAGCTGCTGATTTTTAGCAGATAAAGATTGGGAAATTACTTAGGACATTTGCCAAAGCGATGCTATTTAGTTTGTTAAGACGTTTTTAAAATGCAATTGTTTAGCTTAAAAACTACTATTATTAAAGTAAACCGTACTATTAGAAATAGCGAATAGCCCTGTTAGCATCAGTACGGAAAATGTGACATATATGGCCGTATCTTTAGTAGGCCGTGGCCTATCCAAACGCAATCAAAAGAAAAATTGTTTCGCCTCCTTTTTCCAAATTCTTTGGTCTGGTATGTCTATGCCCACAATCCAGAGGTCAATTCTTAGTTTATACATTTGCAAAAATGGATTGGACAGAAAAAAATATTTTATAAAATTAAAGATTTAATCAAACCCGAATTGAAAGTTCGTACTGACCGCTAACGATTTTCTTTGAACCCGAACGGGAGCTGAACCGAAACTAAATCTTTAAAAATAAAATTTGCTGAAACTGAACCGGAACGTTATTTTAAGCGATTCGACGCTCTGCTATTAAATACAAGTTATGAATACGACAAAAGGGTACATTCGTGTCTCCACTTCAATCAGTTTGTATTGAATGTAGGCCTATTACTATGTTATTACTATAAAATCGTATGTTGATACAAAACTTAAAAAAGCTTTAAAAACGTGTTCATTTCTCGAAGACTTTTGATCTGACATTTGTCGGGAAGAATCGTTAGAATGAACTAAGAGCGATTCAATTGCGGTTATATAGAAAACGAGAGCGCGTCTAATTGGGTGAAACAGTAGTTTCCAAATAATGCGCTCGAGCGCATTGGTGCGTCTCAAAACTTTTCCTTCCGAAAAATCTATCCAAATATGAAAAGCAAAGTTTATAATATAAGCTACCATTTCCCTACAAACATTCTGCTTGCTTTGTTGTGACATTATTGTGATAGTTAGAAGTCATTTTTGGCAGCTAGCTACTACTGGTCCGCAAGTTTCGCACGCGTTTAAATTAAAAACAAAATATTTTATTACATTAAATATTGAGCAAAAAGCAATGCAGAAAAACAACGACAAAAAGAAATTAGAAAAAACTTTTAATAGCAAAAATATTGAGGGGTGCAACTAGGAATTTGTTTAAAAAGAGAGCTGTGAATGAATATTCTATTTTAAATTATAGCTATTTAGATAAACCGTTTACAATCATCTGTTTGTCAAATAAACAAATGCTAAAACAAGCTGGACACAAATTTCACGGCTTGTTTAAAAGCGACTATAAAAAAATCATTATGATGACAAGATTGAGATTACGTTCATTTTTTTTATGAAAACCATCCTGTTAGAAACATGTATAGCACGTGCATTGAAAAGAATTAAAGAGAAAAAAGAAACATTGACAGAATATTATGATACAGTTAATAGTATAGTCCATAGAAAGCTTTTAAAAACCGATTAAAAAATGACCTCACTGCTTTTTACAGATTTATGGATTCAGAGACCTGCTTAGATCTACGGTTTGTTACCTTTCAGAATTAAAAAAAATGCTTTCATTTTATTTTCGTGTTTGCGCCGGATTAGAAAATACATTTTAAAAATTGAAAGACCTAAGTCTTTATTTAGACTCTAACATCAAGGTTTTATTACTGAATATGGATGATTTTGTTCTTCAGGCTTAGGTGTAAATGGATAGATAGCTGTACCAACCTAAAAAATTCGTAATCTGTAATATAAATATAAAAGGTAAAGTCTCAAACCTTGAAGGCCTGAGATTATTTTAAATCATTAAACTATTAACAATTTCAATGAGAAAGCAAAGTATGTTGGCAAGCCATAGAAGCTGCTGCTATTGTTAATTCACTGTCTGTTTAAAACAAAAGAGAATGTGTCTTCGACAGCTGCTCACGGGTCAGTTTTAAATGCAGCAATTCTTTTCGGCGCTTGGAGATGAAGTCTAGTTTTTAATAAAACATACAAACAATAAATTTATCCTAAATTTTTTTTTCCGACACTTTTAAGAAGATATGTCGTAATTAAATAAAATCCAATTTGATTGTCATATTGAAAAGCGTCTCGCAGGCCATATTGGCCATTTAGAGAGCAAGCATAGCTCGTCTTGATTTTCTTTTCACGTTCATCACAACATATCACACTAGAGTAGCTACTACGAATCAATGCCAACCATAAAATTTTCCAAGAAGACATCTGATGATGCAGAAAAAACTAAACGAAAAACAAAAGAAATCGATTGATTGTTAAAGAAAGCTCGATAACACGTGATCAGCGCAAGTTGTTAATCAGTTTTTTAGGTTCACAGATTTCGCTTGAATAGTTTACTGTAGTTTCCCAAACAGACAAATCGAACGACCAAGCTGAAGGGTGAATTTGTTGTCACTTTAATGTCGAACACACATAGAATTATTAAAATCTAGAAGTATTGACGAATTGCAGAGTTATTAAACATACCTGGAGTTAAAGATTTGAAAAGACGAGTCAAGATATGGCGAATATTCGAAAAATAGCCAGTTTTAATAAATTTAGGCACGTGTTGGTAATTCTATCTCTTAACAGTTGCAATGTGCGACCTATGTACCTACTATCATAGTGGCGCAATAAATAATAAATTACCGTAAAACGGGGTGACACAAACCAACGGGGTGACTAATACCATTGGTCAAAAAATGATTTTCTCGACTTTCGAAGTTAAAATTAAGCTTTATTTTATTTTCAAATCTAAAAAACATAGATTTGAAAATAAAATAAAGCTTAATTTTAACTTCGAAAGTCGAGAAAATCATTTTTTGACCAGTGGTATTAGTCCCCCCCCGTTGATATTTGTCACCCCGTTTTACGGTACTTTGCTTTCGAGGAAAGCTGTCGACTAATCTTTTCGGTTGCGGGAAAGAGTGGGCAAGTTGTGAAAAAGTTGCAAAAAACCTTTATGCCACCAAAAAGAATTTGTTTACAATTTCTAGATTCTGCGCTGATCACGTGCTGTCACGCTTTCTTTAGCAACCAACAATTTCTTCTCTTTTCAGCTTTAAAATACAATTAAATTAGATTTTTCTTCATTCTGACATATCTTCTGACTAATTGACTTTAGTGTGAAATTTTTTTCAGTTTTTGTAGTCATAGCATACACTTTCGTTTAGCCAGAGACTGAGAAGCTAAATACTGTTGAATTAATTCTAGATGCTACTTGAGTTTGTGAAAGCATTAAAACTTGTTTCATTTTGAAGCTACTGACTTGAAAAATGATTAACTGTCATCCGCAACACGCGCATAAGCAAAAAATCGTTTATCCTTGCGTTTGCGTTTTTATCCTTTATCCTTTGCATCAGCTATTCGATTCTAAGCTTTACGCATTCAGGTCTGTTTGTCAATGTCTTAACCACCTACTCACGATTTTATAAAAGCACATTGGCTATTTTTGACGGTGAGCCAGACTGTGATGGCATTTTCACAGACTATGATCAGATTTGGGTTTAAATTGTAGACAAAGGTATTTTAAATATAATATTATCAATGGGTAGAGTTGGTAATTTTAATACTTTATCTGTGGAGATGCTATTACAAGGCATAACAGGAAAAAAGCAATTTTTTGTTGATGTGCCTGTTGTTTCACAGTTTTCCTGCTGGAAGTATTTTTCAAAAAAGTTGATAAATTTTCTCTACAACATAAGATAGTTAATGTACACATGAGTCCAGGTAAAATAGCACAGATCAAATCAAAGAAATGGATTTGTGTACCTTTCATATGTTTTTCGAGCGTCAATAAAAGTTGCTTGTTGGTTGGCAGGACTCTAATTAAGTAGGTTTTACGTTGGAGGAAGTCGTACGATCTTAGCGCCAGTTACCGTTTTTTCTAGATGGCGAACCTAGCGCTGCTCTTAACTTTTACTTGCTTTTCGCATATTGTCAGTTTGGACGGATCATAAAACCAAAATAATTATTTTCCATTTTTAATGATAAAGTGGCTAATACGGTGGTGATTTAAGCCACAGATAAAATGAGTTTGTATATCTTTATAAAAAAAAATTTTAAGGTTCACACAGTCCTGTAGGTGTTTTAGAACAATTCTGCAAGCACCCAGTCGAAGTCATTGTAACGTACAGGTGATATTTATACGCGTAAAAAAGGATCCAATTAATCAACGTGCGCTCCGTTTCCTTGACCGAAGGTCAAAAACTCTGCGTAAAAGTCAAAGAAACATTACTTGACTGTTTAATTGCTTTGCCTGCATTAATGTTTGGCAGTGGGAAATTTTGAGCGACTGAGTTTTCAAGTAAAAGCATTTTGGTTTATCGATTAGCGTGCATTGACTGTTCTTTCAATCGTTTGGTAACTGTCTTCACTGAAGTAAACTCCCAAGTGAAAGAGAGGTTTCGGTTCATCTAGCGTTGGTGTTAGTTTTGAATCTTAAAAGCAGTCATCAGTCACCGCCTTTTTTGCCAATAAATTACCAGATTCAAGAGCTTTCTAAATTAGCATGGAGTTAAAGAAGACCTGCTATTCGCATCTCGGGTTTAGGACTTAATGGTAAAGTTTGTCAGCAGATTGGTTGAGGCAACAATTGACGAGTTTCTGAGCTAAAGTTATTTACAAAAGTAAATATGACATGTTCTCTTTGCTTTGATTGCTTTGGCGGAGTGACAAGAGCTTTTCAGCCGAAGCTCAGGAGCTACTTCCCTACTTTAAATTGGCAACCTGAAAGTGTGTAGCTGAAGTGCAAATGGAACTTCAAATGATATTTAAGTACATTATTTTCTGTAGAAAGCAGTCGTATATCCAACTTCCGACAACGATCAAGAAACCGTTCGATACAAAAACATATGCAATGCTTTCGTTAAAGATATTAGATGTTCGGGTCTCAAATAATAAATGAGTCTTTATTCGTTGTGCATCACTAGGAAAGTTAACATTACGTGTCCAATTGCAATAATGCCTTAGTATTGGTAATATACCGAAGCGTTTCTGTGCATTAACCTTTTCCGAATTTTAAACATTTCACATTAAAATCTTTATTAATTTAAGAACGACTCATTTTCTAATAGGTTTGCGGAAATTTTTAGCGACAGAAAATGGCACGAATTTTGTTGGTGTCCAAACATAGCTAAAATAGGGCTTTGAAAGTTATTAGAAAAAGATTGTTAAAGACTTGATGCCCAAGAATTTGAATTTTGACATACCCACCTATTAAGTCATTGATGGTGCGTTTGGAAAGCTGTTATCATTTTCATGTGTAACGATGCAGTACCTTTATTACAAATCTTGTGACGTTAGTAAATTTCCGTTTATGATGAAGTAAGTCGTCGTGTAGCAGTTTTTACATTGAACGTAAAACTAAGCAAAGGATATATAGAAATGATTAAAGTGTTTGAGTGCCATGTTAATTCTTTTATATTATATTCACTATCTTTATGTTGACTTTGTACTTCGTTGTTACAAAAATTGTTTACATTTGCTGTATGATGCGACGTCATAGTTTTGGATTCAGTTAGCCTGAAATGTAATTTTCAACATAGTCTTTTTAAATGTTCGTTTGTTAGTTTGTGTTAATTTGAATCAGTTTGCTTAATAAAAGTTAATAAAACTGATTTTTGTTGTTTAATAATTCTCCAAGTGCCTTTAAATGCTTGGTCTAAGTACTGTAGGTTTGTTAATGTCAAGTGATGCTTTAATTACGAATAATATTTTTTTAAATTTACTTAAAAAATGAAAAGAAGTTTTACTGTAAAGGTTGCAAGAAATCATTCAAACTATTTCAATTTTTCACACTATTGCGTGACGTTTAAATTACAATCATTCTCTTTTGCACATCAATATTGTAAATATAGTTAAAAAAGAAGGCTTAGCTCCTTTGGTTGTACCCCTAATATTTTTATATTTTATCAGTTGGAGTTTTGAAAATTACATTTCAGCAGTATTCACCAACTATTCGTTGGGAGTGATAAAGTTGCTGAGACTAAGCATGTTCTCTTCCACAATATCGAACGAATGGCATTCCAATGACGTGGACGAAGCGTATGAATCTATAAGTTCATATATTAATATTTTGTAAACATATAGAGTTTTCAAAAAATGTTTATATATTTACAAAGTGTTTCAAATAAACTGCGAGCTTAAAAACACAATATTGAAAACTAAAAATTAAATAGCTTTTAATGTTTTTCTCTCAGTAATTTCGAAAGCTTGTTTTCAATTGATTTCAAAGCAAGATGGTAGCTAGCTTGCTTGCAAACAGATCATTGACGGTAATAAAACTATCATTCATATCTGGGGCGTCCAAAGATCATAACGCTTTCTAGCAAAAATATTCGAGAGTTAAAATTTACAAGTACAGAATTTTTTGGTTTTTATTTCACATAAAATCTATTTCTGCACTCATTTTAAATAAAAAAAATTATTCGCATCAAGTTTTTTTTCGCAAACACAAATAGACCTACTCAATTTAGTTGAGGTCATTTTGTAATATACCGCGCGGACTACACAGTATCGTTTGGTCAGGCATAATGTTCTTGGTTTTTACAGTTCAGTTAAAGATGCAAAACGGTATTTTTGAAATTGGAAAACTAGAAATTTAAAGAAAGAAGTTATTGTTTGGTATACATGCAGTATATAGCGCACTGGTTATAAATTAAATACCCATAAGTTTACTCAACCTAAATGCAATTGTCATATGTCGCAACGAAAACCTACCATTATTTGCCACATCATTTGATTCAAGTACCGCGTCCAATGCTTCTTTAATTGCATGATGAGTTAGTTTGGTCGATGCCAAGCGTATTGATTGTTCATTTGCTGTACCGGACCGATAGCTTGGTCCGAGTGAAAAGCTTAGGTTTTTTTGTCGTTGACTTATTGGTAGCTCTGCAATGTTGGAACAACATATAAGACGATTGCTTGTTGCTAACAAAAATATAGTTTCAATGAGTCGGTTCAAAAAGTAAAAGCAATCTTTAAAAACCAAAAAAAATATAAACCTTATCAGCACTGTTGTTGGCGCTTTGTCTATAATGGGTCAAAAAATGATTTAATGCATTTTAAAAAATTAACGTTTGGTAATGTTTTTCGACGTTAATAAAAATGTATTAATTTATTTTATGATAACAAATTATAATTTTTATTAAAATATTCGCAAGTTAAAATTTACAAGTACAGAGTTTTTTTGTTTTCATTAAGCATAAAATCTATTTTTGCATTCATTTTTTCAAAAAAATAAAAAACTTTTTGCTTCAATTTTCTTAGGGAAATTACTCATTATCGTTTGGTCAGGCATAAGGTTCTTGGTTTTTACAATTCAGTTAAAGATGCAAAAATGTTATCTTTGAAACTTGAAAACTAGAAATTTAAAGAAATATGTTTTTGTTTATTTGATTTTTTTCTTTGTCCAATTAACTTTAAGAATACTGTAATAGTAACTAATGTTTCAATCCTACTGTTTTTAAACAAATGATTTAAATAGTACGTAATGATAAACTTTGAATAATCAATTTCATGATTTTGCGAATGGCAATCAATTTGCTACTGCTAATATTATTAATAGCAATAAAGTATTGTTTGGCCAAAAGCAATACAATCAAGTACAAAATCATTTTAAAGTTTGCAACCTTTCTACGTAAGAAAAAATTTTTAAACTTTTTTATTTAAAATTGAGTCGGAATAAAACAAGAAACACTTGCAAAATTTTTTCTTAAAAGACTTACGTATCATTCCTTCACATTCCTCATTAGCAATTTTGCTCAGGGCACATTCAGTGCTGGATTTAGAGTTATTTAGAAGGCTTTGTGTTGAAAAATATGTACAGCTTGTTAGTTCGTCAACAAAAGCATTTGAACGAGCTGAATGATCTTGATAAGCAAAACTAATTGCTTTTGCTGATTTGTTATTCAATGATTTCAATGAAATCGGTGAAAATGGAACATTTTGGACACTAATAATTTTCCATCTATTGCTTTTATCAGATTCTACATTATGCTTTTCGTGTTTATCAACCAGTGCTATTGGTTCAGTATTACATTGTTTGTATTCCTCAAATTTATGATCAAAACTTTTTTCTTTGTCTAAATCTTGATTCTTAGTGTTAGTATATATTTTGATTGATGTCGAGCTATTAAAGAGATTTTTGGCTTTTGTTCGTAAAACATTCTTCTCGATTCCAAAGTTATCCTTTATTTTCAAATCAGATACAGATTCATGTTTATGAATTTGTTGAATTGTTTTAGTATTTAACTTATTTGCATTTGTCCTAGAAGAAAAACTAAAATTTTTTGTTGTTGTCTTTGAGCCAAAGAAGCAAACCGAACGCTTTGAAATTCTTGAAACTCTGAGATCTTCAGAACCATTACATCTTGCCTCGAAGTTTGCCGTTAAATTCCGGTCGTTTTGCAAAAACATTGTTGCACTAGTCTCTGAACAACTTGGTTCCATTTTAGCTATATCCAATGATTTCGTTTTGTTATAATTAAGAGAAATGTAAGATGCATTGTAGTTGATGAATGTTTTAAAATCTTCGCTGTCAAAATTGTGAATCTTGATTTCAAGACATTTATCTTTGAAAAATAATTTGGGATCAAGATGAAATGTGGTTTGAAAGACGTTATGGTTAGAATATTTCTGAATTAACGGTCTTGCATTAGGTTGTATCGGCATTATTGCATTGAATAAAAGATCAATTATTATTGGTACTTCTTCGTCGCGGTTGATACTCATGTCAAGAGTTTGGGAAATCAAATCAAACATAACTCTACTTGATAAATAAAGAGTTACACGTTTGTCTTTATCGCCAAGTTCTGTTGTTTCGCAATCACTTAGTTCCAAAAGATTTCCAGGTCCTTCGCCTAAAAACAGAAATAATAAACAAGACTTAACCATCTAACAAAAACTGTGTGAAAAGTTGTTTTAAAGTGTTTTCTGTAGAGTTGTGCGTTTAATTAATTAAATTTCCTAATTACATTCATGATGAAAATAATGTAAATTAAAGTTTTCATCACCATGATTTGATAAATGAGTAATCGGTTGATTAACTTTTTTTTATTTAACTGAGTTGATAAAATAAGTTGATAAGCGAAGTAAAAACAAGTTTTAAACAGCTTAAATGATTTAATCAATTGTTGATTATTTCATAGCACATACATAAATATTTAGTTTTATAAATTAAAAAGACCTTCTATTCAGAAAAGCCGTCGAGCGATCAGCTCAACTTGCTTTGAGTAACACCAAAATCATGCTGTCCGGTGCCGATTTATTTACTTTTTGAGTTTTACTGAGTAAAAGCGTTATAATCTAGAAGTGCTTGATGGGGTCACAAAGTGGAGGAAAATGACGTTTCAAAAATACAACGAAGTAAAAAAAAGACATGAAAAGTTTGCTAAACTTGGTCCATGGCTAATTATAAATTGTTTTATTATACAGTAGAATAGTTGACCATTTTTGATCTGATTTAGAAGAAATTTTGATTAGTTAAGTGACAAACACATACATTTTGATGTCATCAAATTAAACTTATATTTAGCTTGGTTGTGAATGGTGTATCAAAGACGTGACATGCCTTTATTTGCCAAAGCGATTCTATGAGGTGTAACAGAGTTCAGGCACATCTTCTTCTACGCTACTATCGACAGTGGTGGATATTGCGTGAGGCGAATGAGGCAGTTGCTTCGGACCTCCTTCCGAAGATAACAGCCAAGTTTTGCAATGAAACAGCAGCCTTACATCTATTAGGATGGTGCACGTTGGCTTAGTTGGGCTCGACATTTATGACTATGACTTCGTAACATCGAGGACCGCTTTGTTGGTTCGAACAAATCAAAAAAGATACTATTAGCTCCAGGAGATGTAACTCAATTTGGTAATAATCTTTCAATGATAGATTTTTAAAAACTTTCGTGGAGGGTTGTATTGTTGGCTGTGAAAATATAATATCTAATCAAATACAAGGATTTCAGTAGCATCATTTTAATTTGTTTATGACATAGTCCAACACTTTTTCTAACTAATTAAATCCTTTTTCCTAACACTTTGAATTCTTTTCTCCAGCTGTCATTTTCAAAGTGATCATTTTTTAAAAAGATTGCAGGTATTTCAACATAAACTTTCAATTCTAAAGATGAAAATAAACTAACCCGTGCCACACAATGTAAACAGTAAATTAAAATATCGTGTTACAATCGAGGTAGCTATATGTTTTGACGGACACGAAAAAAAGAAGCGAAAACAATAATTAATCACAATAAATAAATATTTATTTCGAGTAGATTAGTTTAACCGTCATTTCAAGTTTACGTTTTTTCATACCCTGCAATTCTTTGAATAAATACAAATAAAAATTACAAGAGGCCACAGCTATGGCAGAATAGTTAGCTCAAGCAAAAGCAGCAGGTGCACGTCCATTTCGCATAAGGTAAAGTACTAACAATTCTTGAGTTTGTCTGCTGAATTAATCGAGTAATTAGGTTTATGTTTGGAAGCTGCCTGTGCGTTTGTAGTTTGATTAATCTAATTTACTTTTTAATCAAGTAGTAGTAGTAGTAGTAGTAGTAGTAGTAGTAGTAGTAGTAGTAGTAGTAGTAGTAGTAGTAGTAGTAGTAGTAGTAGTAGTAGTAGTAGTATGTCATATAAAAAACTTATTTAACTAATTTTGGAATTTATAGTTTCTATGTTGTCATAGAATCTAATTTTCTTGTTAAATTCGTGACTTGCTTTTGTTCAGCAAAAAAAAAAATGCAGATTGATCTGTGAGTTAAATTAAAGTTTATGATCATAATTCGCATAAAAAATGTTTATGTAATTGTTGGAATGCGTTGCCAGCTGGTGAAAAAAAATATAATCAAGCAAATTTTTTTTATACAGGGTTGGGCAAAAAAACCTTCCACATTTCATTTTTTGAAAAAATAGACAAAAAAAGCCTTTATTAAATTTTTATTACATACTAAAAATACTATATGATTGCCATTCTGTGTAAACTATTTTTTTTAAATAACGTCCTCAAGATGGCGCCCTCGAGCTGCGATACACTGCTGTAAGCGTTTTTTGAAGTTTCTCATTACCCTCTGAGTCATTTCTTGTGGAATTTCATTTATTGTTTTGCAAATGGCAGTTAGAAATGGTTTCTGAAATTTCTTAAGGTTGCAGTTATAGATTCACTGTTAGTGAGAAAATTTTCTACAATAAATGCACAGTGTTTACTTGTTCAAGCATATCTAGACATCAAAAATTTTGAAAAAAATTTTAATAATTCACTAGTTATTCAAAAAAATTTTAATAAATCACTCGTTATTCAAATTTCTCACTCTAAAAAACAAAATGGCAGTTCATTAACAACATAAATTCACTTAAACTAGGTGACGAACTGCAGCAGCATTGCCATAGTAAGACTTTAAAATGTGGGAGGTTTTTTTGCCCCACCCTGTATAAGACATAGATCTATATAGATATAGTTTATCTATACATGGAATTTTTTATTAGTTATTTTATTTATTGCAGTTTATTGTACAATCTTTTACACTTTTACCTACCAGGCTTCACAATTTGAAAGAGATCGTTTATTGCTATAATTTTCTTCTTTGTTGCTTAAAAAACTTTTTATACTTGCTCTATGATTTTTACAATTTAATTAAAGTAATGGCCTCTGAGGTCATTATTGGTAGTTTTAATGGTTCCTGGTAGGGATTACAAAGTTGGAAACAATAGCACAAAAATGCTGCTATATTGGTCATATTGCTAACGTTGTTGCCTTTTTTATTTTTACCTTCTACTATTTAGAATTACTAGTCTTCATTGTTGCTTTTTATTGTTGCCTATATGCTGGCATTCATATGTAAATATTTTGAAAACTGTTTTTAATGCTTATATTTATCTGCTTTAAGTTTAAATTATGGACATTGATGTATTTTTTCCTTAATTTCTTTTTTTGTAACTTGGCAATAAGCCTTTTTCCAGCCATTTAGTGGTCACGCCAACTGTTTCTAAAAGCTTTGGCTTTATGCAGTTTGTTTTAGCAGCCAAGTCATGAAGCAAATAGGATAGTTTGGTGATTTAAAATTGAGTTGGGATTTTTAAATTAGTTTAAAATTTACAATTTATTTGCTATGTAAAGAAAACTAAGTTTTGCAATCATCAGAACAAAACCGAACAGAACAGACAAATTTATTTCATACGATTCAATATTAATACAACAATGCGCACAAAACAATAATAGTAAAAATAATAATAAAGAAGAAGAAGAGTGCATTTTACTGACGTAATTTGTTATAGGTAAAAAAAAAGATAATAATACCGAACGTATGCGGAAACTGCCGAGTGACCAAAAAAATAATAAATTGGTCTTCAAGTCGGGCAGCCAATGATTAATTAAAATTATGAAAATAAACGTATGCTAGAGCAATAAGATAAAAAATGGACCACAGTAGATATAAGTTTAATTTAAAATATTAATGAATTTAAGAAAAAGAATTTAGGATATAACGTTTGTACATATAGCCAAAATTATATAAAGCGTATTTTATACATTTATTTTATACGTGAATATTTTAAACATTACTTGGAACACATTCCAAACTTTAACTCCTCAATATTTAAGAGATCTTTGCAAACGATTTGATCGGTATCTTGGTAAGTACAACATATTATTGTCGGATGAACGGGTTACACGGGAATGAATTTAAGATACCTTTTTGAAATGCTTAGTGAAAGAATTCGGTAACTTACATCTGTCAAAGTTAAACATTAAATTTTGAAGTTTCAAGCTTGACTAAGTCTTCTTATTTTAAACTCTTGTTTTTTCTAAACAAAGGATCACATCGATGACTATTGCGTATTACTGATGACTCGCACAGCTTTATTTTGCAATTTTCTTAAAGGTTCGAGATAATTTTATACGTAACACTCCATATTATAAGACAGTATAGTAGGCTAGACTTTGCATGTAGTCAGATACTGTAGTTATTTATTTAAAAAAATTTTCTGAACATTTTTTACTCTGCAACTCGCGGTCATTTTCTTTTTAAAATTTATTTAAGTCCAATGTTACATAGATTAAATTTAAAACCGAAATTAAGTACACGACCAAACTATTTTGCAACTGTATTATGGTAAGCAGATTTTCTTAATTTAATTTTTAAATATTAACCATTTATTTGTCTGTGTCAACATTTTTTGTGGAAACAAGTAGAATAATTACAATTCTTGTTTTAAATTATATAGTTGCACCTGGTTTGTTTTTAGTGATTATGTGTAGCCTATTCTTATAAGCTTTGTATCTTCAATGTTATTGCAGTTAAATTGCATGACATAATAAATTTCAATTAATTTTTATTAATATGTTCTGACACTTTTATCATTCAATTACGGTACTTGGGAAAAACAGAGATAGTTTATAATAAATATTTATTCATTGCCTTTTGATACAGTATAGCTTCTTGTAGCCTTTATTATATGGAGTTGCTTGTTAAAATTCATCCAAAAAATAATAATATTTTAATAATGTAACAATTGGTTTTGCTATCATAGCCTACTTTTCTGTTTCTGTATAACTTGGTTTTTGCATTAAGTACTATTTTAAGTTGATATGCAAGTATGTAAGCATTCAAGATCATTGTAAATTATCGAACTATCTATTTTTTCATGATTTGATAATTTTGGAGTTTAATGTTTGTTTCTCTTTAAGCATTTGCAGTCAAAATTAAGTGGCTAAATCACTTAATTAAAAACAGGGCGACCAAACTATTTACGGCAATAAGTTTATTATGATAAGCAAATTTTTTTATAGAATTTACATAAATCTTGGTTTGTTTTACAAGCTTATATATAATTAGGTGGGCTTGTGATGATGGTAGCAGTTTTGCTTTTAATATATTTAACTATTAGATATCATAATTCAATAGTTTGCAGTGCATGTGCATACTGGTGATTAGATTAAAATGTGTTGATGTGCATAGCTGTTGTGGAATGCAATTAAGATAAAAACAAACTTTGGAGAAAGTGCTTAATTTGAATTAAAAACAAAACCCCCTTATAATAATATTTTATTAAGCTATCTTTATTTATAATAAACTATCTTTATTTTTCCCAAGTAATTGAATGATAAAAGCGTCAGAACATATAAATAAAAATTAATTGAAATTTATTATGTCATGCAATTTGACCGCAATAATATTGGAGATACAAAGCTTATAAGAATACACATAATCACTAAAAACAAACCAGGTGCAACTATACATTTTAAAACAAAAATTGTAATTATTCTACTTGTTTCCACAAAAAATGTTGACACAGACAAATAAATGGTTAATATTTAAAAATTAAATTAAGAAAATCTGCTTACCATAATACAGTTACAAAATAGTTTGGTCGTGTACTTAATTTCGGTTTTAAATTTAATCTATGTAACATTGGACTTAAATAAATTTTAAAAAGAAAATAACCGCGAGTTGCAGTGTGAAAAATGTTCAAAAAATTTTTTTAAATAAATAACTACAGTATCTAACTACATGCAAAGTCTAGCCAAATAATTGCAAAAACTTAGTTTTTATTACATAGCAAACAAATTGTAAATTTTAAACTAATTTTAAAATCCGAACTCAAATTTAAATCACCAAACTATTCTATTTGCTTCATGACTTTGCTGCTAAAACAAACTGCATAAAACCAAAGCTCGGAATGGTTAACAACAGTTGGCGTGACCACTAGGTGGCTGCAAAAAAGCTTATTGATGCTGTTGAAAAATGGTTTTTTCACCCCTTTATTAATCCATGCTAGCAAAAGCTGCTTTGCAAACTTTCATGATTCTGATTGTATTCTAAAAACTTTTAGAAGCTAATTTTTGCAATATTTTTCCGGATCTTGATCTTGTGATGTTGAAATAAAGCGAATCTCCTTGGAACAGGCTTCTATTTGTTTGCCGACCCGGACCGGATCCAGATCCTACTTTATCTGAATCTGACCAACTGTAGTCAACTCGATCGTAAAGTAGGATGGATGGCTCCTTATTGCTTAGTTTATCGAGCCGCACTTACTGAGAAACTGCCGATCGCTTATCACTAAATCCTGTGATTTCCGTACAAAAGAAGTATAATCGTCACCAAAGAAAACAATTATTAATCGTTTTTTTAAATCCCGCAAATCAATCGTGACCAGTAGACCGCAAGTCAGACCGGCAGATTGGACCTGACTACGAGATTCGAACAAATGCAGAGAGCCAGAGACGGTCCCACTTTCCAGACACGACTTTGCAATTTTTAATTCCGTGCTATTCGTGCCGTAATTGTCGTTCTGATACAAATTGTTCTATTAAACTCATCTTTGCAATAAAATAATTCAGCTTTGTAACTTGTGTGCCAAACAAACTTGTTATAAGTTTTAAACAACGTAATAAAAAAGCGTATTTAAGAAAACAAAATACAACTTAGCTGCAGATTTACATTCAGTATATAGACAGCAACATATACACTGAATGAAATTTCACAAAACAGCACAGGTCAGTTGTGCAGACATGCAAAGTAAATTGAGCGATCCGCAAGAAGTAATCAGCTTAAATCAATTAGACAAAACGAATTTAATTTTTTGAGATCAGGGACATTTTGTCGTATTGAAAATATTTGCGGCCAAGCAAATAAAACAGCATCGCCAAAGTTTAAAAGTGAAACCAATATCCAATAATTTTTTATAATCCAAATCAAGCAAAGACCTTTTATTTTGTTTTCACTTTGCATAAAGCCATTTCTGTACTTAAAGTTTTCAAATAAACAAAACACGATTACCCTATTTAGTTTATGTCATTTTGATAAATAGAGCGCGTGTTACGGATTGAAGATCCAATTTTAAGGAACCTAAAAGCAATCGTCCTATGCCGCAACGAAAAACCTACCAATATTTGCCACATCATTTGATTCAAATATCGCGTCCAATACTTCCTTAATTGCATGATGAGTCAGTTTAGTCGATGCCAAGCGTATTGATTGTTCACTTGCTGTACCGGACCGATGACTTGGTCCGAGTGAAAAGCTTAGGTTTTTTTGTCGTTGGTTTAATGGTAGCTCTGCAATGTTGGAAGAATATATGAGACGATTGTTTTTTGTTATCAAAACCACAATTTCAATGAGTCGGTTCAAAAACTAAAAACAATTTTCAAAAACAAAAAAAAATATAAACCCTTAACCACCACTACTTTAAAGTTAAAAATTTTTCGACTTTGATAAAGATATATTAATTTGTTTATAAAAAAACTTATTTTTATTAAAATATTCTATGTTAAAATTTACAAGTACAGAATTTTTTTTGCGTAAAATCTATTTCTGCACTCATATTTTTCAAAAAATAAAAAACTTTTTGTTTCAATTTTCTTAGCCAAATTACTCATTGTCGTTTGGTCAGGCATAATGTTCTTGGTTTTTATAATTCGGTCAAAGATTCAACAAAGTTATGTTTGAAACTTAAAAACTAGAAATTTAAACAAATAAGTTTTTATTTATTTCATTTTTTCTTTGTCCAACTTACTTCAAGTATAATTGTAATAAATGTTTCAATCCTGCTACCTTAGAACAAACGATTTAAATGGTACATCTTTCGAATGGCATTGAACGACTATTAGTAATATTAATAATAGCAATAAAGTAATTTTTGGATAAAAATCATTTTAAAGTTTGTAATCTTTCTATTTTTAAATAAAGTTTTCAAAATTTTTTATTTGAAAATTGAGTCGAAAAAGAATAGTTGTTCTATACAAGAAACAATAATAAACACTTGCAAAATTGTCTTAAAAGACTTACGTATCATTCCTTCACATTCCTCGTTCATAATTTTGCTCAGGGCACATTCAGTGCTGGATTTAGAGTTATTTAGATGGCTTTGTGTTGAAAAATATGTACAGCTTGTTAGTTCGTCAACAAAAGTACTTGAACGAGCTGAATAATCTCGATAAGCAAAACTAATTGCTTTTGCTGATTTATTATTCAATGGTTTCAATGAAATCGGTGAAAATGGAACATTTTGGACACTAATAATTTTCCATCTATTGCTTTTATCAGATTCTACATTATGCTTTTCGTGTTTATCAACCAGTGCTATTGGTTCAGTATTACATTGTTTGTATTCCTCAAATTTATGATCAAAACTTTTTTCTTTGTCTAAATCTTGATTCTTAGTGTTAGTATATATTTTGATTGATGTCGAGCTATTAAAGAGATTTTTGGCTTTTGTTCGTAAAACATTCTTCTCGATTCCAAAGTTATCCTTTATTTTCAAATCAGATACAGATTTATGTTTATGAATATGTTGAATTGTGTTTGTATTCAACTTATTTGTTTTTGTTGTAAAAGAAAAACTAAAATTTTTTGTTGTTGTCTTTGAGCCAAAGAAGCAAACCGAACGCTTTGAAATTCTTTTTTGATTGTAAGTAAATTTCCAATTGCTATTATTTGTACAACGGGATATAGGTGAGGTTTTATTTATTTCTTCGTATTTTCTTTTTCTTGATTTGATTTCTCTATTTTTAGCATTAATAGTACAGCCAGGTTTTGAGATAATTGACAGATCCGTGGCATTTTTTATATTTACATTTTCTTTGGACTCGGAAGTTAAGCGTCTTCTTAAATGGACAGCTTTCTTTTCCCCATCACATTTTTCTTTAAGATAGCATTCAAGGATAAAAGGTTTTGACAAATTTATTACTTTAAGTCTTCCAGATTTTAATAAAACTGACTTTTCTTTTAATTGTTTTGGTTGTTTATCTTGAAACAATTTTTGCATTGCAATATTACCACTTTGTACTGGCTTAGGTGAACTTTTTATAAAGTTCTTAGTCGAAACAATAGGCTTAATTTCGTGGTACAGGCACTTGTTTTCGTGCAGATTAGAATTAACTAATCTTTTGTCTTTTAGATGATAATCGCCATCATACAACAATATTTCTTTGCCTTTATCATTTTGATCACTAAAAAAATCAGTTGAAGAAGTATGTGTTTTCGAAGTTGCCTCATCGGTAAAGATAAATTTTTCTCCGTTTCCATTTTGAACAGTTGAAATGAATTCACTTCCATTGATAAAATCGGATCCAGGTTTTACTAATGCACTAATTTGATAAAATTCGTCAATTGTTAAGTTTGAACTTGTGGTTGGTTTTGAAATTGATTGCAGAAGGTTTTTCTGGTCACAAGATGAAACACATTTTGAGGTTTTTGTACCGAAAAAGCCATCATTAACAAAGGTCAGATGTTTTTCGATCATCTTATTATTATTTGTAGCACGAACTAAGCTTTGGTAGCACTTCTTTATACATCTAAGATCTTCAGAACCACTGCATCTTGCCTCGAAATTTGCCGTTAAACTCCGATCGTTTTGCAAAAACATTGTTGCACTAGTCTCTGAACAACTTGGTTCCAATTCAGTTATATCCAACGATTTCGTTTTGCTGTAGTTAAGAGAAATGTAAGATGCGTTGTAGTTGATGAATGTTTTAAAATCTTCGCTGTCAAAATTGTGAATCTTGATTTCAAGACATTTATCTTTGAAAAATAATTTGGGATCAAGATGAAATGTGGTTTGAAAAACGTTATGGTGAGAATATTTCTGAGTTAATGGTCTTGCATTAGGTTGTATTGGTATTATTGCATTGAATAAAAGATCAATTATTGGTTTTTCTTCGTCGCGATTGATTCGCATGTTAAAAGCTTGGGAAATCAAATCAAACATAACTCTACTTGATATATAAAGAGTTACACGTTTGTCTTTATCGCCAAGTTCTGTTGTTTCGCAATCACTTAGTTCCAAAAGATTTCCAGGTCCTTCGCCTAAAAACAGAAATAATAAACAAGACTTAACCATCTAACAAAAACTGTGTGAAAAGTTGTTTTAAAGTGTTTTCTGTAGAGTTGTGCGTTTAATTAATTAAATTTCCTAATTACATTCATGATGAAAATAATGTAAATTAAAGTTTTCATCACCATGATTTGATAAATGAGTAATCGGTTGATTAACTTTTTTTTATTTAACTGAGTTGATAAAATAAGTTGATAAGCGAAGTAAAAACAAGTTTTAAACAGCTTAAATGATTTAATCAATTGTTGATTATTGCACGGCACATATACCCATTCTGCTTTGGCCGACAAACCTAAAGCATTTTTTGCAATAAAAAGTCACTCCTTGAAAAAATTTATGTTGGACGTGAATGGGACGTTTCAGCAAAGATCTTTGAATTCTTTTGAAGTTTTATACAAGATTGCCATGCTAATTGCAAAGAATAAGAAGAGCCTTGACATCGTGGAGTCTCTTGTGAAACCTAGCATGATCTTAACAGCAGAAATAGTACGGGGCAAGGATAAAGCAAATATGCTTTCTCAAATTTCACCATTCAATGATACCTTCAAAAGAAGAATCGATGAACTGTCTCAGAATATCAAAGATCAACTTCTCGTCTAAATAAAATAGTCTCCATTCTTTGCTATACAGTGCGATGAAACGACGGATATTGGAAATTGTTGTCAGCTTCTGCTTTAAGCTCGTTTGTTATTACCTAGCATGGTAAAAAAGAAAATGCTATTCTGCCACCCAATGAAAAGTCATGCAACATCTGACAATATTTTTAATGTTGTGTCAAACTATACGGTATAAAGGTGGGATCCTTTAACAGTCGTCTATTTAAGCTCCTATGTCAAGATATGCAATCTGAACTTTTGTTGTTTCACACAAATGTTTGATGGTTGTCGAAGTGGAATATGCTAAAACGGCTTTATGAAATAAAGGAAGAAGTTGCAATATTTCTCGATTCCAGGAAAAAGAACAATTTATTGGAAAAGTTTTGATCACAAGGCTTTTAATTATCATTGGCTTATCTTATGGACATATTTCAGGCGTTGAATGCTCTCAACCTGAAACTTCAAGAGAAAAACATTAATATCATTATGAATCATGACATTATGCTGTTTTTCATGTCAAAACTTGACCTCTAGAAGAATCGACCTCTAGACGAATGGAACAAGGGAATCCAGCAAGCTTTTGTAGCCTGGATTCTGCTCTCACAAAAGCAAAAGTTAACCTTGAGTCTGAATTAAAGACACAAATAAAAGACTCACCTACTTTACTTAAAAGAAGAATTTATCAAATAATTTTTTGATATAGATGAGAAGTGAGAAACCTAATAATTTATCAGAAACCTATCTCAAAGCGAAGTAGGCAACATTTTTGATGCCCCACAAGAAGAGTTTCTCGAGTAAAATTTAATTCCACAGTCAAGAACAACTTCAAAGAGCTAGACTTTAGGCGTTTTGGGGCGAATACTTTCCTGTTTACCCTCTTATTTCAACCCAGGCCTTGTGTGTTCTAGTTATGTTTAGTTCGGCTTATCTTTGTAAAGCCACATTTTCTACACTAGTTGTCCAGCTAGTTTGAAGTTAAAGGAGACTTACAGTGCACACTCTTTGGGATTAAACCATAAAAAGAATAACACTTCGTTTGTATTTATTTATAAGTGTCAAGAGCATGAAGCAGTAATTTATTGCTCAACGGAGGCGCAGTACCAAAAAAGTTAAGAACCGCTGGTTTAAATGCTGCAACTCAATTGTGACCAGCAGGTTGGACCTGACTACGAGATTTGAACAAGTGCAGAGAGCCAAAGACGATTCCACTTCCCAGACACTTTAATTCCGTGCTATTTGTGCCGTAATTGTCGTTCTGATACAAATTGTTCTATTAAACCGACCCGGACCTGATCCAGATCCTACTTTATCTGAATCTGACCAACTGTAGTCAGCCCGATCGTAAAGTAGGATGCATGGCTCCTTATTGCTTAGTTTATCGAGCCGCACTTACTGAGAAACTGCCGATCGCTTATCACTAAATCCTGTGATTTCCGTACAAAAGAAGTATAATCGTCACCAAAGAAAACAATTATTAATCGTTTTTTTAAATCCCGCAAATCAATCGTGACCAGTAGACCGCAAGTCAGACCGGCAGATTGGACCTGACTACGAGATTCGAACAAATGCAGAGAGCCAGAGACGGTCCCACTTCCCAGACACGACTTTGCAATTTTTAATTCCGTGCTATTCGTGCCGTAATTGTCGTTCTGATACAAATTGTTCTATTAAACTCATCTTTGCAATAAAATAATTCAGCTTTGTAACTTGTGTGCCAAACAAACTTGTTATAAGTTTTAAACAACTTAATAAAAAAGCGTATTTAAGAAAACAAAATACAACTTAGCTGCAGATTTACATTCAGTATATAGACAGCAACGTATACATTGAATGAAATTTCACAAAACAGCACAGGTCAGTTGTGCAGACATGCAAAGTAAATTGAGCGATCCGCAAGAAGTAATCAGCTTAAATCAATTAGACAAAACGAATTTAATTTTTTGAGATCAGGGACATTTTGTCGTATTGAAAATATTTGCGGCCAAGCAAATAAAACAGCATCGCCGAAGTTTAAAAGTGAAACCAATATCCAATAATTTTTTATAATCCAAATCAAGCAAAGACCTTTTATTTTGTTTTCACTTTGCATAAAGCCATTTCTGTACTTAAAGTTTTCAAATAAACAAAACACGATTACCCTATTTAGTTTATGTCATTTTGATAAATAGAGCGCGTGTTACGGATTGAAGATCCAATTTTAAGGAACCTAAAAGCAATCGTCCTATGCCGCAACGAAAAACCTACCAATATTTGCCACATCATTTGATTCAAATATCGCGTCCAATACTTCCTTAATTGCATGATGAGTCAGTTTAGTCGATGCCAAGCGTATTGATTGTTCACTTGCTGTACCGGACCGATGACTTGGTCCGAGTGAAAAGCTTAGGTTTTTTTGTCGTTGGTTTAATGGTAGCTCTGCAAAGTTGGAAGAGCATATGAGACGATTGTTTTTTGTTATCAAAACCACAATTTCAATGAGTCGGTTCAAAAAGTAGAAACAATTTTTAACTTTTTGTACCAACTCATTGAATCAAAACAATTTGAATTTTAAAACTAACAACAAAAATTTAAACAGCATTACTGTTGGCATTCTGTCTACACGGGACAAAAACTATTAAAATGCATTTTAAAAAATAAAAGTTTGGTAATGTTTTTCGACTTTGATAAAGATTTATTAATTGTTTTATAAAAAAAAACTTATTCTTTTATGAAGAAGACATACGTTTTTGCACTACTGTTCATATTTTTTGAGCAAGGTATTTTGGCTTGTTTAATGCATCGAAAGCACAAACGTTTTATCCTTTAACACACTGTGGATTCAAATTATCAGCCTTCACGTGGCAATTCCCGGTAACTGGCAAATGATCAAACTAATGGTAATGAATTTAGGATCCTTTCGGGGTGATAAAAAGACGAACTATCAGCTCCGGAAGCGAAAGAGACTTGACAACTTTACAAATTCTAAATGTGGGCCATTTGTGCCCATAATACTACATTTAAATGTTGAAGGCTCAAATAAGATCTACGTTATCAGTCAATTGGCTACCAGACACAAGGCTCTTGTCATCTTTTTAAGAGACTCATTGCACAAACGCAGACCAGCTAATAATGCCATACTTCACACTGGATGGTTGGGTCTCAAGCAGGAAGTATGGCCTTGCTACGTTTGTAAATGAGAAAATTAGCTGGACCCTTGTAAATTAATCCTCTGTGAGATCAGCAATTTAGTGTTTGTGTGTGGACATTGATGGTTGCAAGATTGTCAATGTCTACAAGCCACCAACCCGCACCGTACACTACTAGCCATTTCAGTGTTCCCATAACCACTGTCATTATGCTAGTGATTTTAACTGCCAGCACACTGACTGGGGATATACAAAATTACACCAATCCAGATTGAATGCCTGGTTGACGAAAAGCCAAAAGAAATCTTTCCTTCTTGAATAACCCTAAAAGATGCCTAGCTTCTTTTTTGATTCTAGAAGATTGAAACCAATCCAACCTGACTTTTGCGAGTGAAGATTTAAACAGCTCCGAGCTAAACAGACGTGCATTAAAGAAGTTTCCTAGGTCAACATCGACTATCGCTAATTACAGTACATTCTCAAAAAATCTGGCTCCAGTCCCAAGGGAATCGTATAAGCGTTGCAACTTTCTCAAGGCAAGCTTAAAACTATACGGCTTAATCACAAACCAGCTATTTTAAGAATTACTATCTTCTGACTCTAGCTGTATTGATGAGGCATACCAGGCAGGAATTCTGTAATATTATCTTTGCAGCAGTGAAATTTTTAAGTCCACGTTGTTGCAGAAACAATTATAGACCGTGTTGGCATGCAGATGCAGAGTGCGAATATCTCTATCAGGTTTTTCTACGGGCTCTGCAGGGTGAAACAACCAGTTCAGTTGCTTCCGGATTGCTGTCCCATCTTGATGAAAAACGAAATAATCGCTGGTCCGAGGCTGTCATTAACATCAACTTGACGCACTTCAGTCAGCTGGCATGGAATATAATTATCAATTTGACCGGCAGAACCAGACACACATGCCGCCTCTGGTCCATTACCGCCAACTTGATTGCCTCGCAGTTGGTTAAAAATAGAATATACAAAACAACAAAGCGCGATTCAGCTAGAAAGAAGTCTCACAACTCTGGAGGATTCCAACACCACCTGACAATTGTATCTCCGAAGATTTTTCTCCGGAAAAATTTGCCACTGCCCTCCAGCTGTTAAAATCTGAAAACGCTCCGAGCCTTGAATCTCTATTTCCAGAACTGATACTCCATGCCGGATCTGCTTTGAAGTCCTGGTTAAACAAGTTCCTGTCCTTCTGCATGCGCCAACTCAAGCTTTCAAAAACTTGGAAGAAAGAATTAGTGGCTGTTATCCTAAAGCCAAATATTGTATATAATTAGGGGACCCAAAGATCTATCGACCTATCTCTTAGCTTTGTGTCCCCTTCAAGACCTTGAAAAAATTTATCTATGCTTGCGTCGAACCAATTATCGACCCAATGCTAACTAGAAAGCAAGCTGGGTTTTGGCACGAAAGTTCGACCGTAGATCAAGTCATTTTTCTGATTTAGGAAATTGAAGACGGCTTTTCGGCCAAAATGAAAGCCAGCGCTGTGTTTGTCAATCTCACGGCAGCCTACGATACTGTATGGCACCGCAGCCTCATCTGCAAGCTACCCCAACTTCTTTCGGACTGGCATATAGTCTTATTGATTATTAAAATTGTTCATAATCGATGTTTTACTGTCACCACCGGTACCGGAAAGCAAAGCTGGTTACAAAGTCTTAATAATGGCGTCCCACAAGGATCAGTCCTGGATCCTCTCTTGTTTAATATCAATACATATGACCTTCTTGTAATAGTCGGAAGAAAATATGCTTATGCTGATGATCTGGTCATCTTGCACTATGCAAACGATTGGCAGGCAATAGAGGGGACTCTTACTCAGGACATGGCAATCCTATCCTCCTACCCTTACCAGTGGAATCTCAAGCTCACTACAACAAAGACTGTGTCGGCAGCCTTCTATCTTTACCATAAGGAGACACGACATGAGCTTAACATCTTTGTCAACGGACAGGTCTTACCGTTTTGTGCTGAGCCCACTTATCTTGACATAAAGCTGGATAGGTTACTCACGTTTCGCCGACACTTAGAGTCACTGCGCAAAAAGTTAACATTTCGCTTTGGGATTTTACAGCGATTAGCTGGATCAAGCTGGGGTGCAAATGACTCAGTATTCCGCACAGCCAACCTAGCCTTGGTCCGTTTCACGGCTGAGTAACTGCCCACATGTTTCGTGTTGCAGTGCCCATACTCCTCTTATTGACAAGCCCATTAACGATGTCTTGTGCATAGCAGTCGGATGCCTCGAGTCTCACACCAATGGACAATCTTTTTATTTTATCAGGCATCCAACCAACTAAGCTTCGCCGCCAAAAAGCCGTGCTCTATGTAGCTTGCGGTGCTCAGAAGCCAGAACACATCGTATATGAGAGACTCCTGTCTCCACTTCGTCTCCACTGCGGGCAACTTAAATGAAGACACCCATTCGTACCTGCTGCATTAGAACTGCTGAACGATCCTGCCCAGTCAGGCACCAGTGTAGCACCACGGGCTGAATATAGATAGAGCATGAAATGAAACCTCTAGGCTAAAAAACACCTCTAGGTTTCATACATTTATTAAAGATGTTAGTCCAACGCCGCCGGGAATTAGCTTTCCCCGACTTGTGTGGGTAAAGATTAACCGCCTCCAAACCGGCATTGGTCTATTCTGCTCAAAAACTTATAAATGGGGTATGACTTCTACGGCGGCCTGTCAGTGTGGCGCAAATGAACAGACAGCTGAGCACGCAATAACATCTTGTCCCATTTATTAACATTCAAATGTAGCATGTTCCCTCTCAGACGTCCAAAGGAATCTAGTGTCGTGGCTGATGGAAACATGTGCGACCATTTAGTGGAACATTTAACTCCCGTCCATCTCCCCTATAAAGAAGAATAAACCCATTGGTTGCAATCATATTTTGTTTTCCATCTTGGATGCATTCATGTAGAAACAAGGCTAATCTTATTAATAAAAAACAACTTGGAACTGTTCTTTTAAAGGGATTTTTTTGACGAGCAGATTGTAAAATAATGAGAAATCGTCGCAGAGATTTTTCACATTTCTTGTGTAATAGAATGGTATTATAGCCTACTCGTCCAGTTTTTCACGTAATGAAAACGACTGTGTGTACTTGATTGTATTACCAAGCTGAAAGAAACAATAACCCATTCTACTGTTGAGCTTAATGCCTACAAATTGTTCGATTACTGCAAATGAAAGCAGAAACTCTTTTTCTGATATTGGAATTTTAACTGAAAGAAAGATGATGTTGATATGTTGAACGAACATTTTGATGAGTTTTTGTTTCACAAAAAATTAGCTACATCACCATTATTATTCTTTTACAACATGATGAACGCTGCATCTAGAAATTCATATATGTAAACAAAAATCTGGGACATGTACCAAATCAAAAAAATCTTTTACTTATGAAAAACTGGAATTTTCAACTAACAGCACATGGAGTAGTGGCTTATCTTAGCCTTTCAAATCAAAATTACACTGCCGAAATACGGCCCAGAGAAGTTTTTGATTATTGTTAAAATCCAGCACTTGTCAAGGTCTTATATCCAGCCGCCAAATAAGATTCACAGTTTGCAAGAAGACAAGTTTACGTTGGAATAATTGTTGAAGAAGAGTGTGATCGGAAATTTTAAAAAGTTGTTTTAAACATGCAAAAGTTAATTTTGTAAGCAACAATTTAAGTTATATATGCGACTAATTTTTTCTTTTTTTTGTTTTTTGTTTTTGAGTCTGACAGCTGTTAAATCTAAACGTGATGTTTTTCTTTGTTCTCGATTTCTAATGCTTCTATTACAAACATACGAGACTCCTGTACTTAATGTAAAAATTTACCGAGAACCACGTTAAATCAGCTTTTCACACAATGTGAACAGTGGAGCGACAACGTTTGTAATTTCAAGAGTTTCAATATGAATTAATTTCAAGAATATGTTCATCTTCAGTACTTTTAACCCTATTAGAATTGGGGGGAGGCTGAAACTGCCCGCGGTGTTAAAATGCTGTGTGCTGCTCAAAAACTAATTGCACGAATTTTTTCAAATTTTATGACTTTTCCTGATTTTTATTCATCTAAATGTTGGTGCAATTTTTGAAAAAATCGGTAAAGTAATTTTGGAGTTATTAATAGTTTGTTGACACCTAGTCACTAGTTTTTTGACTATTTCATAAAACGTGAGAAAAAGCAGCCAAAAGCGAGAAAACGACAAATTGTAAACTGTTTATCAAAGCAATTGAGACCGAACGGTTCATTAACTTTGCTTACTCAAACACTTTACGAAGCAATAAAACGCTTTCAATCTCACTTTCCAAGGAAACTTGTTTATGTAGAAAAAGAAATTACTGTAGATTTAGATTTCTTTTTGTATAAAATTTTCTAACAAATTCGGATAAAATCCCGAGCACTTGATTTGGCTTCATTATAAAAGTTGATCTTACAATCGATCATACACTTCAATACCTTTGGTATAACGGCTATTGGAACGGAATATTACTACGATCGGAACTATTCAAGCTAAGCTCAAAGAAATATCAAATGAAATAAAGCAAGTGTATAATAGAGATATTGGTTTCTAAAAAGCTTTTTGGAACGAACCTGAAAAAAATATCAACTTCAATTATTTTATTGTAAACCCTAAAACTACTGGAAAGTGAAATATTTTCATCTTATCAACAATGCATCCAATTTTTTAAATTTTAAAAAATTAAAAGGAAAAACCCGCTTTATACAAGTTATATGAGTATACGAAAGGAGGTACAGACATTGTAGACCAAAAAATTACTTTCTATTCGAGTAAAACCAAGTCTTGAAAATGGACCACAATTTCATTTTCGTATTTGCTTGATATTTGTCGCATAAATGCAGCAAGTGTATTAGCAATGAAAAAAACACGCGGAGCCGCGCAAACAAAATTTGTTTGAAGTTGGGTTTAGTCTTGTTTTGAAATTATTAAAACCTTTTATCCAAGGCAAGGTCTAACTCAATGTTTCTCAACCTTTTCCGATTGCAGCACATTTTTGAACTTTTTCAAAAATCGCGAAACCTGATTATTTTTATTAAATTTTGTTTTCAAAACCAGGTGAACACTAAAAAAAGTTTTTACCCAGAATTGGGCTCAGATTTCTAGCTTTTGTCCCTAAAATCAGTTATATTCTAAAAATAACGTTGCTCTGGTCGTGGCATAAAATTGGTATCTTTCGTAGTTCGCGGTGCACTTTAGCTAGGACCTTGATTTCCGCCCCCAAAATTATGTGATCTCTAAAAAAAAAAGCTCTTTACCTGCATTCACAGTCTCTCTAGTAAATTTCCTTTCCTAAATCAGTTCATTCTAAATAAAAACGGTCTTCGCTCCGAGTATTACATATTTCACGTGTAAAAAGCGCAATATTCGACGTCCCTAGCTAATTTTTTTCCGAAATCTTTCGCGGCACATAGGTTGAGAAACACAGATATACAGGGTGCGGAAAAAGTTCCCGATCGAATTTTCAAAATTAAATTAAAGGTATTATTTTTTAACTAAAGTTATCCATTTTTGGTTTATTTTGTTTGTAGATACATATATTTTTATGTTTCAGATTCAAATTTCTTAAAATTTAATTTGCATTTGTTTAAAATGAGTCAACGGAAGGCCATTATCTAACTTTTTTGCTGGAAAGACAAACCCAGAGATTGTTAAGATCTTAAAAGCTCCAAAATCAAACAGTTCGAGATGCAGTAAACCAATACAAAGAACTTGGGACATCAGATGATCGTCCCAAAAGTGGGCAACCGCGAACTGCTCGCACCCCAACCAAAATTAAGGCCATTAAGGAGCGGATAAGTAGGAACCCCAAATGGATAAAGAGGAACCCCAAGGAAAATGGTTAGGGACTTAAAAATTGATAAAAAAACTGTCAGAACTACATATTGTCAAAGATGGTCTCAAGTTGTCCACTTTGAAGATGACCAACAGACACCAATTGACGGCATTGCAAAAGCAAAAGAGGATGGAAAGAGCCACGATTCTCCTGAACCGAATGAAGAATGGCACAAATGCTGGGAAAATTTTCTTTTCTGATGAAAAAATCTTATCTGTTGAGGTACAGCTCAACTAGCAGAACGACAAAATTTTGGCTAAAAGTGCTGACAACATTCCCAGTTCCATAAATTTCATTTACCGCCGCCAAAAACCTGCCTCGGCAATGGTATGGGCTACTATCTCTGAGAATTGGAGATCCACTTTCATCTTTGTTAAAGAGGGTACCAAACTGAATGCAAACTTGTATATTGAGGATATTTTGACTCCAGCCCATGTTGAAATGAAGAAACATTTCAAAAATGACCCTTTCACATTCCAACAGGACAGTGCGCCCTCTCACACTGCAAACAAAACCCAGGACTGGTGTGAGAGTCACTTCCAGCTTTCTGGAGGAAAGAATTGTGGCCTCCTTCATTACCTGACTTGAAACATATGGAATTTGTGTCTAGTCCATCTTGGAGAAAGAGACCTGCACATCAGCCCATAATAATATCGAAGCTTTCTTAAGCGAGAATGTGCCAAACCTAGAATCCCGTAGAAACCTTCGTGCCGCAGTGAAGAGCTTCAGGGGGAGGCTTGAGCGCGTAATTAAAGCCAAAAGCGGCCATATGGAAAAATAGATAGTAGAAATGTTAAATGGGTCTCTAACAAATTGTGTGTTAATTTTTGTTTAATTTCAACCTTTATTAGTTGTTAAATTTAACTTTTTATAAGATCGGGGACTTTCTCCGCACCCTGTATGTAGTAACATTGAAGCTGATAATTCAAAATAATATTACAAAACTCAACCATTTTCCTGAACTAGTGAATAATGTGCAAAAGCTTGCAGCACCCTAGAAAAATGCAAATGGCACTCTAGGGTGCCGCGGCACCCCGTTTGAGAACCATTGGTTTAACCAGTGAAATTCTACAATAAAGTTGATACTTAGCAAAAATCTCGTGAAACCAAGTATTTATCCCGCTTTGTTATCAATATTTCCTTCTCAATCAGATAAAAACGTCGGTGTGAAATATGTATATCAGAAATATCAGGTCCAGAATGAAAAAAAAAAGACATTAAAATGGCGCTTCCAATCTTTTCTTCAGCCTGGTAGCAGTTTTCAAAAATTTACATAAACAAACTCAAAAAATATTCAAACAAAATACATTGAGCTGTTCTTCAATGCAATATTATTTTATGATTGTACTGGTGTTTTTGTTTTACAAACAATAATGTTGAAATTAGGATTATCAATTGACTAATTTCTATCGCAAAAAACATATCGTTTTCATAAATTTTAAACAAAGTTACGTTACTCGTTACAGTTGAAATATAGGTTGATGGAAATTAAATCACTTTTTTAAAACATTTTAACTTTTTGTAACTCTTACGAAAACTAGACCTTACCAATTAAACAAATCGTACAACAATTAAGTTAAACAATTACGTCAGAAAACGTTAGCAAAATTTTAATGAACAAATATTTTATTAATGAATTAGCGTACTTAATCAAAAGAAGAAAACATTCGAAACAAAAAAGGATTTCTGTAAAATTTAAAAAATCGATGTGATCAAAAGCAATCAACTCTAAATAAATTAGTCAAGTCGAAATATTCTTTTATAGTGAAGAAAAATTAAATTGAGTTCCTGCTATGTGGAACTACAAACACAATTTTTTTGTGTAATAATAATTTGCTCTCTTTTTATGTTATAAAATTTCTTGCCTAAATGTTCACAAAAGGGAGTGAATTTAAAAAATTATTTGATCAATAGCAAAGATCGAAGCGTTGTAAACACTGCTTTTAGCAGATTTGCTTGTGTAGAATTTCTTTCTCTGTAAACAATAATAATCTTGCCAAGTGGGTTTCAGCTGTCATTATTCTTACTTCTAATTTTACGGATTAATGACGTTCGACAAACAGCCGAAGTCGTTAATTCTCTCAAATCGCTCTCTCGTTTTCAACCAATTTACGAAAATTGACTATCCTTTAAAAACTCGCATTTTCAATCCCAAATGATGTTTAAATGCAACATTTTAGTATTTATATTAAAAGAGTATAAAATTTTCTTTCTATACAAATTTAAATAAGAATTCTAGCGCGAGTAATTGTCGAGATATAAGCAAGCAAAGAGCGCGGGCATTTTTAGCCTCCCCCCAGTCGTACAAAGTTTTCAAAAAGCCAGTATGAATAGGATTAAGTTCACCAACGAAAACTGTTAATAAATAAATTACATTTATTCTGATCTTGAGGACACCGTGCTGACACGATTCCTACCTGGGGATTACCAAATAAATTGAGTGGTCATGTCGAAGGTTAACCGAGCATTTATCTTTCAGACATCTATTACTTTAAACAATATTTCAGTGGCGGTATTGGGTGATTTTTTTGACATCTATTATTTTAAACGTTTGAGCGGCATTCATATTCGCGACGTCTTTTGAGCAATTCCACCACAAGGCAAATGTTTTTAACGCAGAGCTCTTCAGAGCGCGTAGAAAACTAACTCTAACCTAACCCTAACCCTAACTCTCGTTTGTTTGATCAGTAGAAGCTTGTTTGTTGTCTTGTCTTCTCTAGGTTTAAAAGTCGCTCAAATCATAATTGCTCTAAATATAGATCGTTAAAAATATCTTTGCTAAAATGAGCTGGCTAAAATGAATTTTGCTAAATGTGGGCACCCATTTTGGTTACTAATCAAGCGTCTTCATTTCAGCACGTAGTCTCGGACATATTGAACAAGTTAAAAATAACAATCTAAATGTCTCTAGTTAAAACATAGGCATGTACTGTACTACTGCAAGAAATTATTATGATATCCTTACGTAGCCACAAGTCATTCGTTTGAGATTGTATAGTTTTTAAAATCAATTCAACTCCTTCTAAATGCAATTAATTATACACCGATAGAGCTATTTCGATAACTTTGTTTTTTTGAAGTCTTACTAAAAGAAGTCAAAGGTTGTTGATTATTATTAAAATTGGTTCTCTCTGAAGAAAGAGTTGTTTCTGCTGCTCGAAACGTTTCAAGCTCGACCACGCTCAGATTGTTTCCAACACTGCAGCCCTGGCGTTCGTTGATAATCTGCAAGTATAAGAATTCGATTTTAACGCGGCATTTTGATTTAAAATTGTATAAATTTGTGACCATATTATTTTGTCAAAGTCTATTATTTAAAAGTTTCCTAGACTAGCTATGATCGATTGATTAAGCACTTCATTCTTAAATATTATCAGGCTGCAATATAACATAACGAGAATTTTCAAAACTGTCAAACCAAACTGCTTTAAACGAATACCTTTTGGTGAATGTTTTTGTGATTGCATGAATCAAAAAATAGATAAACTTAAAATAACCTGTCATTTTTAGGAAACTTTATTTTTTGTTAAGTGTTATCAAAGTTTAGTTTCTGAGAACATGTAAAAAGCTCAGTGCAAAAGATAAATCTTGGTAAGATAATTGAGTTTCTATATATAGTAATTAAATAAGTGAGTTTGTTTTTCTCTTCTTGTAAGCTAAGTTAAGGGAAAACCCGAATAAAAAGAGAAGCGTAACAATAATCTTGTATATAATCTTGATGAATAACTTTGGAGCGAAATATTTCACATCGTAAAACTGATTCCAGAATACGATTTTGTTACAAATTTATCTTCGTCTGTGCAGTAAAAATGCACTTTTAAATATTCAATTTTAACTTTAGACTAAATAAATTTAAAAATAATAAAGAAAGTAATTTTTAAAATGAATAAAGAAAATTGAAAGTTTTTAAACTATTTCGTAGATCAAATCTACCACATTGTTGCCGACACTTTGACGCTGCTTACTGCGTCAGTACAATGACTAACGCTATGTTGCTCAATGTGGCATTTCCACCAAATTATAATGCATTTCAGTCGTGTGTAAAGACAACTACTGCATGTTGAAGATGCCTTTTTTGGTTTTTAGCCACATCAAATCTAATACAGTGTTGTCAACAGTTGGACACTGTATGTAGCGTCAGTACGACGACTAACGCTATGTTGTTAAAAGTGTCGTTTTCGCCAACTAAAAATGGATTTCAGTTGTGAGTAAAAATAATTGTAAAACCACGGTGCCAGACAATGGACATTTTCTGGCACCGTGGCTTTACATTGCACCAGCTTTTTCTTAGCTTTGAAAGACTCCTTGATGCTTTTTGTCAATAGAAAGACATGAGCCACGGCTGACTTTCCTTGATGCTCTTTGTCAATAAAAGACATGATCCACGTCTGATCTTATAGGGGACACAGAGCAGAGTTATCGGTCAATAATCAAAATCATCACAGCAGAGATTAAGTCGCAAATCTAATGTCGACTATTGAAACTAAAGAAGAAAAAACTCATCCTCGTTAAAGCCTGTGAAGCCATTTAACCTACAGGCTCTAAATGCCACGTATGTATGGCTTGTTAAAAACCGACAAAAAAGATGTGCCCCTACGTCCCACCCTGTCCATGACTGGCTCGGCCCAACATCAACTTGCAAAATGGATCACTTTTGTCCTTGATACAGTGCTCCAACATTTTGGTACCTACTAAATACCTGACTCTTTCACTTTTGTTGAAATTGTTAAAAATTTTCATTTACTATTTCAATACTTCATATCCGTTTCTCTGTTCCTTTAATATATCCATTCTCTTTATCAAGATTCCCTAGCAAGAAACTATCGCAATCTTCGCCAATACTCTCTATGATGCTGAACTTGTTCCACCTTCGTTTCACAGGTAAATATTTATTGAATCGATGCAGACCGTCACCTCGTCGGTCGAATTCAGTTTCAACGACACCATGTTCCGGCAGATTGATGGTATTGCTATTGGATCCTTGTTGGATCCAGCTCTCACTAATATATTTTTTGGTTACCAGGAAACCAAATTCTTCCTCAAGTAAAGAAACCTCTCAGATACTACCGCCACATTGATGATACCTTTGCGGCTTTTGAGACCGAAGACGAATGTGAAGGATTTTTTTTTACTCAGTTTTCTTCACTCTTACGTTTCACCTTCGGAAAAGATCTCAACTTTTCTCTTCCGTTTCTTGACGTTGTAGCGTGAGCCTTTTTTGCGGAGAAGAGCAGGCAATCTTGAACATCGTAGAGATGAAAGCAAACAGTCTCAAAAATTGATGCCACTTTGATGAAACGATTGCAGATAAACCGTGGAGATGACAATGAAATAGAAAGATTGAAGATGCTTGCTTGGAGAATATTTTCGATGAAGCAGGCCGAAGTGCAAAGTTGAATTGCCGTACGTAGAAGATATCTTCAGTGATGGAAATAGGCAACTTCTGGAAATCTTCAGGCGACTTCTTGACTTATTAAAATCTTTAAGCGTTGAGCAATTTCGGATGCCAATCTTCCTGTAAACTACTCGGTGTACCAATGTAGCATGAGCGGTTTTGGCACACAAGTAAAGCTTTAACCCTTTTTATTAAAAGGGGCGCAATTGCAATTAGATACAGAAAATAATGTTTAAATTTTAAGACACGAATTCAGTCGAGTCTTCGACCTATAACGTTGGAAGGATGAGTCTCAGGATAAGTTTTTGATCAGGTTGCTTCATCTCTGTCTGTCTCTCTGGACCGGAAATTCGGTCCAGCGAATATATATGGTCAAAGTAAGTTTAGTGAGTTTCTATTATTACACCTGATCTTTTTCACAGATAAAACCATGAGGCGTTAGCTCACGTGATCAGGCTACATCCTATTTGCAGGTGTGTCAAAAATAACTTTACAAAAAGCGGTAATGGCCTTGATGGCGGGATCAGCCAACAATTAGTTGGGGTGGGGACACCGGAAAGGCGGTGCAAAAACAAAATACTAAGAAATAAAAGCTATAATATGACGGCTGCCATGAGACCAGATAAATGCTGTGCAGCGAGCGAAAGAATCGTAATGTATGAATGTACGTGCAAGTTGAGTCTGCACGTACAACGTGTGAAAATACATTTGCTGAAAACTTTGCAAAATCGAAGCAAATGCATGCACGAAAACAGGTTTGCGGCAATGAGTTCGCTACAACATCCTTGTTAAAAAACACAGCACTGTATTTATCACATCTGTGTACAGACAACGTACCTAAACAGGCAAGTACTTACACTTTTAGCCCTACAAAATCCAAAATCAATCTTGTAGCTACACTGATTCACAGAGCTCTGTTCATCTGCTCAAGCAGCAGACTTCAGATAGAGCTCGACAAAATTCGATCTATTTTGGTTGCTAATGCCTACCTAATCTATATCATTACATCCTCATTTACCAAGAATATCCGACAATTCAACCAGTCATTTCAACATTGACCCAAAAAATGCCTGGTTTATCTGCATTTTCCATAGCTGGGAAATGTTTCAACCAAATTTGAAAAGCAAATTACTACACCCATTCAGCATTATTACTTCGCTGTTGAAACACGTATTGTTTTTACAACTACGTATATAGACCTTTTCTGCTCGCAACCTAAAATAATGTATTACCTGCCCATTACCACAACAATGTCATATATCAATTTGTGGGCCACCAGGACAATCGGTACGTAGAACGTACATCCCAAAGATTTCAAGAGCACATTAAGCAACACGTTCCCAGGCCGATCAGAAATCATCATCCTTCCCAAGAGCGCTCTAATTTTCCTGTGCCTCTAAGACAAACAGCAACTCTCCATTTATTGCCCATGACTCTGCTATTGGACAGCATCTTTTTTGGGAAACCCTTCCTGCGTCAGCCAATACAATGACACCAAAGTCTTTATCCTTTTTCGAGGACGTACTTCTTTCCGCCTTTCCGCTTTTCAAGCTACTTTTATCAAATCTTTTCAAGCTAATCAAGTGTATATCAAGACAAGGAATTTTTTTACAGTCTAAAATTCATTCACTAACGCTCTTTTTCTTTTTGTTCTGATTGGTTGCTTTTCTTGACCAATCAGACGCGCTGTCGATTGGTCATTTTTTTAACTAATCAGATGCTCTCTTATATTTTACATAAGCACTATCGGATCGTTTTTAGTTCATTCTGAAAATTCCTTGCAATCAGTGTCAGATAAAAAGTGGTCAAGGAATAAACATACTTTTTAAATATCATAGTGCCAGTAAGTTACTGGAGCATTATTTATTTATTTTCTTGTTAAATTTTTGAAAATATAATTTGGTTCCATATATATGGTACATGAAAATTGGAATGGTACCGTATGTGTGATGCAAAATATAAAAGGCTTTGAACTGCTAAACTCTTTGTTATTCCTGAGATCATGATATTAAAACTAAATCAAATTTGCAAAAAAATTATTCTTAAACAAAATGATGAATTGCAACAGAATTTGGGTTATACTTTGTTTTACTCTGTTGCAACCACTCATCAACGCATTGATTGCTTAAAAACTTTTAAAATTTTGTTTTGGATGAAAAGCCAGAGAGAGCGGAAAAGAAATGTTTATAATTAATGAAGGTTGACAAACTCGGAAAAGAAAATAAGACAACAAAGAAAAAAAGAATATTACGTTTGTTTTGTTGTTGGAATGCAGAGACAATTTATTTTGTACTTAATTTTGAATAAGAGTTTATATTTTTTGGTTTACATTGTTATAATTTTTTGATAATTGCCTATTGATATTATAAAAGTTTTATTATTTAATAAAGTGTTTTGATTTGTTGTAACTTTGTTTTTTTCAAAGGCTACAACATTATGGTATGCGACCAGAAAAGCGCGGTTAGCTGAGCATATTGGAAAGCTACCTCACGACAAATGGCTCAATAGGTTCACGCTGTTTTCTTACAACAATAATTCTACATGAAACAGAATGCACTAACTTGGCTGATAAAATCATAGAAAGAAAAAGACATTCGCAATTAATTTGAATTTGTAAAACAATATATTTTATTTAAAAGGCATTGTATCTACTTACCTTTATTTGAGGATTTTTTTCTAAGTCTGCTTTTTTATTCCGCTAAAAACAACAACATAAATATTGCAAAAAACAATTTTGTTTTTGTTTTGACTAAAATAAAAGTTAATAACAGTTTTTTTGATATTGTTTAGCAATAAGTTAAACTTTTTATTTTAAAATAATTGCAGGAATATAAAAGTTGATCAAATAGCAATAGTAATTTGTGCTGCTTTGAATCAAAACAGCATGTGATTATGGCATGTAACTTAAAATACTATCTAAAGTTGGGGTACAGTATATCAACTATGTAATTCAAAAAACATTTAACCTGTATTTCTACATACGAGGTCTGTTCAAAAAGTATCCGACCTTTTTCCCTTTCGCCAATAAGGTATGAGCAAACTGCCCGTGCAAAGCGTGGCTGCACACACACACACATTCACGCGTAATCGTGAAGCGTTTCAGGCCGATTTGTCATTCGTATCTCTCTGTGTAAAGCATTTAGTGCAGGAGTGTAGTACGTGTTCATCGGTTTTTTGATTTTCAGAAAATTTCATTTCAATGACAGAACGCATCGAACAGAGGTATTGCATCAAGTTTTGTCAAAAACTTGGTGATACTCAAGTTGAAACAATTCGAAAGATTCAACAAGCTTTTGAAAATGAGGCCTTAAGCCCAACTCAGATAAAGCAATGGTTTAAACGCTTTAAAGATGGCCGTGCATCAGTGGAAAGTGATCCTCGCTCAGGAAGGCCATCCACAAGCCGAAACGAGGAGGCGATGGATCAGGTTCGTGAAAAAGTGTTGGAGGATCGTCGTTTAACAGTACGAGAGATTGCTGCAGAAATGGGAATAAGCACAGGCTCAGTTCATTCAATCCTAACTGAGGATTTGAACCTGCGGAGAGTGTCGGCTAAATTTGTTCCCAAGCTGCTGACGGAGCAACAGAAGGAACTCCGGAAGGAAATTTCGGAGGACATGCTGGATGTTGCAAATCATGACCCAGAATTTATCAAGACAATCATCACTGGTGATGAGACCTGGGTTTATGGTTATGACCCAGAAACCAAGTTTCAATCATCACAATGGAAGCATCCGGAATCACCACGCCCAAAAAAAGCTCGGCAAGTCCGCAGCAATGTGAAAGTTATGCTGACCTGTTTTTTTGATTCCCGTGGCATCGTGCATCATGAATACGCACCAGAAGGTCAAACAATCAACAAAGAGTTCTACCTGGAGATTCTACGTCGCCTTCGTGATGCTGTGCGAAGAAAGCGGCCAAACATGTGGGCAGCAAAGAATTTTCAGCTTCACCACGACAATGCTCCCGCTCATTCTGCACATGTGGTCCAAGCTTTTCTAGCCAAAAACAGCATGCCACTTATTAGACAGGCTCCTTACTCTCCCGACTTAGCACCGTGTGATTTCTGGCTGTTCCCTAAGCTAAAAACAACTCTGAAAGGGAGGCGATTTCAGTCAAGAGAAGACATTATGAAAAAAGCGACGGAGGAGCTTCAGAGCATTCCGGGGAAGGAGTTTATGAAGTGTTTTGAGAAGTGGCAGAAGCGCTGGGATAAGTGTGTGAACCACCAAGGGGAATATTTTGAAGGAGATTGAATAAAACTTGCAAAATTTATTGTGTTGTGTGCTTTATACAAAAAAGTCGGATACTTTTTGAACAGACCTCGTATTATTGGTTGTTGCAATTACCATGAATAAAAACATATCGTAAAGAGTCTTTTCCAAGCGAACAGCAGCATAAAAATAATAGTATTTAAACAAAAATTGTATCGATTGCACTTGGCTACCAAACTACGTTCGCATTTAATTGCTTTCATTCGATACCTTATTTTTAGATATGAATAATTATTATTAGCTCGCATCCACAGTTTTACTTTACATAGTCAGGAATAAACGAAACAAATGGCGGGTATTTGTGTCGAGCCATAATAAATTGCTTTAAATATTTATCAAGTTTTTTTCGTCACCATTAATTTAACTCTTTAACGCACACGCGTATTTTAAAATGCACAAAACTTTTAAAAATTAGAAAACTTCTAATTAGCTAAGTAAAAGAGTTAAATAAATGGAAATAAAACATTAAAAAAAAAGTTTTGTTTTTTTATAAAATTTGGCATTGAAGTCGTGGGACTGTCTATCTGTGTGATAAGGGTTAAAAAAAAAGTTTCAAATCGGAGTAAGGTTTTTACAACTATTATTGTAATATACGGTAGCGTATTTAGGGGGAGCCATTGTGCCATGTCCTCCCTCGGAAATCACCAATACGAGAAATCAAAGACAGATTCAAAGTAAAGAGCTTAAAAATGCTAGCTTTTCTTTCTCAATTGCAGTAGGTGTCCAAGAGTAGGATGATGAGTGCTTAAAGCTGCAAAGCAAAATGATGTAGAGCATTCAACTCGCTTGCAGTAAAAAATTTGATGTTCAACTGGACAATGATTAAACTTGTCGTTACTGTGCCCTGAAAAGTGTTTTTTTCAAACTTTGTGCCGTTCTAAAAAGGACGTTTATCAATTAGCAGGTTCTCGATGGCAAGATGTAGGTACCATAATATACCAACTTCACAACGGAAAACTAAAAGCGTGTGCCTCTAGTAGAGAGAGGAAGTTGCATATCGACAAGACCTGTTATTATAACACGCCATAAAAACAGACTTATAAGGTGCGTAAGTCTGTCTGTTCCTGTTGCTTTGCATAAAAAACGTAAACCAAAATCTGACAATACAATAGGGTGTTTACTCATATCAATTTTCAGCGAAGCATTATTTTTAGCCTAATGTAGATTTTAATTTATAATACTGTGTAGCAAAAAAGTAGATTTAGAGAAAAGATAAGTTCCGTGATTATTCGGACCATGTGCTTATCCAGCAAAAGTATCAGCAGATTGCAAGTAATATCACATTGCCAGACAGAACCATTCGTACCTGTCATATTGAAAAGTAAAGTATCAGCCCTCTTTTTTTTCATGAAAGTTCTATGTAAGCTGAACGACTTAATCTATGCTTAATTTTTCACGTCAAAACCCAGCCTGCTTGCCAGGGATTAATGGATCAATAATTTGTTTGACGCAGGCATATATAATTTTCTTAAGTATTTTGTAAAAGACCATGAGAAGTATTTGTCGATAATTTTTGTACTTCTGTACAGGATCTATGTCTAGTTTTGAATCGCAACTAAAAGCGCTCTTCTTCAAATTGGGAAAAATTTAGTCAGCGCAAAAAAATCATATTGATATTTGTAGCTAATTGTACGCTTATACTGTTTAAAACCAATAGTTTCGATGAAACAAAATAATGAATACCCTATTATCTTCATTATCCAACTATGTTGACAGATTTTTAGACTATTTTTTGAACATATAGCCAAAACATCACTATAGTTTATTTTGCGATCTGGTTTCTTTCTGGCAAATCAAGTTTGTGCGTGAAAAAGTATAAAGACTCGATTAGCGGTACAAAACTTTAAGATAGTTTTTTTATTAAACTATATTTCTTGGTTGAAGGTAAAAGAGGCCTAGTAATAAAAACAACACTTGTTTTAAAAGCAAAGTAGCAGCGCTGAATGGCTGTAGTAATTTGCTTTTCGAATTCAGTTGAAACATTTCCCAGCCATGGAAAATGCAGATAAATCGGGTATTTTCTAGGTCAATGTTGAAATGACCGGTTGAATTGTCGAATCTTCTTGGTAAATGAGGATGTAATAATATGGTTTGGGTAGAATGTATTAATACATTTGTAAACAAGTTAGATCGAATATTGTCGAGCTCGGTCTGAAGTCTGCTGCTTGAGCAGATGAACAGAGCTCTGTGAACCAGTGTAGCTACGAGATTGATTTTGCACTTCATAGGCCTAAAAAAATCCCAGTGTAGCTAGTAGCCAGTATAGATGAGCTTCCTATACACAGATGTGTTAAACACAGTGCTGTGTTTTTCAACCAGGAGGTCAAGAAGCGGGAGAAAAAGTTAAGATATTTTCCGAAGGTGAAACGAAAAAGTAAAGAAAATTGAGTAACGAAAAAAATTCTTTACATTCGACTTCGGTCTCAAAAATTGCAAAGGTGTCATCAACGCAACAATAGTACATGAGAGGTTTGTTCACGTGGGGAATAATTTGGTTTCCTGGTAACCAACAAATATTTAGCGAGGGCTGTAACCAATGGGGCCCCATAGCAATAGCAACATCATCAGTCTGCCAGAACATGGTGTTATTAAAACTGAGTTCGACCGACGAGGTGGCGGTTTGCATCAATTCAATAAATATTTATCTGTAAAACGGAGCTGGAACAAGATCACCATTATAGAGAGTATTGGGACAGATTTCGGTAGTTTCCTGCAGGGGAAAGTTAATAAAAAGCTGGATATACGAGGTATTAAAGGAACAGAGAAACGGAAATGAAGTATTGAAATAGTAAATGAAAATTTCTGACAGTTTTAGCAAAGATAAATGAGTCAGGTATACATTGGATAGAAAAGAATTGGAGCACTGTATCAAGGACAGAAGCAATCCATTTTGCAAGTTGATGTTGGGCCGAGCCAGTCATGGACAGAATGAGGCGTAGAGGCACATCTGTTTTGTCGGTTTTTGGCAAACCATACATACGTGGGCATTGAAAGCCTCTAGGTCGGATGACTTAGTAAAATCTAACGAGAATTAGTTCCAATAATCGTCGTTAGATTTTCGACTCAATCTTGGCTATGTTGTCATTTTGACTAGCCGGACCAAGATTTTTGAACTTGGAAACATTATGATAAAGCGTGTTTATTTTCGAAACATAGTCATGTTTGTTTGAAATCAGAGCATCATTGTTAGATCGCAATGATTTGATAGCCTAAACTCTTTTGTCATGAGGAATTCTCCAATGTTAATGGGATGGCATCAGCGTGAGCTAGGTCTCTTAACCTCACCTTTAAAGTAGCAAGTTGCTTTATAAACTGGGATTTTGGTGGACCAATTGCGCATACAGCACTTCCTTTTTTTTAATATTGGTGGAAGATAAGCAAAAGTTGAGTCTATATTACAAGACAAACTTTTCGGTGTCAGAGAGTTTATAGTCAGACAAATTAAAGATGTTTCTCTTTTTTGAACAAGCTTTGTTGCCAAACCGATGTTGAAAAAGAAGGCACAAGTTGCGTTTATTTTTCTTCTGATTGGCTGCTTCTTTACGTTTATCTATGATGCCAAGATAGCGGTAAAACAGAAGCAAATCGAAGAAAGACAAAAATTGCTCAACTTCTTTTCAGATTGATCGGTATTTATTTCTGAGAAAACCAACCATAAATTAATTTTTCTCAATTTCTTCATATATACCTTAAATGCACGCTCAATAGTGGGACTGTGACAAGCACGTAATTTCTCTATCCGAAAATTTGCACAGTTTGGAAGAGTACGTTGAGAAATGTTAGGCTTACTAAATGCTGTTTTTTGAAGTCAGCATTTGGATATATCCACGTGCTCTGATCAGCTTGTTTCAACATTTGATCTGGTGACGATGCACCATTGACCAAAATACTTAAAGAGTTGATTAGCTACATAAAACTTTAAGCTTGTTCATTCCTTGTTTTCTATATAAGCACGATCGGGTCACTCTTAGTTTATCCTGACGATTCCTCCCGACAAGTATCAGATCAAAAGTCTTCGAGAATTGAAAACGTTTTGTGAAAAAATATAAGGAACAAAGCAGTGTTTAGAATGCGAAATCTTACTTGACAAGAAGATTGTTCAACTAAAGTACAGGGTGTCTATAAATTATTGTTACAATTTTCAAAGCTTGTCAAAAGTTTATTTTTTGAGATATTTTTATTTGATTTCTTTTATAGTGAAGGAAAATGCTCCAAGTTTTTTCTTTCTTAACAGGTACTTACGGAAATAATTAGGTTTAAAATGACAATTTATTTAGTGATTACATTAGTGATTAAGCAGAATATTTCTGAATTTAGTAGCCAAAGTAAAGTTCATGAAAATGAGCACTCCGCAGGAAAAAGCCCAGTGTGTTTCCTGGTTTAAAGAGACAAAGTCAGACATCAAACTAAAGTTTTGCTGTGCTTGGATGTCTGACTTTATCTCTATAAACCAGGAAACACACTAGGCTTTTTCCTGCGGAGTGCTCATTTTCATGAACTCTACTTTGGAAGAGAGATACATATCACGTACGTATCACTCTTCCAAAGCATGTAGAGATACGTGATACGTATCTCTCTTCTTACGTGACAAATGCACAAAATGGGGAGTCTGGAATTCGGACTTGAGTGGCTCAAGCAGGTAGAATAACGTTCAAATTTGCAAAGGATGAAAAGTATTTTGTAAAAAGAAGAGAAAGGTAGCAGTTACTCTGCGGCACACCTGGCATTGTCTTGCGGCGCGCCGGGTGCCGGGGCTTTAATAAGTGAAAGAGCATTGATTTAATAAGTAAAAGCGGGGTAGTGATTGCGGAGCACTGATTTAATAAGTGAAAGGACCAAATTTATCCCGCTGGCTGTAGTTTGCCCGTGTCAGCTCTATGAGTATTGCGAAGTTTATCCTAAATAAAATCAGATCTGCACTAAGAAAAATGCTTCCTACGAAGTATTGATACCAAGCGTGTTCAATAAAAGTATCGGTATTTAAAGGACGTTTTGCACGCCCAAAAAGAATTAAGTTTTATAAACCCAAAGAGTTTGCTTGATTTTGATATTTAATTTTTAAGCGAGAAGAATTAATTACATGATTAAAAATGAAGTCAGTGATAAAAAGTTTACCATTTCGTCACAAAAACGAGATTTATTATGTCACAGTTGAAGAGTTTAATTAAATAAACTCTCTATGGATTATTCTACAATTTAACAATGGTAAAAAATTGTCTCTTTCTCTTATACACTTTATACCAGTGGTTCTCAAACTTTTTGCACCCGCGGCACACTTTGCTACCTTTCCAAACTTTGCAGCACACTCGGACCAGAGTGCAGATCTTTTTTGGTTTGCACTGAGTTTTCCACATTTTCCTTTACCTGATGCATTATGGTGTATTACATAAAGGCCTCAAGTTTTTATGCAACTTTTTATAAATAAAGCGAAAGCTTTCTTTTATTATTCTTCACTAGATTTTGTGCTGTTTGTTTTCATATAAAGTATTTAGGTTCCGCATATCATGTACGACAGGCATGTCAAACTCGCGCGGCTATGTGGGCTGAATCGGTGAAATTTTAGCTTGAAATTTTGCCACTGGCCGCAATCTGGTTACAAAAGAAATTGAAGGCAATAAAAAAAGTCTTAACTTGAATTATTTGGCTGATCCAGGTTATTCTTTTAAATTTTATGTTAAAATTAAGGTGAGGACCAAAGAAAAGGTCTTCATTTAATTAGTTAGTTAATTTCAGTTAGAAAATCAAGTTCTTGCTAACAAACCTTGTCACTTTAATGATTTAAATTTAGTTTTAAATTTATCATTAACTTGATTTTGTATTGAGCATCTGATCAAAAACTTCGTTGAAAGACTTCGTGGGCCGCGAGTTTGAAATGCCTGGTGTACCAAAACGAGCCTGGGAGACAACTGATTACCAAAATTTTAAGTAATGGAAATTGCATTTAAAATTTTTAAGCTTTTTCGTAGAAGCCCATAAAAAACATATTTTTCCTCTGTTATAGAGTGTGTTTAGGTTGCTGTTGCGGAGCATGGATTAATACTGTATTTTAAAATGTTTCGCGGCACACTTAGAAATCTCTCACGGCACAATAGTGTGCTGCGGCATACAGTTTGAGAAACACTGTATACTGTCAGTGTCTAACAAGTCACCTATCGACTGAAAATTAATTTGTTTTTTTATATCAACCATAGAAGCAAACAAAATAATTTATTATGTTGCTAGGCAGGAACCATGTTGTTTAAAAAAATCTCACGTCAACAAATTCTATCACAACGCTCAATAAATCAACAAAATAAGAAAAACTTGCTCATGGCCTAACTGATCATAAAGAGTTTCTGGGGTGGTAAAAGTATAGACTCTCGGCTCCGTAAGCAAAAAAAAAGACTTGATGTCAATTGCAGGCCAAACGTCAAACAATCGCTTTTGCCTAGTACGCTACAGCTCAATTAAAAGGCTTGAGTGAAAATAAGATCTGCATTGCTAGCCATGTGGCCAACAGCTACAACGCCCCCGCTATCCTCCTTCAAGAGACTTACTGCACCAATGTTGATCGACTGGTCATACTTACAACTTGGCCGGTTGGATCTTAAGCAGAAAACATGGTCTTGACACGTTTGTTTATGAGCAACTTAAATAGACCTTTGCTGATCAATTTCTTGAAGAATCGGCAACTGAATGGCTTTGTGTGGATGTCGATGGAATCAAAATTGTCAACATCTACAAACCACCTAGCTTGCAATCAACACCAACAGCCATTCCGGTGTTTCAAGATCGCTGTCTCTATTCTGGTGACTTTAACTGCTGGCACACAGACTGGGTACACGGTTTTATCATTCCAGATGGAGAATATTTGGATAACTTAGCAGCTCAGGGCAACCTTCTACTTTTGCACAATCTTAAGGATGCCCCCAGGTTTTTCTCTGGTCGTTGGCACACTGGTAATAATCCTGATCTGGCTTTTGCGAGTGTTGCTCGTGAGAGTTGGTCTCTGGTTAGACGTATTCTTGAGAAATTTCGTAGGTCACAACACCAACCTTCGCTGATCACGGCAGCTAAACTTGTAACTACTATTTCAAATGCACCACACAAGCAATGGAACATTCGCAAGGCTAACTGGGAACTGTACCAGAGTTGTAAACTTTTGTGTTGAATCAAAGACATAAAAACACAAAACTCAAACATGATTTGATTAAACTTAATTTTCGGGCTTTTTCGGCCCTGAACTAGTCGGCCCGTTTACAACTCTAAACTGTATAACTTCATCACTAATGAACTGGCTAAGGACTTACCATCTCCAGACTCCAGATGTGTGGATCAGGCGTATTAGGATTTTTGTTCTTCTGTTTCACAAGCAGCAAAGAGATTTATTTCACGTTACCGCAAAAACAACTACAAACGATGTTGGGATGCGGAATGCGAGAGCTTCTACCGAGATTTTCTCAAGGCACCCTAGAGTAACGAATCAAACAAGGATTCGTCAAACTTGTTTTCCCAAATAGATGAAAAGCGTAGAGAACATTGGTAAGAGGTTGTCAATACCATCGACTTCACATCCTCCAGTCGGCTGGCATGGAATACCATTAACAACTTAACTGGAGGGTCTAGAAACACTCGCCGTTTTTGCGCCATTTCATAAAACTCAATTCCATCACAGCTAGGATGAAATAGGGTGTTCAGACGAAGGATTACGAGTCAGCTCGACCTGTGGCCAAGGAAGTATCTGACCTCTGGAGGATTCCAACACCTATTGGGAAAAGCATCTCTGGAGATTTTACTTTAGAGGAATTTACCAATGCCCTCCAGCAATTAAAGCTAGGAAAAGCTCTTGGACCTGACTCCATTTTCCCTGAGCTAATACTCCATGCTGGCGCTGCCCTAAAATCCTGGTTTAATAAGTTTCTATCTTCCTGCATGCACCACCTCAAGCTTCCAAAAATCTGGAGACGAGCGACAGTGGTTGCAATCCTAAAGCCGATGAAGCCATTGGAGGACCCAAAGAATTACGGACTAATCTCCTTGCTGTGTACAAATTTTACGATCTTGTAGAGACTTATATACCCTTGCGTAAAAGCAATTATGGACCGACTGCTGTCGAAAAAGTAGGCTGGGTTTCGATACAAAAGGTAGACCGTAGATCATGTCACTCTCCTTATTCAAGAAATTGAGGATAGCTACTCGGCTAATAAGAAGGGTAGTGCTGTTTTTATCGAACTCACAGCAGCCCACGATACTGTATGGGATCGCGGCCTCACCTGCAAGCTTTTGTGTCTTCTGCCGGATAGGCACATGGTCTCGCTGATTATGAAACTTGTACAAAATTGCAGTTTTACCCTTACCACTGGTACTGGATCACAAAGCAAGTTATGACACCTAAATAATGACGTGCCACAGGGATCCGTTCTCGCTCTCCTCTTATTCAATATATACATTCATGATCTGCCAGTAACAATTGCAAGTAAATTTGCCTACGCTGATAACTTGCCAATCATGCACTCAACATCTAACTGGAAGTTATTAGAGGAGATTTTAAGACAGGACATGACAACTATATCCTCGTACTTCCAGAAATTGAAAATGAAGCTCAGTACAGCCAAAACGGTATCGGCTGCCTTCCACGTTAACAACAAAGAGGCACGACGCGAGCTTTTCATCACCGTCGAAGGACGGGCCCTGTCTTAATGTGCCGAACCTATGTACCTTGGCATAAAATTGAATAAAGTTCTGACGTTTCGCCGACACCTTGAGTCAGTGCGCAAAATATTAACAACACGCGTTGGGCTTTTGAAGCAATTGGCGGGGTCAAACTCGGGTGCTGGTGCCAAAACATTGAGCACAGCCACTCTGGCCCGGGTACACTTTGCTGCAGAGTACTGCTTGCCCGTCTGGTACCGCAGTGCCCACACTCGGCTCATTATCAAGCTTATCAATGAAACTTTGCAAATTGTGACTGGATGCCTGCGCCCTACACCAATAGACAACTTATTTGTCTTAGCAGGCTCCTTCCAACTGAGCTTCGCCGCAAAAAAGCTGTGCTATCTCTAGCTCGCCGACCACAAGGGACTGAACACATACTTAACGAAAGACTCTTGTCTCCTCCTTATAGAGGACATCTACAGTTGAAATCGAGACATCCATTTATGCCTTCTGCACTGGAACTTTTAAAAGACTTTTCTAAGTCGGAGACCAGTGTGGCATGTTGGGAGGAAACCAAGTGGAAAACGAAATGGCAAAGTAACACCTTCCGCTAACGTACTTTCATCCCCGACGTCAGCCCCAAATCATTGGGAATGTATCTATCCAGATCATCTTTGGTCAGGCTTAACTGCTTCCGCATTGGTGTTGGTTTATTCCGTTCTTCAGTGCACAGATGGGGTATGGCTTCCACAGCCGCCTGTGAGTGTGGCGCGGAGGAGCAAACCGCTGATCATATAATAATATCTTGCCTCATTTTCAATCAACCAAGCAGGAGGATGGGTGAAGAAACAGTTGATGAGGAGACACTGGCCTGGCTGATCAATATCTGCCCTAACATCTGAAGTGTCTTACGGAAAGAGAAACATCTACTCCACACAAAAACTTATACAACTATATGACCCCGATCATCAGAAATAAAATTAACATTTTTAATTGGCTTTTGAATTACAATATCAGTAGAAAAAAGTTTTACCCTTACTTAAATTTGTAATATTTGTTTATTAGTTTTCTGCTGTATTTAGTATTAGCATTTTGTTACTTTTTCAATCTTTGTATAATACTGTAACTAAATTGTATTCAATCTAATATGGCCATCGATTATAGTAATGATATCTTACCCTTATTATACGATTAATTTTGGAAACTTTCTTTTTCTTTTTCTTTGGAATGAAGCAGCAACAACAGTAATGTAAAAAACAATTCATTTGTTTGGTTTTCGTATTGTAGGTTTTTTTTAAAGAACTTTTTAAGTAAAAGTATGCGTTTAGAAATAAAAGATAGAAAAAAACTTTCTAAAAAGTTTATAACGGTAAAACTAGCAATTGTGATGTAATAAACTTGAAACAATTCGTGCATTCTTAGGTAAATTATAAAAAGATGAGTATAGGGAATCACTTCTAACTCTGCCACTGCGTGTGAGTGATTCCCTATATTCGTCATTTGAGTGATTGAGTGATTCCCTATACTCATCTGGCGTAGGTAAAGAATACGGACCCCCCTTGTAAAAATAATTTAAAATAACAAAAATAAAATAATTCCGAATGGCACATTTTTTAAAGAACTTTTCATTCAAGTTTAATAAGATTTAATTCATATTACAAAGAATAACATTCACTAACATGGGTAATAAATAACTCAAAGTTTTCAAAAATATTTTCAGATTTCATGGAAAACCAATGCCGATAGACGCTTTCATCAAGATGTTGCCACTGCATATCTCCTTCTGAACCTTTGACTCGCTTTATTCGTCGCTTGATGCGTCCCCAATATGCTTCAACATGGTTTGTGCATGCTCCAGTCACAGGATCCACAAAGTTCTGATTATGGTTCACAACTTGATGAATATAACCCAAGTTACCAAGGTTAGCATAGGCCCGCCATCCATCGCTGTGAATGATTGTTCCAGGAAGAATCCACTCTTGAATTATAGGTACTAAGGTTGCTTCATCACGTTGCTGGACGTATTGTAAGTAGCCATTCGGAATTATTTTATTTTTGTTATTTTAAATTATTTTTACAAGGGGGGTCCGTATTCTTTACCTACGCCCATCTTTTTATAGTAAATTTTTTGCTTGCCATAAAACCAAAGATCTTTAAAATTATAAAAAGTATTAGAAATAAGCTTAATGTGTTAAAAAAACTCAGTGGATCAGTTTAACACTATCGGATTAAAATTTTTAGGACGATTCTCGTGAAACGCATCTCAATTAAAATTTTTCAATAAGGGAGACAAGAATCAGTCCAAAACTTGTTATAAACTTATTTTATTTTAATTTAAAATTGATTTCGATCACAAGATCATCATCAGTTAACAATTCTATTAAGTCTTATTTAAATAGAATCAAGCTTATTTTTTTACAAATTAAGCTTATTATTTTTTTCAACAAATTAAGTATTAGAAACAATTATTTCGAGGTTGGAAAACTTTCATGAGTGGTTTGAAAAACTTTATTTTAAACCAAGTTATTAAAGAAACTAATTGTTTAAAGAAGGACTTTTTGTCAACAACCCTTAGTTTTAAAACAATTTTGCAGCATTTTTACAATTCGGTATTTAAAGACGAAAAAGCACGACCTTCACTGTAAAAGTCGAATGAAAAATCTTCTAGTTGTAATGTCATGAGTTATATTCAAATTATGAACCCGTAAAAAAACTATTTTTGCGTAATATTTGCTTCCTAAATGGTAAAAAGTTTACCTACCACGACTGCGAAACATATTCTGCATGTATTATCATGAGTGAATAGGGGTATTTCTTTGAAACTGATAGATGCAAGTTAAAATCAGAATAAACTGAAGTTAAAATCGGAAAAAGTTCTGTAATATTCACCGTCGTTTTCAGGAATCGGTCTTGGCTTTCTTCCTTTTCAACTTCGATATATTTACGTCTATATCTGTCCCACGATTTTCAAAAAGTTTGCCTACGATCTAGCATTGTTGAACTCTTTTGGAAACTGGAAGGTCTTTGAGGAAACTAAAAGTTAAGAGATGACTACACTTTTAGTGTATTATCAGACTTGGAAGGTAAAGCTCGATCACACTAAGACGATAATGACAGCCTTTTACTTAAATGACGAAGAGAGGCCAAACGTGAGCTAAATGTTTACAAAAGCATTACACTTTTACCGTTTTGTCCAAATCTACTTATTTTGCGGTAAAACTGGAGAGATTTCTTATCTTCCGTCCAGTGGCGTAGCCAGCCAAAATTTTGGACAGGGTCAAATATTTAAACTTTTAGCGACTGACAATATTTGTTTTGGGACACTAATCTAATAATTAAGCACTTAAACCATTAGTTTTTAAAACATAAATTCCACTTTTTCAAACAAATTTTTATATAAAACGTAACTAATAGTTACAACACATTATCAAATGGCACCACGATTGAAAGTCCACTCGTTGCTTCCTGCCAGCTAGCCACTTTATAACTCGATTGATCTTCTTCTCATTAATTCTTTCATGATGACAATGAAGCACACACAAAATCTGAGGGACGATCAAAAGTCTGTCGAACATTACCATGTTTTCATTCGCTTCATGCGCGGAAAAGATCGCTACTCCTCAACGGTTGTTGAGAATAATGCTAAGATGATTTCGATTGCGCTGCGCACGCATGGGTAATCTTGAGCGCTCATAAAAAGCTCTTGCAAACATTCGTGATTGACTTCAGAGGTCAAAGAAAATCTTCATAGACTTACTTCGCTCTCAAAATTATCCAATGAATACAAACGCTCGATTTTATCAATCTGGATTGGTTTGTTCGGAGGAAAGATTGACAATAAAGCAAAAAACAAAAAATTCATATTTTTTTCTATGCTCTTCTGGTAAATAGACTTAACTTAAAATCTTCAGTTTATTAAACTAAAAACTTTAAAAACAGTCAACGTTTCAAGCGTTATTGTAGACGCTCTTCGTCAGGACTTAGCTTAAAATAATACTGATAAAAGCGATGAACAAAAATAGATACAACTCTTTTAAATTTGAATCGGACACACTGTTAAAAACTCTTATGAATTTGTCGATACGATAACAGGGTTAAAACTTGATGATGATGAATGTATTGTGTCTTTTGACGTCGTTTCACTTTTTACCAAAATTCCAGTTGATGTGGAAATATCGGTTATATTTGAACTTTTAAGCAAAGATGAATGTTTACAAGACCGCATTAAATTATGTTTGAAAGAATTAATGCTTGGAATTGGTTTGGACAATACCTATATTCAGTTTAAAAATCAATTTTATAAACAGATTTTCGGCGTCGCTATGGGCTCCCCAATTTCAGTAACTATTGCCAACCTGGTTATGGAGAACATAGAAACCAAAGCTCTTCAAACATTTCAAAATCCCCCAATTATGTGGAAACGTTACGTCGACGATACTTTTGTGGTTATAAAAAAGAATAATTTGGAAACCTTTCACGAACATTAAAATAACATAGAGGCAAGTATCAAATTTACTCTAGAAACAGAATCCAATAATTCCCTGCCATTTTTAGATGTCTTGGTAGTAAAAGAAAAATCTGGAAATTTGACAAACAAATTATATCAAAAACCAACGCACACCAATCGGTTCTTCAATTTCAACTCACAACATTCATTAAGCCAAAAGCGTGGGATAATATCTACTTTATCCCACAGAATCAATTCGAAACTAATTACGAAAAAAACAAATAAATCAATAGAAATTAAGAGGTTGATAGAGACACTAAAAAAGAATGATTATCCGAAATGGTTTGTTAAACAAACACTACGTCGTACCAACAAGAAGTGGAATGATCATATCAAAGAAGCAAGCTTTTCTAGTAATGAAAGAAAAGAATTGGTTGTGCTTCCATACTTGGCAGATTTTACAGAAAAAAATTACAAGAATTTTTAAAGCTTTTAACATAAAACTTTGCACCAAACCAATAGAGACAATCAAAAATATTTTACCGACTACGAAAGATTTCATTGATTTTAAGCAACGAACAGGTGCAATTTACCAAATTCCTTGTAAAAATTGTTCTGGTATACATTGTACATTTGACAAATTAGCCGCAGTTTTAAAACCAGATGTTCTGAACATAAGCGAGATTTAAACCAGAGAAACTTGGCAAAAATCGATGACAATAATATTAACAAAGAAACTGCTCTTGTGAAACATGTGGTAAATTTTCAGCATAACATTGATTTTGTATATTCATCTATTCTTGCTTTTGAATCGGATTTTTTTAAACGTCGTTTTCTAAAATCTTTTTTCATCAATAACAAAATCACAATAGTAAATGAGAAAGAAAATTATTTTTACAATGAAATTTACAATGAGTTAAAATAAACCGTTGCTTTTTTGATTGATTGTTCGCTTTTGTTTATATCCTTGACCGCCTATGTATCACATGACTTGCCTTTTTCTTTTTCCACTTTCAAATTTAAAACAGTTGTATGTATTTTTGTTCATCGCTTTTATCAGTATTATTTTAAGCTAAGTTCTGACGAAGAGCGTCTGCAATAACGCTTGAAACGTTGACTGTTTTTAAAGTTTTTAGTTTAATAAACTGAAGATTTTAAGTTAAGTCTATTTACCAGAAGAGCATAGAAAAAAATATGAATAACTTACCTGGTAAGTATAATTAAAAACAAAAAATTGTCACTAAATTGCAGTGGCGTGCGGTGAGCTCTGAGACTAGTCATGCAATTGGCATGCCAAAGCTAGGTCATAAAATTGGGTATTTTCAAGACCAATTTTCGTTCTAGATTCAAGGTGATCTCTAACAAAAAAAGGTCATCACTTGAAGTCATTCTAAGTAATGCACTTTTCGTCCTAAAAATGCAGCGATCTTTAAACAAAAAACAAAGGTAATCACTTCAAATCGCTCCAAGTAATGCACTTTTTCACCTAGAAATAGAGTGATCTCTGAAAAAAAAAAGGTCATCACTTCTAACCAGTCTCCGATTTCTTACTTTTCGCCCTAAATTCACGGTATTCTCTAAAAAAACACAAAAAACAAGTGTTCGTCTCGGATCGGGATCAAATTTCATCCAAAACAAGTAATATTTCTCATCCAATTCAACGATATCTACCTCATCACGCAAAAGTTCATCATGCAATTCCTAGAAATTTGGTCATGCAACGCATGACTTGCATGCCCTAACCGCACGCCACTGGTAAATTGTTCCCGAAGAGAAAAACTTCGGCGCTGGCATATGCGATATATATGGCAAGAACATATAAACAATAGATGATAAACTAGTCGCGAGCGTGATAAACTATAAACATGTGTCATTAATACGTCGGTCCATCGCGACCTACGTATTAAGCATTAAAGCAAAAGCAAAGGCATGGATTGCAGGTGAAAATCTTTTTTTTCTCACAAAAATAAAGAAATTAAATATTACTAGTTGTAAATGGAGATGTTTTTTTCAGTTAAGACGAAAATGGAAAAATTGGAAACTAATTGTAAGTAAAGACCTTTTTTTTTAGTCTTCAGTAAATTTTTCATACAAAATTATGTGACATTTTCCTTTTCATGATACATTTTGCAATCTTGGGATTAAATAAGGCATTAACAAGTTTTGTTTTTCTCATGTCAGGAAAAGATTCGTGCTGCAAACTGACAATGAACCAATAGGATTTTTTTGGGTACCAATCCCAGAGTGACAAGATCAAAAGTTGGTAATTATCTCCTCAAAAATATGACTTTTCGGCAAAGACAATGTGTGGCGTGCCATTTGAGCGGGGTGATCATATAATATTTTAAGTTTCGTACTATTTTTGCATGTTTTGATGTCGTTCATAATTACTATCGGTTGTTTTTAAACAATAATTTTTAATAATACTTTTATGCAAGAGCGTAGGTAGCGGTATTTTAATTTATTGCCAGATAAAGTTACTTTATAGATTTTACATATTATGACATAATACTGTAGATCTTCTTTGTAAGGCACCAGTTGTTATGAGAATAAAATTTGCTAGAACCTTCAAAGTTTATTATTAGAAATACAGCAGTTTTGTGACTCTTATCTTATGAATCAAGCCGAAGATTTAAGATTTAAGTGCCAGTGCTTCTATAAATAGCAATAGAATCCTAAAATAGTAAATTATAAATAATTTCAAAATTGCTTGTTTAAAATATAAAAATTTTATGAACTTATTTATTATAGTTGTCAAGGCCGGTGCAGAACTATTTTTTACCCAAGGCAAGTTTCAATCGTTTCGCCCCATTGTGCTAAATTTCTCTTTTTAAATAGATATTAAAGTTATAAATCTTTCTGATATCGGTAACCAATATCGCTGTTCAGATGTTCTGTAGCAGACTACGCAAAAAATGAAATGGTAACGACTCCGAGCTTTGAAAACTGATTATTATTTAATATTTTTAACTATTTTGTATTTAGTCTTTCGTAAAAGAGACAATAAGCAAAATTGAACAAGTTAGGTTGTAGCGTTCTTTTTCATCATCCATAAACCCAGCTATTGGAGGCACAGTTCGTGTGTGTCTCTTGATGCCGGTCCCAAGCCCGGATGAATGGAGAGGGTTGCGGCAGGAAGGGCATCCGGTGTAAAATTTTTTTGTCAAAACAGACAAATACATAATCATTATCAATCCACACCGGATCGATCGTGGCCCGGGTTACTAACGACCACCTCAGGTGTCGCACAGCAAGGCACCTGTGGAAATTATGCTACTTCTAAACATAGTGAAAATAAGAGCAGAAAGAGAGGAGGAAGGCGAGTGAAGAAGCAGCAGGAAGTGTGAAAAGGAAGACGCTCACTCATAAAGGTGGGTACCATAAATATTGGAACAATGACTGGAAGAGGAAAAGAGCCGGCAGATATGATGAAGCGAAGGAATGTAGACATATTGTGCCTACAGGAAACAAAGTGGAAAGGTAATAAAGCAAGAAACATTGGAGGTCGATGCAAACTATTTTGCACCGGAGCTGATGGAAGAAAAAATGGGATAGGAATAGTAGTGAGGGAGGATCTGGCTGAAAGTGTCTTGGAGGTAAAGAAGGTGTCAGATAGACTAATGGCCATGAAACTAGAGGTAAAAGGGTCCATCCTAAATATACATGTAGTAAGCGCATATGATCCACAGGTTAACAACAGCATGGAGAAGAAAAATGATTTTTGGGAAGATCTGGATGGTTTGATAGAAAGTATATCAAAAAAAGAGAGGGTAGTTCTTGGTACAGACCTTAATGGACATGTGAGCGAAGGAAACATAGGTGATGAGGAAATAATGGGAAGGTACGGTGCTGGAACAAGAAATAAGGAAGGATCAATGATTGTGGATTTTAAGAAAAGAATGGATTTGGCGATTTCCAATACTTATTTCAAAAAGAAAGATGAACACAGAGTGACGTATAAGAGTGGAGGAAAAAGTACCCAAGTAGATTATATGATATGCAGAAGGAGGAACTTGAAGAAAATGTGCGATTGTAAGGTAATAGTGAATGAGTGTGTCGCAAAGCAGCACCGTATGGTGGTATGCAAAATGGCTCTTATGGTGAAAAAGAAAAAAGCAGAGAAAGTAAAGCCAAAGATACGATGGTGGAAACTGAAGGAGATAAGCTGTCAAGAACCGTTTAGACAGGAGGTGACCAGGATTTTGGGAGGCAAGGACGGATTACCTGATGAGTGGGACAAAACAGCAGAATCGCTAAGAAAAACAGCTGAAATTGTACTGGGAGTGACATTTGGGAAACGAAAAGGAGACAGGGAGACATGGTGGTGGAATGAGGAAGTTTAGGAGAGAATAAAAGAAAAGAAAGAGGCAAAGAAAGCATGGGACAAAATAAGAGATGAAAATACTAAAAAGATATACAAAAAAAGAAGAGTAAGGCAAAGAAGGCAGTTGCAATGGCGAAGGGACGTGCGTATGACAATTTTTATGATAGATTGGAAACAAAAGAAGGTGAAAAGGAGTTGTACCGATTGGCTAGGCAGAGAGCAGAGCAAAGAAAAATATACAGCACATGAGAGTTATAAAGGATGAAAACGGTAATGTTATGGTAAATTTGGAGACAGTGTTAAAGAGATGGAAGAAGTACTTTGAGAAAATGATGAACGAGGAAAATAACATAGACCCTAGGACAGAGGAAGCAGAAGTGGTTAACGAAGAGGTAAATTGTATCAGTAGAGAGGAAGTAAAAAACGCACTAAGAAAGATGAAAAAAGGTGAAGCGGTTGGGCCAGATGAGTTGCCAGTAGAAGTTTGGAAGCGCATGGGAAAGATGGGGTTCAAATTTTTGACCAGACTCTTCAACAGACTATTAATAGGTGAACGGATATCAGAAGAATGGAACGCACAGTTCTGTGGAAACTATAGAGGAATAAAGCTAATGAGCCACACAATGAATGTATGGGAAAGAATTATTGAAACCAAGCTAAGGGATAGAGTGGAGATCAGCAAACAGCAATATGGATTTATGCCAGGAAAGGGAACCACCGATGCCATGTTTGCTTTAAGAATGTTGATGGAAAAGTACAGGGAAGGTCAAAGAGAGCTACATTGTGTATTCGTGGACCTAGAAAACGCTTACGACAGGGTTCCACGGGAAGAGCTGTGGTACTGCATGAGAAAATCCGGAATAGTGGAAAAGTATGTGCAACTATGTATAAGGGAGCAAAACAGTGGTGAGGTGTGCAATAGGAACTACAGAAAGTTTCAAGGTCAAGGTTGGACTGCACCAGGGATCACCGTTAAGTTCATTCCTATTTGCAGTGATAATGGATAGACTAACGGATAAAGTAAGGAGAGAACCACCATGGACGATACTATTTGCTGATGATATTGTGATTTGCGAAGAGACCAGGGAAAAAGTGAAACGGAGATTAGAATCCTGAATTGGATGCATTGGAAAAAATAGGGTTGAAAGTAAGTAGGTCAAAGACCGAATATCTGTGCATAAATGGAGGAAATGACAACGAAACAGTGAAGATGGAGGATACAAAAGTGCCAAGAGTAAAGGAATTTAAGTATTTGGGATCAACGGTGCAAGAAAGTGGTGGTTGTGAGAGATATTAAAGAAGAGAGTTCAGGCAGGATGGAACGGATGGAGAAAAGTATCGGGAGTAATCTGCGACAGGAGGTTACCAGCTAGAGTAAAAGGAAAAGTGTACAGTTGAGTGGTAAGACCAGCAACGGTGTATGGACTTGAAACGGTGGCAGTCACAAGGAAACAAGTAAAAGAGATGGAAGTCGCAGAGATGAAAATGTTGAGGTTTGCTATGAGAGTGACGAGAAAAGACAAGATTAGAAACGAGCACAACAGGAGTACCGTTAAGGTAGAACGGTTAGGAATGAAGATGAGGAAGGGCAGGCTGAGGTGGTATGGACATGTCATGAGGAGAGACCAAGAATATGTAGGAAGAAAGATTATGGAAATAGAGTTACCGGAAAAGAGGAAAAGAGGGAGACCAAAGAGAAGGTTTTTAGATGTAGTGAAAAAGATATGGGAAAGTTGGTGCAAAGGAGACGGATATTGAAGACAGGAAGGTTTGGAGAATGTTGATACGCTGTGGCCACCTCTGACTGAAAGGAAAGGCCGAAAGGAGAAGAAGTAGGTTGTAGCGTCCTCGTGGTTGTCGTTTGAAAGGCCATCTACTTCGGATCAATCACAAAGAGGATTGGGGGTTGAGGGCTTATTCTTTTACTACCCCAGACTGTTGTACTGCCTAGACCAGATGATGGCAATGATGGTGTTTAACAAGCATCTGGTTTGGTAATCCCAAACCGTCAGACCTCATGCTCCATGTGGTTCACGATGTATGGAGCACTCTAAAAAATAACAAAATATTTGTTTTATTTTGTTTCGTTCTGTTGCAGTGGCGTACTCAAAACTTTATTGTGGAGGAGGTGGTTTTGCGAGCCAAAAGCACAATTACTGTAAGTGGTCTGCTCATGGGCACAAAATTTTTTCAAATTACATTCAAAATTAAAAAAGGCTGATAATGCTTTTAGAGCACTATGCAGTGGCTTGAGTTTTTCGTCTAACTGCCCAGCAAACATTGCAACGGGATTTACGTGAAAATCACGTAAATTTGACTTGGAATTTACGTGATATTTTTGCTGGGTGTAACCGCAACTATCAAATATCAATAAAAAATATTTTGAGTTAAACTTACCGATATCATTGAATTAAGTCAGTTCAAAACAAACTCAATTTTTTTATTTACTATCATAAAACAATTGGCTACAACCAGGGGCGCCGGAAGCGGGGGCAGGGGGAAAATTTCTCTTTCTGTCTTTTAATATTCTTCAAACGCACGGGCACAAAACGGCAGATTGTGTCCTTTCAAATTCGTATTACAGAAACATTTTTTGCAATGAAAGTAAAAATAGAATTTTAACGTAAATAGAGTCATTGATAACTCAAGTGATCTAACCTTGTGGAAAACTCCCAACTTTACATAAATCAGTAAAGTGAATTGTATCTTAGCCGAAAACTGACTATTAATAAAAAATGTTGCTTTACAAATACATTAACTGATGGCAAGCAGTAAGATTCGACAATTATTCCAAGCATTCCAAAGGAAAAATAAAACATCAGAAAATTTCTAAACGTTTACAAAGAGCAAACGTTTTTAGAAATGATTATAAAAATTTGGATGTAAAAGCAAAGAAATTGTGACATTAATCTAATTTTAATAGGCAACACAAGCTGTCTGACTTACGCTACTAAATAATTACCTATAGCTGACAAAGTCTGAGAATAAAAACATCACGATCAAACGCATGATATTCTTAAAAGCCACCGTAAATTATGTATTTGTTATCATTACAAAGTTACTTGCTACAAATTTACAGCAAACATCAACAAGATATAAAACGCCCACTAAGCAAAAGCAAGAAGTCCAAACGAAATTGAGAGCTATTACCAACAGTCAAGAAGCATACAACGTAAAAAGAAGTTGCTTTGTTGACGTAAAAGGAAGAGCTGATGCCTAGTTCGGCAAGGTTGTTTAATAAAGTCCGCACAGCTGGGACAAACGGGCGTCTAGATCTTAGTCTCTCTTGCCGAGCATCTGAGGACCCACTTAAAGCACCATATAAGATATGATCAGCGTCCAGGGATCCACAGTAAGCCAAGGAGAGTGTCACTTCTAATTGGCGAAGCTCAGCTGGCTGCAGGATGCCTGAAAGCTACGTAAGTTGTGAATCGTAAGTGGTCTGTTGGAGTGGGACTCAGGCATCCAGTGATTACTGTATGCGCAAGGCGTTATTCAGGACACTATCTATGAGGAGAGTGTGAGCGCTGCGACACCAGAGTGGTGCGCAGTACTCAGCAGTTGAGTAAACCAGAGAAAAGGAGACTGTGCGCAGTATTTTGGGAATAGCACCTCATTTTGAGCTACAAGTCGTCTTAGCAGTGTGACGTGCGAAAATAGTTTTATGCGCAATGCCACTAGATGGTGACGAAACGTGAGTGATCTGTCTATTTTTACCCCAAGATAAGTAGGGATTGGACAAAATGGTAAAATTCTATTGTTGTTGTAAACATTTAGCTCACGTTTGGCCTCTCGGTTATTTAAATGCAAGACTGCCGTCATCGTCTTAGTGTAACTGAGCTTCAACCTCCAGGTCTACAGATCTGCTGAAAAAGTAGTCTTGTCTTGATTTAAAGCCTCCTCCGTATCCTTCCAGTTTCCACAAGAATGCAACAATAATAAAACCTCAGCATTATCAAATTTTCTAAAAATCATAAAAGGTAGATATTACATATAAATGTTGTAAAAAAGAGGAACCACCACAGATCCCTGCGAAACGTTGTTTTTCAGACAACGTATCCTGCTTTGCATGCTGTCACCGGTAGAAAGGTGAAACGTCAGTTTTGGACAAGCTCCATGATAATTTTGACCACTTGGTTATCTGGAAAAAGCTTCAGCAGCTTGCAGGCAAGGCAGCGATCACAGATGGCAGGTGCTTTCTGGCAGCCTGGGACGTGTGTACGTCTGTTGTTGCTCTCAAACATGACAAACCGAAATCAAACCTGCCAAATCAAAAGAGCATCCACTCATTCCGATGTCCAGCAAGGGTCTGTTGATCGGCAAATGTCCTTTTCAGGACGGGGAAATGCCTGGAAAAATCTTCCTTTTTCAGGGCACATTGTCAACAAGTTAAGAAGACCCACTATTCTTCAGTTGAACATCGAAGGCCTCACTGCAAGCAAGATGAACGTTTTTCATTACCTTGCTCTGCAGTCTGAGGCACTCGTCATCCTACTACAGGAGACACACTGCACTGATGCAGAGAAGTTGATACTTCCAAGCTACGAACTAGTTGGGTCTTTGTTAAACAGGAAGCATGGCCTTGCCACTTTTGTCCACAAGCGACTAAGGTATACGCTTTTGGACCAATCTCCACCGATATCGCAGATCGAGTGGTTGTGCGTGGATGTTGATGGTTATAAAATAATCAACGTTTATGAACCACCGCCAATGCAACTGCAATCCCTGGACCTCCCATTGTTTCCTCACCCCTGTCTTTATGCTGGTGATTTTAACTGTCGTCATGTTGACTGCTGTTATGATAATAACAGTCCGGACGATAAGCGCTTGGCTGGATGGGCAAGTATTACCAGTCTTATCCTTCTATACAATGCCAAGGGTGCCGTCACTTTTTACCCCGGTCGCTGGAACACTGGCACCAACCCAGATCCAGCTTTTGCTAGCGTAGGTCCTAATAGTCACTTACCGTATAGACGTGTCCTTGAAAAGTTCCCAAGTGAAGTTTCCCATGTCCTTGAAAAGTTTCCCATGTCACAACATTGAACTTTGCTTATTACACCACCAAGGTTTGCTATGGCACTGCCAAGACGCCTGTTAAGCGATGGAACTTCCGCAACGTCAAATGAAGTCATTACATTGCTTTGACGAATAAATTCGCAAAGACTTTATTTCTACCTGATTCACTTGATGTGAACGCGGCTTATCAGGACTTCTGTAACATCATTAAGAAATCAGCCAAAAAGACTATCCCACGCGTGTATCGAGATAACTATATTTCGTGTTGGGATGCCGAGTGTAAATCCCTTTATAAAACCTTACTGGTAGGTCATGACACTCTCCTCGTCACTGTCCCGTTTCAGCCGATGCTATTGCATCACAGATGGTCAGAAATGGGAAATACGAGACTGCTGACCGCAAGTCATCTCGACTTGTCTCCTAAGAAGTGTCTGACCTTTGGAGGACCACAACAGCAGATCCAGTAAACATCTCTGGCACTTTTTCACAGAGAGCATTTACTGCTGCCCTTCAACATTTAAAACCAGGTAAAGCTCCGGGACCTGATTCCATCTTCCCAGAGCTTATAGTACATGCTGGAGCTACTTTCAAGTCCTGGTTACGTGACTACCTTTCTTCCTGCTTGCGCCGACTCAAAATTCACAAGATCTGGAGAAGAGCGCTTGTAGTCGTGATCGCGAAGCTAATAAAGCCCGTGAGGGTCCAAAGAACTCTTTGAGAAAATTGAACAATATCTCTGCTCTGTGTAGCCTACAAGATCCTCGAGAGGCTTATTTACGCCCGCGTCGATCCATTAATCGATCCACTGCTCCCTAAACAGCAGGCTGGGTTTAAACGTGGGAAGTCAACCGTAGATCAAGTTGTTCTGCTGATTCAGAACATCGAGAATTCTTTTGAGGCTAAAAAGAAGGCCGGTGTCATATTTCTCTATCTGACAGCTGCTTATAACGATACAGTGACAAGGAAAGTGTCGTGACCTACAGTATGTTTGTTCAAAATACTCAATGTTTTACGACTAGAGTGTGAAAAGTCGAAATCCCAGGCTTGTCTATGGGAATGGGATTCCCATAGGATTCCCATGGGATGGGATGGTACAGCACACATTTGTATTTCCCATGAGACGGTAGCCATGTTATAGCAACTTGATTACGTTGGAGCTACCCTCAGTTTTTACACTTTTTACCTTTTAAGAGCTTTTTCCTCTGCTTTTTCTTTATATACTTGAATCTATTATTTATTTTGTGTTGGGAAACCGGATAAATAAATAAATACAGATAGCCTTTTTTTTATGTAAGATTACCTTTTGGTGCCAAAGTTAACATTATGTCTTTACCTATTGTTGGTAATTTATGAAAAAGTGGCGCGGTTTTAACTTGATGCGCATTTGCAGCAGTGACGTCGTAGTCTATTTCCTGTTTATTTTTGTGACTTTTATAAATTTAATAATTTTAATTGAGCTATATTTCATATTAATATTATAATGGGAATCCCATGGGATGGGACAGGCATAAATTTCCATGGGATGGAATGGGATGGAACAGAAAAATACGTCCGATGGACAAGCCTGCAAAATTCTCTAAATTGCTTCGGACCATCAATCCCTCTGCTTTCTGTCAAGTTCAGCAAGTAAAGCTGTAGCATCCAGAGTCGAGAAATCCCTGAGGAGACTGTAGGAAAGCTCTATAAAAGGATTAACACTCTGCATCTCAACATGGAATACAATTGTTTTGATGACCGCGTGGGATGGTCTTTTTGGCTACTTTCTGGATGATGTTATAATAGTCCTGGCAAGCCTAATCCTCATCAAGTGAATTAGGCGGCAACAGTGGCTCCATTTGGCGTTGAGGAAGCTCTACCGCTTAACAGGCGTGCTTAGCACTGACAAAGCAAGCCTTGTTGGTGTGATAAGCAAAGGTCGATGTTGTGACCTGGGAAACTTTTCCATAACACGTTTATCCGTCGAAGAACTGTAAGGACCTGCGCTAACTAAAGCTAGATCCAATTGATGCTAATGTTTCAGCGGCCGAAATGAAAAATGGCGGCATCCTTGGCGTTGTATAGGAAGGCAAGACTGTTAATACTTTCCCAGCCAGCGAAGCAATCACCGTTTGAGCTGTTATCATCGTAAGCTCAATCAATGTGACGACAATTGAAATTGCCAGCATAAAAACAGGGGTGAGGAAACACTGGCAATTCTAGGGACCGCTTGCCAAGACCGCCAAGCAGGGCAAAGTGCCGTAAAGTGTCTTTCCCAACAACATAACAGAATCGCGCGAATCGGTTTTGGACCGAGATCGTGTCGATCACACTCACAGCGCTCTTAACAACTCGAACAAGCTGTCGGTGTATCTCTGTAACAGGTGTGAGCACACTATTTATTTTGTGGATCAATTTTTCTTTAAATTTTGACAGACAAGCCGTATACGGGTACAAAAAAAATCTTTTTAATAATTCAGTTAGAAACAATGTTATCAAATAAAGTCACAACTTTGATAAATGTTTGATTGGCAGAATTATAAGTAAAAAAGGTCAGATTTAGCCCGCTGGCCGTAGTTTGCCCATGACAGCTCTATAAGCATTTCAAAGCTTATTCTAAATAAAATTGGATTTATAGTAAGGAAAAAGCTACCTACGAAGTATCAATATTGGTGGTGTTCCATGGGCGAATTCAAAAGATATTTTGCTAGCACAAAAAGTTTTATTGATTCAAAGGTTTTGCTTGATTCAGATACTTAATTTTTAAGCGAGAAAAAATATGATTAAAAATTAAGTTTGTAACAAAAAGTTTGCTATTTTGTCATACAAAAAAAGATTTATTACGTCACAGTGGAGACTTTAATCGAATGAACCATCTGTGGAAAACTGTACAACTAAAATAAGGTAAAAAATTTTCCTTTTTCTCTCATACGCATTATACTCTCAGTATCTAACAAGTCTTTTATCCAACCGGAAGATTAATTCGTTTTGTCAAGACCCGATTTTTTATATCTGCCGTAAAACCAAACAAAATGATTTTTGTGTTGCTGCGCAAGAATCTTGATGTTTTAAAAATCTCACGCAGGACAATTCTACCGCAACATTCTATAAACTTGTAAAATAACATACGCACGTACAACAATATGACCACGATTACTACAAAAGTGAAATTAACATGATCACATAAATAAAACAAGTTTAGAACAGGTGAAAAAAAAATTTTAAGATAAAATCATTTTGAATTGACTTTTGAATCACAATATCTGTAAAAAAAGTTTTACCCTTACTTAAATTTATACTGTAATATTCGTTCATTATCTTTCTAATTAGTGTTGCATTTTCTTATTCTACCAATCTTTTTGAAGTAATTAAAGTTTTATTTAATTTAATTTGGCCATCGATTGTAGTAAAAAATTCTTACCATTGTTTTACGACCAATTTTGGAAACCTTCTTTTTCTTCGGTATGAAGCAGCAACAACAGTAACGTAAAAAACAATTCATTTATTTGATTTTGTTATTGTAGGCTTTTTTGACAGTACTTTTTAAATAGAGGTATGAGTTTAGAAATAAAAGATAGAAAAAAAACTTTCTAAAAAATTTATAAAGGCAAAACTAGTAATTGTGACGTAATAAACTTAAACCAGTTTGTGCATTCTTCGGTAAAACATAAAAAGTATTAAAGCTTTTATTCGAGGTTGGAAAACTTTCGTGAGTTGTATTAAAACTTTACTTTAAATCAAAGTATTAAAAAAACTAATCGTTGAAAAAAAAGATTCTTTTGTCAATAAGGCTTAGTTTAAAAGTTTTTGCCATTTTTATGATTTTGTTGCTTGAAACTTGAAAAGTAAATTTAACGCTAATTTAACACTAAAAGTCCAACAAGAACTCTTCCAGTAGTTTGGTCACGAGTTATTTTCAAACTATAGACCGGTAAGCAAAATGTTTCCCGGTAAGATTTGCCGCCTACATTGCAAAAAGTTTACATACTACAACCCCCATGCATATTCTGCATGTAATATCATTAGTGAATAAGGGTTTTGCTTTAAAACTGATAGAGGCAAGTTTTGATGAAAAGCACACCAATGGTTTTCAACCATGGAGGAATTCCTCCCCAGCGAGAATTTTATGATTTTAGGCCAGGAGTTCTTGCGTTTAATACTTTTATTTTCTATCAAACAAATTCAGTTTAACCTTTTCTCTGAAGCTACTTTTTAAATTTTTTGATTGATGGTATTTCTCTATTCTTATGTAACAGTAACACATGGACATCTCGAAACCGAGTTGCAAATTTTCATGTTTGTTACATAGTAGTTCTACTTTCAAAAACCTCTACTCAGGGTTGCCATCGAAACTGACCAAATACTAAGCACGACCTGATTTCTAATTTTGTCTCTCCCACAACCAAAAAAAAGATCACCAATTTTAATCAGTGTCCAAAATCTCCGTTTTCGTCTTTAAAACATTTGGCATGGACAATTGCCTTCCTGCCCCCGCTTCCGGCGCCCCCGAAAATAAGCACAAATCTTAAAAATAAGCGCGAAATGGTAACCCTGCCCATACATGCGTAACAATGGAAAAGTTTAATGATCTTGTGTGGAAGACTGAGCAGCCCTAATGAAAGATTAGTGATTTAATAGTTATTTACCATTTTTAGGTGGATCTCTAGGAGTTGAATTTATTATTGAACATTAATATTGTAGGTAACTTGTTGCTTAACAATACAAATTCTAGTGGTAAAAATTTTGCCAAGTTAACTTTTAATTGAGATAAGTAATGAGAAGCAAAAGCATGATGAATCTTAAATGTAGTATTGTTTTATATCTAACGTGGATAGCAATAAAGATAACCACATACTGTAGATCTGTATTTTGTAATAATGTACTCAGTAACGATTCAATGAGGCCAAAAAAACTTCCTAAATAATATCCGAACGCAAAACAAAGATAAAGACAAAACCTAGTTTGAACGACACAGCAAAGCTTTGAAGAAGATGAGACCGGATATTTCAGGAAATTTTTTTAGAAGAGGCTCCAAGATTGTTGAAGCTGCATATGCAGTGGTTCTTGAAATCTCAAAACAAAAAAAGTCCCACACCAATGCAGGAACATTAATCAAGCCTTGTGTTCTAAAAATAGCTGATATAATGTTGGGAAAAGTTACTAAAAGAAAGCTAGCATTAGTTTCACTATCCAATGGCACGATTCAAGAAATAATTAAAGATTTATTCAATGACATCAAATGCCAGGTTGTAGAGTGAATCAAAACTACTCTTTTTGTTTCATTTGCAATTTAAATTGACAATTCAACAGACATCTCTTCGTGTGCACAGCTAATGGTGTTTGAGAAATAGGTTTACAATAACACATTCAAAAAAGAATTTCTTTTCTGCTCACCTTTACAAACAACCACAAAAGCAGCAGACATTTTAAGGAACGTTTGAACTTATTTTGAGTGAAAGAATAAAAAAATCTATGAAAACAATGTTCCACCAGCGCAACTGCAAAAGACATCGCTAAACCGCAAGGGTATACTGGCGGCGGTTCCGATATGCTAACCACATCGAGTTAGCTAACACGGAGACGGGTTAAGACAAGCAAAACCCTGCAGTTCCCATTACAAACATATAGTAAGAATGGTCAAGTCAATCAACAAGCAAGTGCCGACAGACCTGTTTCGTCCTTATTAGGACTCGTCAGGACACTACAGCTTGTTGTTGACCCCAGCTGAATCTTGCCTGTTGTTGCACAGCCGGTGCTCCATCAATGTTGGGATGCGACTCTGTTTTTTAAGCTTTTGTAAAGAGAAAAGCAATAAGAAACAAAGGTGTTCATTCATTGCAGTTTCAGCTTCCAAAAATTTTTCTAATTCACATCAAAAAATTTTTGATCAGATAATAGAGATTGTTAATTTTATCACAGCAGGAGCATTAATTGCTCGGCTTTTTAAGAAGCTATGTGTCGACCTAGATTCTGACCATCTGGTACTTTTGTACCATGCTCATACCATGTTTTTAAAACAATGGCTCTCCAAAAAGAATGTTACTCGTCGATTCCTTGAACTGAAAAAAGAATTGAAAGAATTTTATCAACTCAAAAATTAGAAACCATCATGCTTCCCAACACCGCTTTAATCTTTCCCACGCCCGTAAGACAAACAGCAATTCTCCATTTATTGCTCATGACTCTGCTATTGGACAGCATCTTTTTTGGGAAACCCTTCCTGCGTCAGCCAATACCGTGAAATCAAAGTTTTTAACCTTTTTCGAGGACATACTTCTTTCCACCTTTCCGCTCTTCAAGCTACTTTTATCAAATCTTTTTAACCTAATCGAGTGTATATCGAAACGAGGAATTTTTTTACAGTCTAAAACTCATTCATTAACGCTCTTTTTCCTTTGGTTCTGATTGGTTGCTTTTATTGATCAATCAGACGCACTCTCAATTTGTCGTTTTTTTAACTAATCAGACGCCCATTTATATTTTACATAAGCACGATTGGGTCGCTCTTAGTTCATTCTGACAATTCTTTCCGATCGCTTTAAGTTTTTCATTACCTCACTCTGCAGTCTGAGTCACTCGCCATCCTACTACAGGAGACACACTGCACTGATGCAGAGAAGTTGGTACTTCCAAACTATCAACTAGCTGGGTCTTCTTTAAGCAAGAAGCATGGCCTTGCCACGTTTGTCTACGACCGACTAAGATACACACTTTTGGACCAATCTCCACCGACATCGGAGACCGATTGGTTGTGCGTGGACGTTGATGGCTATAAAATAGTCAACGTCTACAAACCACTATTAACGCAATTGCATCCCTGGATCTCCCAGTGTTCCCTCATCTCTGTCTTTACGCTGGAGATTTTAACTGTCGTCATGTTGATTGGGGTTACAATGATAACAACCCGGACGGTGAGTGCTTGGCTGGATGGGCAAGTATTAATTGTCTTGTACTCCTATATAATTCCAAAAACCCTGCCAGTTTTTACTCCGGCCGTTGGAACATTGGCACCAATCCGGATCTAGCTTTCGCTAGCGTAGGTCCAAACAGTCGCTTACCGGATAGACGTGTCCTTAAAAAGTTCCCCAGGTCACAATACCGATCTTTGCTTATTACACCACCAAGGTTTGCTATGGCACTGCCAAGACGCCTGTTAAGCGATGGAACTTCCGCAAGGCCAAATGGAATCACTGCATTGCTTTGACAAATAAATTCGCAAAGACTTTATTTCTATCTGATTCACTTAATGTGAACGCGGCTTACCAGGACTTCTGTAGGATCATTAAGAAATCAGCCAAAAAGACTATCCCACGCGGGTATCGAGATAACTATATTTCGTGTTGGGATGCCGAGTGTAAATCCCTCTATAAAACTTTCCTGCAGTCTCTTTAGGGAGACAACTGAAGTTTAAATGCTACATCTCTGCTTGCCAAGCTTGAAAGGAAGCGGAGGGATTGATGGTCCGAGGCAGTTCAAAGCATTGACTTTTCACACTCTAGTCGAAAAGCATGGAGTATTTTGAACAACCTTACTGGTAGATCACGACACTTTCCACGTCATTGTCCCGTTTCAGCCGATGCTATTACATCTCAGCTGGTTAGAAATGGGAAATACAAGGCTGCTGATGGCAAGTCTTCGCAACTTGTCTCCCAAATTGCTTATGACACTGTCTGGCACCGTGGCCTTACCTGCAAGCTGCTGAGACTACTTCCGGATAATCACATGGTCAAATTGATTATGGAGCTTGTTCAAAATCGGAGTTTTACCCTTACTATCGGTGACAGCAAGCAAAGCAGGCTACTTCAGGGATCGGTCTTGGCTCCCTTCTATTTAACATTTATACGTACAATCTGCCTTCCATGATTTACAGAAAGTATGCTTATGCTGATAATTTAGCATTACTACACTCTTCTGGAAATTGGAAAGACTTGTATGGGACTTTAAGCCAAGACATGTCTACACTTTCAGCGTATCTCAAGACTTGGAGGTTGAAGCTCAGTCACACTAAGACGGTGACGGCAGCCTTTCACTTCAATAGCCTAGAGGCCAAGCGTGAGCTAAAAGTCTACAACAATGATAGACTTTTACCTTTTTGTCCAACTTTTACTTACCTTGGGGTAAAACTGCACAGATCATTCACGTTTTGTCACCATCTAGTGGTATTGCGCAAAAAACTATCCTCGCGCGTCACACTGCTAAGGCCACTCGTGGGCTTAAGATGGGATGCTGGTGCTAAAACACTACGCATAGCCACCTTGTCTCTAGTCTACTCAACAGCTGAGTACTGCGCTCCAATCTGGTGTAGCAGTGCTCACACTCGCCTCATCGAAGTGTCTTGAACGACGCCTTGCGCGTAGTTACTGGATGCCTGCGTCACATTCCAACGGACCACCTACCTATACTCTCAGGCATTCAGCCAGCTGAGCTTCGACGAATGGGAGCGACACTCTCATTGGCTCACCGTGGATCTCTGGACCCTGCTTATATCTTGTATGGTCTATTAAGTGGGTCCTCAGATACTCGTCAAGCGTGACTAAGATCCAGACGCCCGTTTGTGCCAGCTGCGCGGAATCCTTTGGACAACCTTGCAAGACTTTGTATCCGGGTCTCTGAATGGAAAAATCACAAATGGAAAGCGGAATACTGCGAAAATGCTTCCAAGCTCCGTGCTTTTGTGCCCGAGACCAGTGCCAGGCCTGTGGGGATGGGCTTACCCCGAGCAGCTTGGGTTAAGCTCAACCGCTGGATTGGTGTTGGGCGATTCCATTCGTCCACGCACAAATGGTCTCGCTGTTTCATCAAATTGCGAGTGTGGCGCTTCTGAACGAACCGCAGACCATGTTCTAACAACGTGCCCTATACATAGGGCACCACATAGAGCACGAGGTCTGACGGTTTTGGATGACGAAACCCGATGCTGGCTTAATAACATCACTACCAGCATCTGATTCAGGCAGTACAATAGCCTGGGTAGTAAAAGGATAAACCCTCGGCCCCAGTCCTGCTTGTGTCTGACTTGGAGTGATACTTCTTCAAACGATAAACAAACAATTCCTTTCGATCAGTGTCAGATAAAAAGTTGTCAAGGAATGAACACGTTTTTTAAAGCTATCTTAAAGTTTTTAAATATCTTAGTGCCAGTAGGCTACTTGGGCATTATTTATTTTTTTGTTCAACTTTTGAAAATATGATTTGGTTCCATATATATGGTACCATGAAAATTGGAATGTTACCGTATGTTTGATACAAAATATAAAAGGCTTTGAACTGCTAAACTCTTTATCATTCCTGAGATCATCATATCAAAAGCAATACAATTTACAAAAAAATTTTATTCTTAAACAAAAGAATGAATTGCAACAGAATTTGTGTTATATTTTGTTTTACTCTGTTGCAACCACTCATCAACGCATTGATTGCTTAAAAACTTGTTTAAGATGAAAAGCCAGAAAGAGCGGACAAGAAACGTATATAAATAATGAACGTTGGCAACTCGGAAAAAAAATAAGACAACAAAGAAAAAAAATATTACGTTTGTTTTGCTAATGGGAACCAAAGACAATTTTGTTTTGTATTTAAGCTTAAATAAAAGTTTATATTTTTTGGTTTACATTGTTATAAATTTTGGATAATCGTTTATCAAAATTACAAAAGTTTTATTATTTTATAAAGTGTATTGATTTATTGTAACTTTGTCCTTTTGAAAGGCTACACCATTATGGCATGCAACGAGAAAAGCGCGGTTAGTTAAACACATTGGAACGCTACTTCACGACAAATTGCTCAATGGATTCACGCTGTTTTCTTACAACAATAATTTTACATGAAACAGAATGCACTAACTTGGCTGATAAAATCATACAACGAAGAAGACATTCGCAATTAATTTCAATTTGTAAAACAATACATTTTATTTAAAAGGCATTGTATCTACTTACCTTTATTTGAGGATTTTTTTCTAAGTCTGCTTCTTTATTCCGCTAAAAACAACATCATAAATGCTGCAAAAACAATTTTGTTTTTGTTTTGACTAAAATAAAAGTTAATAATAGTTTTTTTGATATTGTGTAACAGTAAGTTAAACTTTTGATTTTAAGATAAGTGCAGAAATATAAAAGTTGATCAAATAGCAATAGTAATTTGTGCTGCTTTGAATCAAAACAGCATGTGGTTATGGCATGTAACTTAAAATACTATCTAAAGTTGGGGTACAGTATATCAACTATGTAATTCAAAAAACATTTAACCTGTATTTGTACGTATTATTGGTTGTTGCAATTACGATACCACGAATAAAAACATATCGTAAAGTGTCTTTTCCAAGCGTAGAACAGCAGCATAAAAATAATAGTATTTAAACAAAAATTGTATCGATTGCACTTGGCTACCAAACTACGTTCGTATTCGGTTACTTTCATTCAAAACCTTATTTTTAGATATGAATAATTATTATTAGCTCGCATCCACAGTTTTACTTTACATAGTCAGGAATAAACGAAACAAATGGCGGGTAATTGTGTCAAGCCACTAATAAATTGCTTTAAATATTTATCAAGTTTTTTTCGTCACCATTAATTTAACTCTTTAACGCACACGTATTTTAAAATGCTCGAAACTTTTAAAAATTAGAAAAATTCTAATTAGCTAAGTAAAATAATTGAATAAATGGAAATAAAACATTAAAAAAAGTTTTGTTTTTATAAAATTTGAGACTGAAGGTTTGGGACTGTTTATCTGTGTGATAAGGGTTAAAACAAGTTTTAAATCGAAATAAGATTTTTATGAGTATTATTTCAATACACGGTAGCATATTTGGGGGAGCCATTGTGGCATGTCCCCCTCGGAAATCACTAATACGAGAAATTAGAGACAGATTTAAAGTCAAGATCTTTTTTTACCTCTTGAAAAAATTTTTCACTAAGCATGTTTGATTGTGGTTGTATGGCCTCCACCTTTTTAAAAATCCTCGGTCGGCTACTGGTAATATACAGTATATAATAGTATTTCATGCAATAGCTTAACTTGAAATCCAAAAAAATATTGGCTCCACAATTTACTCATAAAGAATACTGATTGTACAATGAAATCCAATATTTCTACTGATGTTGCTCATTGTTATATGGCAAACACTAGCTAGTGGTAATTCAAATGCAAATTAAACTTAAAAAAACAACTACATCGTTACAAAAGTCATATCCAACTATTTTAAAAATCAATGGTCGGTGGATCATCATCCTGTTTTCTGCACAATTTCATAAGTACATCAAGATTTGACCTTCAGCTTATAAATAACTTAAATCCCATTTTACTGGTTGGTTGTTAAATATCAATTTATAATCTTTTGATCCGGGCGTCGAACCATAGTTTTTCGCCATGCCACTAAATGGTAAGGAACGTGACCAATATGTTCAGTTTTATCTTAAGAAAAGTCATGATAGAAGAAACCGGTAAAAGATTGTTTAGTTCCGTTTGGCTTCTTGATTGTCTAAAGTAAAGACTGCTTCCACAGACTAAGCGTGCCAAAGTTTCGACCTTTAAATATAATGATCGCCTAAAAGTGTTATCCTCTTTAGATTTAATTAAAAGTTTTTTTCGAGATCTTCCAGTTTCCAGAGAAATGCAACAATGCCAGATCGTCAGGAAAGGAAAACTTTCTAGATATGTGAAAGCCAGATGGATGGTGTAGATCAAGCCTACCCAAAGTTTATTTTTGTTGGAAAGTTTTACGCGAGTCGCAATTGACACAAGAATTAAGTGAAGACAAATAAAAAGATCTTAATTCGTAACCGATGTACAGTTAGCTTGGCCAGATCTTTAACTATAAGGACCTACATTTTCAAAAGCTACATTAGTTCTAATAAATAGGTAGTACGAGATAAAGATTAGTGCCAGTGTTCTAGCAATCAGAGTAAAAGCTCTCGGCATCCTTGGCATGCCATAGGGCAAGATTGTTTATATTTGCCAGCTTATCAAGAACTCCCCGTCAGCTTGTTCTAGTTATAACCCTAATAAACGTACCAACAGTTGAAATATCCGCATAGAGACAAGGATAGGCAAACACTGGGATTTTGAAAATGAGTCAGATCGGGGGAGGAATGTAGGTTGACTATTTTATAACCATCAATGTCCACGCACAACTACTCAATCTCCAATGTTGGTGGAGATTGGCCAAAAGGCTCGCTTTAATATCTTATAAACAAAATTGGCAAGGCCATGCTTCCTGTTTAAAACATAGTCAGCTAATTGAAAGCATAAAAGTATTAGCTTTTTTTCACAAGTGCAGTAGACGTTCTGTAGTAGGATGACGAGTGCTTAAAGCTGCAGAGCAAAATTATTATTTTTATTTTTTATTTTATCTCTATATTTATCCTCCTGACTCGCAGGAAAGCGATGGAGGCGCTAATACATAGGGTAAGACCTGCTTCCGGAGATGCCAAAATATTGCTGTCCATTTGTAACTTAATAGGGATATGACTGTAATTTTGAACTGCTTGCCAAGACCACCAAGCAAGGGAAAGTTCCGTACTGTAAAGTGTCTTTTCCAAGGACACAACAGAATGGTGTGAGTGGGTTTTAAACCCAGACCGTGTTGGTCATGAGCATGGCACTTTGACCACTCGACCACGCTGATGAAGAGCATTCAACTCGTTTGCAGTAAAAGATTTGATGTTCAACTGCCCAATGATTAAACTTGTCGCCAATGTGTCCTGAAAAGTGTTTTTTCAAACTTTGTTCCGTTCTAAAACGAACGTTTATCGATTAGCAGGTTTTCTCTGGCAAGATGGATAAATACCATTACGTAACAACTTAACAACGGAAAACTAAAAAAGTTTGCCTTTAGTGCAGAGAGGCAGTTGCATATCGACAAGACCTGTTATTATAGCACGCCATAAAAACAGACTTATAAGGTGCGTACGTCTATTTCTGTTACTCTGCATAATAGATCTAAACAAATTTGACAATACGAAAGGATATTTACTCATCTCAATCTTCAGCGAAGCGTTATTTTTAGCCTGATGTAGTTTTAATTAATAATACTTTATAGCAGAAAAGCAGATTTAGAGAAAAGTAACTTCTGTGATTATTTGGAGCACGTGCTGCTCCAGCAACAGTCTCAGCAACTTGAAAATAAGATCACAATGCCAGACAGAATCATCTGCACCTGTCATATCGGCAAATATGGTATCATCACTCTTTTTGTCTTGAAAGTTCTGTGTAAGCTGAACGACTCAATCTATGCTTAATTTTTACTGCTTACCAGGGACTAATGGATCAATAATTTGTTTGATGCAGGCATTTATAATTTTCTTAAGTATTTTGTAAAGAACGTAGAGGAGAAGTATTAGTCGATAATTTTTTTGCTCCTGTACAGGATTCATGGGTTTTGAATCACAACTAAAAGCGCTCTTCTTCAAATTCGGAAAAATTTTAGTCAGCTCAAGAAAATAATATAGACATTTGTAGTTTATTGTATGTCTACTGTTTAAAAGCAATAGTTTCGATGAAACAAAACAATGAATATTCTTTTTTTCTTGATTATTAAATTATGTTGACAGATTTTTAGACTATTTTTTGAAAATATAGCCAAAACATCATTATAGTTTATTTTGCTATCTGATTTCTTTCTGGCAAATCAAGTTTGTGCTTGAAAAAATATGAAGACTAGATTAGCGATACAAAACTTTAATATACTTTTTCATTAAACTATATTTCTTGGTTGAAGGTAAAAGAGGCCTAGTGATAAAAACAACACGTGTTTTAAAAGCAAAGTAGCAACGCTGAATGGCTGTAGCAATTTGCTTTTCAAATTTAGTTGAAACATTTCCCAGCCATGGAAAACGCAGATAAACTGGGCATTTTTTAGGTCAATGTTGAGATGACTGGTTAAATTGTCGAACCTTCTTGGTAAATGAGGATGTAATAATATGGTTTGGGTAGAATGTACATTTTATAAAGAAGATAAATTGACTTTTGTCTGAAGTCTGCTACTTGAGCAGATGAACAGAGCTCTGTAAACCAGTGTAGCCACAAGATTGATTTTGCACTTTGTAGACCTACAAAAATCCCAGTGTAGGTACTATCCGGTATAGTTGAGTTTCCTGTGCACAGATGTAATAAATACAGTGCTGTGTTTTTCAACAAGGACGTCAAGAAACGGAAGAGAAAAGTTATGATCTTTTCCGAAGGTGAAACGTAAGAGTGAAGAAAATTGAGTAAAAAAGAAATCCTTCACATTCGTCTTCGGTCTCAAAAGCCGCAAAGGTGTCATCAACGTAGCGGTAGTGCAAGAGAGGTTTGTTCACGTGAGAAAAAGTTTTGTTTCCTATTAACTAACATAATATTAGCGAGGTCTGGACCCAACAAGAATCCAATAGCAACACCATCGGTCTGCCAAAACATGGTGTCGTTCAAACTGCATTCGACCGACGAGGTGGCGGTTTGTATCAATTCAATAAATATTTTCCTGTGAAACGGAGGTGAAACAAGATCACGGTCATAGAGAGTATTGGAGCAGATTTCGATAGTTTCTTGCAAGAAAAGTTGGTAAAAACACTGGATATATCAAAGGAACAGAGAAACGGAAATGAAGTAGGAAATGAAGATTTCTGACAGTTTCAACAAAAGTGAAAGAGTCAGGTATTCAGTAGGTAGCAAAATGTTGAAGCATAGTATCAAGAACAGAAGTGAGCCATTTTGCAAATTGATGTTGGGCCAAGCCAGTCATGGACAAGATGAGGCGTCGAGGCACATTTTTTTTGTTGGTTTTGGACAAACCATATATACGTGGGCATTGAGAGCTTTTAGGTCGGACGACTTTGTAAAATCCAATGGGAATTAGGTCCAATAATCGACGTTAGATTTTCGACTCAATCTTGGCTATTTTGTCATTTTGACTAGCCAGACCAAGATTCTTGCACTTGGAAACATTATGATAAAACGTGGCCATTTTCAAAACATAGTCATGTTTGTTTGAAATCAGAGCATCATTGTTAGATTGCAATAATCTGATAGTTTAAACGCATTATTCTTTCGTGAGGAAGTCCCCAATGTTAATGGGATTGCGTGAACATGAATTAGGTTGCGTATCCTTGCCCTTAAAGCAGCAAGCTGCTTTATAAACTGGGATTTTTCGTGGACCAAATGCGCATACAGCACTTCAAACTAAGCAAGCACTTCCTCCTTTTTAACATTGGTAGAAGATAAGCAAAAGTTGAGTCTATACGACAAGACAAACTTTTCGGTGTCAGAGAGTTTATAGTCAGACAAACTAGAGATGTTTCTCTTCTTTGAACAAGCTTTGTTGCCAAACCGATGTTTAAAAAGGAGGCACAGGTTGCGTTTATTTTTCTTCTGATTGGCTGCTTCTTTACGTTCATCTATGATGGCAAGGTAGCGGCAAAACCGAAGCAAGTCAAAGAAAGACAAAAATTGCCCAACTTCTTACCAGATCGATCGGTATTTATTTCTGAGAAAACCAACCATAGATTAATTTTTCTCAATTTCTTCATATTTACCGTAAATGCACGCTCAATAGTGGGACTGTGACAAGCACGGAATTTTTCTGTCCGAAATTTCACAGAGTTTAGAAGAGTACGTTAAAAAATGTTAGGCTTACTGAATGCTGTTTTTGAAGTCAGCGTTCAAATGCATCAACGTGCTCTGATCAGCTTGTTTAAACATTTGATCATACTGACGATGCACCATTGACCAAGATACTTAAAGAGTTGATTAGCAATACAAAACTTTAAGTTTGTTCATTCCTTGTTTTCTACAGTATATAAGCACGATCGGATCACTCTTAGTTTATCCTGACGATTCCTCCCGACAAGTATCAGATCAAAAGTCTTAGAGGATTGAACACGTTTTGTGAAAAAATATAAAGACCAAAGCAGTGTTTGGAATGCGAGATCTTACTTGACAAGAAGATTGTTCAACTAAAGTATAATAAAAAAGCACTTCCTTCTATATAATAACTAAAGTTAGGAGTTCAAACTTTTTCACATTATTTAAATTAATTGAAAACCGGGCATGGCCGATCCGGTCTACTTATTGAGGATAAAAGTTTAAAAAAGCTTTATTATTTGATAAGATCAATCCAGATTTTATGCTTTATCATAATTTTTTCTTATCTTATTCTTATGAATTGATTCAATTGATTTTTAATTATAAGTATATGTAATTACAATCAAAAAACAGTTTCTAAAACAGTTGTGAGCGCACTATTTATTTTGTGAACCAATTTTTTTCAAAATTTTGATAGACAAACCATATCCGGGCCAAAAGCATTTTTTAATAATCCAGTTGAAAACAATGCTATCAAATGAAGTCACAATTTTGATAAATGTTTTGCTGGCCAAATTAATGAGTGAAAGGACCAAATTTAGCCAGCTGGCTGTAGTTTGCCCGTGTTAGCCCTATGTGTATTACGCGTATAAAGTTTATCCTAAATAAAATCACATCTACACTAAGAAAAATGCTACCTACGAAGTATTGATATCAAGCCTGTTCAATAAAAGTATCGGTATTTAAAGGACATTTTGCACGCCCAAAAAGAATTAAGTTTTATAAACCCAAAGAGTTTGCTTGATTTTGATATTTAAATTTTAAGCGAGAAGAATTAGTTACATGATTGAATATCATGTTAGTAATAAAAAGTTTACCATTTCGTCACAAAAACGAGATTTATTATGTCACAGTTGCAGACTTTAATTAAATGAACTATCTGTGGATTACTCTACAACTTAACAACGGTAAAAAATTGTCTCTTTCTCTTATACACTTTATACTGTCAGTGTTTAACAAGTCGCCTATCAACTGAAGATTAATTTGTTTTTTTATAACTTGATTTTTTATATCAACCATAGAAGCAAACAAAATAATTTATTATGTTGCTGTGCTGCGCAGGAATCATGATGTTTAAAAAAGTCTCGCGTCGGCAAATTCTATCACAACACTGAATAAACAAAGAAAATAACAAAAACTTGCTCATGGTCTCGCTGAACATGGAGAGCTTCTGGGGTGGTAAAAGGATAGAGCCTCGGCTCCAAAAGCAAAAGAGAAGACTTGATGTCAATTGCAGGCCAAACATCAAACGATCACTTTTGCCTAGTACGCTAAAGCTCAATATAGAGGGGTTGAGTGAAAATAAGATCTGCATTGTTAGCCATGTGGCCAACAGCTACAACGCCCTCTCTATCCTCCTTCAAGATACTCACTGCATCAATGTTGATCGACTGGTAATATTAAATTACAACTTGGCCGGTTGGATCTCAAGCAAGAAACATGGTCTTGTTACATTTGTTCATGAGCAACTTAAATGGACCTTTGCTGATCATACTCTTGAAGGATAGGCAACTAAATGGCTTTGTGTGGAATGTCGATGTCTTCAAAATTGTCAACATCTACAAACCACCTAACTTGCAATTAACACCAACAGCCATTCCGGTGTTTCAACATCGCCGTCTGTACTCTGGTGACTTTAACTGCTGGCACACAGACTGGGTACACGGTTTTATCATTCCAGATGGAGAATATTTGGATAACTTAGCAGCTCAGGGCAACCTTCTACTTTTGCACAATCTTAAGGATGCCCCCAGGTTTTTCTCTGGTCGTTGGCACACTGGTAATAATCCTGATCTGGCTTTTGCGAGTGTTAATTATGAGAGTTGGTCTCTGGTTAGACGTATTTTTGAGACATTTTGTACGTAGATCACAACACCAATCTTTGCTGATCACGGCAGCTAAACTTGTAACTACTGTTTCAAGTACACCATACAAGCGATGGAACTTTCGCAAGGCTAACTGGGAACTGTATAGCTTTATCACTAATAAACTGGCTAAGGACTTACCATCTCCATACTCCAGATGTATGGATGAGACATATCAGGATTTTTGCTCTTCTATTTCACAAGCAGCAAAGATATCTATCTCACGTGGCCGCAGAAACAACTACAGACCATGTTGGGTTGCGGAGTGCGAGAGCTTCTACCAAAAACTTTTTAAGGCACCCTGGAGTAAAGAATCAAACAAGGATTCCTCGGACTTGTTTGCCCAAATAGATGAAAAGCGTAGAGAACATTGGTAAGAGGACGTCAATACTATCGACTTCGGGCGCTCCAGTCGGCTGGCATGGAATACCAATAACAACGTACCTTGAGGATCTAGAAACACTCTCCGTTTTTGCCCCATTTCATGAAACTCAATTGCATCACAGCTAGTGAAAAATAGCGTGTTTTAGACGAAGGATTGAGAGTCAGCCCGACTCGTGGCCAAGGAAGTATCTGACCTTTGAAGGATTCCAACACCTATTGATAAAAGCATCTCAGGAGTTTTAATTGTAAAGGAGTTTATCAGTGCCCTCCAGCAATTAAAGCTAGGAAAAGCTCTAAGACCCGATTCCATTTTCCCAGAGCTAATACTCCATGCTGGTGCTGCCCTAAAGTCCTGGTTTAATAAGTTTCTATCTTCCTGCACGCACCACCTCAAGCTTCCAAAAATCTGGAGACGAGCGACAGTGGTTGCAATCTCAAAGCCGATGAAGCCATTGGAGGATCCAAGGAGTTACAGACTAATCTCCTTGCTGTGTACCACCTTTAAGATCTTGTAGAGACTCATCTACACTCGCGTAGAAGCAATTATCAACCCACTGCTGCTGCGAAAGCAGGCTGGGTTTTGACGCAAAAGCTCGACCGTAGATCATGCCATTCTCCTTACTCAAGAATTGAGGATAGCTACTCGGCTAAAAAAAAAACCTGCAAGCTTTTGTATCTTCTGCCGGATTAGCACATGGTCTCGCTGATTATGGAACTTGTACGAAATCGTAGTTTTACCCTTACCAATCGTACTGGATTACAAAGCAGGTTACGATGCCTTAAAAATGGTGTCCCACGTGGATCAATCCTAGCTCTCCTACTATTTAATATATACATTCATGATCTCCCAGTAACAATTGCAAGTAAATTTGCCTACGCTGATGTCTTGGCAATCATGCACCCAACATCTAACTGGAAGACATTAGAGGAGATTTTAAGACAGGACATGACAACTATATCTTGGTACCCCCAGAAAGGGAAATTCAAACTCAGTACAGCCAAAGCGGTATCGGCTGCTTTGCACGTTAATAACAAAGAGGTACGACGCGAGCTTTTCATCACCGTCGAAGGACGAGCCCTGTCTTACAGTGCCGAACCTATGTACCTTGGCATAAAATTGAATAAAGTTTTGACGTTTCGCCGACACCTTGTATACGAGCAAGTCAACTGCCCGTAGGATTCTATAAAAATAAGTGATAGGTCGGGCAATAAATGCGCACTAAAGTAGCCTACTAGCTCTCCCTAGACACACCAGCCACCTGATATACCAGGGAGAAAATATAATTTGAAATAAAAGGCAGTAAAATCACAGAATTAAATTATATACACACAAATTATTCCAAGTTACCAAAGGCTACTAAAGTAGCGATTTAACAAAAAGGTAGACCGATCTATACAAATAGAAAGCAAAAGTTAAATTATTGATTACCTTCGATTACTAGGTGGTCCTGTCACAAGCATGACTACTTCCAAAAATACAGCAACCAGTCACGAACGCTGATTGAAATTAGATACGTAACCGGGATGTAGTAATTCTATTGGAATTAAAAAAGGGACCACAAAATTAGCGGATTAGCCGTAACACCTTGAGTCAGTGCGCAAAATATTAACAACACGCGTTGGGCTTTTGAAGCGATTGGCGGGGTCAACCTGGGGTGCTGGCGCCACAACATTAAGCACAGCCACTCTGGCCCTGGTACACTTTGCTGCAGAGTACTGCTTGCCCGTCTGGTACCGCAGTGCCCACACTCGGCTCATTATCAAGCTTATCAATAACGCTTTGCGCATCGTGACTGGATGCCTGCGCCCTACACCAATATACAACTTATTTGTCTTAGCAGGTATCCTTCCAACTGAGCTTCGCCGCAAACAAGCTGTGCTATCTCTAGCTTGCAGAGCACAAGGGCCTGAACGCATATTTAACAAAAGGCTCTTGTTTCTTTCTTATAAAAGACATCTACAGCTGAAATTGAGACACCCATTTGTGCCTTTTGCACTGGAACTTTTAAAAGACTTTTCTAAGTCGGAGCCAGTGTGGCATGTTGGGAGGAAACCAAATGGAATACGGAATGGTAAAGTAACACCTCCGTCAACGTACTTTCATTTGCGACGTCAAACCCCAAACTACTGGGAATGTATCTACTCAGATCATCCTGGGTCAGGCCTAACCGCCTCCGCACTGGTGTTGGTTTATTCCATTCTACAGTGCACAGATGGGGTATGGCTCCCACAGCCGCCTGTGAGTATGGCGCGGAGGAGCAAACCGCTGATCATATAATGATATCTTGCCCCATTTTCTATCATCCAATCAGGAGGATTGGTCTGGAAACAGTTGATGAGGAGACACTGGCCTGGCTGATCAATATCTGCCCTAAGATCTGAAGTGTCTTACAGAAAGAGAAACATCTACTCCAGACAAAAATTTATACAACTATTGTGGCGAGCAAAAAAGTAAAAATTTTTTATGTCATTACATTTTTTCTAAATAACTTAGTTAAAATTGAATTATATTTTTCAAAAAAAAAAACGATTAATATTGGATTTAATATAAGTTTTTGTGCTCTTTTTAATGATAAATTGCTTGATAGATATAATTCAATTATAATAAATTTATTTTAAAAAATCTTACTTTTTTACTCGCCACTGTATTTGACACCGATTTATTATCAGAAATAAAATTAACATTTTGAATTGGCGTTTGAATCACAATATCTTTAGAAAAAAGTTTTAACCTTACTTAAATTTGTAATATTTCTTTATTAGTTTTTTGCTGTATTTAGTACTAGCATTTTGTTATTTTTTCAATCTTTGTATAATACTATAACTAAATTGTATTCAATCTAATATGGCCATCGATTACAGTAAAGAATTCTTACCCTTGTTATAAGATCAGTTTTGGAAACTTTCTTTTTCTTTTTCTTGGGAATGAAGCAGCAACAACAGTAACGTAAAAAACAACTCATTGCTTTGGTTTTCGTGTTGTAGGTTTTTTTACAAGAACTTTTTAAATAAAAGTATGAGTTTAGAAATAAAAGATATAAAAAAATATTTCTAAAAAGTTTATAAAGGTAAAACTAGCAATTGTGATGTAATAAACTTGAACCAATTCGTGCATTTTTAGGTAAATTATAAAAGTATTAGAAGCATTTATTTCGAGGTTGGAAAACTTTCATGAGTTGTCTGAAAAACTTTATTTTAAACCAAGTTATTAAAGAAACTAATCGTTTAAAGAAAGGCTTTTTGTCAACACGCCTTAGTTTAAAATAATTTTTCACCATTTTTACAATTCGGTATTTGGATCCGAACAAGCACAAACCTTAACTACAAAAAACAAACATTCGTATGGCGTTGTGTTCCACACACACCGATTTGCTGCTTTCTGTGAATTAACCGCGGTCACCATTGAAGGTAAGCAGCTTGACCACATTTCTCGGAATGTTCGTGAAGTGCCTTTCCGAAGGGCACAACGAGTATCACTCAATCGACGTTACGGAGAATCGAACCAGGTCGTTCTGCACGTGAGTCGCGGATGTTACCACTGAGCTAACCCGCCGGACAAAAATTCGTATGGCGTTGTGTTCCACCCACACCGATTTGCTGCTTTATGTGAATTAACCGCGGTCACCATTGAAGGTAAGCAGCTTGACCACATTTCTTGGAATGTTCGTAAAGTGCCTTTCCAAAGGGCACAACGAGTATCACTCAGTTGACGTCACAGAGAATCGAACCAGGTCGTTCTGCACGTGAGTCGCGGACGTTACCACTGAGCTAACCCGCCGGACAAACCTTAACTGTAAAAGTCCAACGAAAAATCTTCTAGTTGTATGGTCATGAGCTATATTCAAATTATGAACCCGTAAGAAAACTATTTTTGCGTAATATTTGCTTTCTAAATGGTAAAAAGTTTACCTACCACGACCCCCAAATATATTCTGCATGTATTATCATGAATAAATAAGGGTATTTTTTTGAAACTGATAGATGCAAGTTTAATGATAAGTTACACTGGAAACAGTACAAAAAAGAAAATTTTTCCGCATCACGTTGGCTATTTTGGTAACAGAAAGTTAAAATCAGAAAAAGCTGTTACTGAAAGTAACGTCCAAATTAAAATATTAAAACGATAAATATGAAAGAAATCCTTTGGCTAACGGAAGTGGATCAAATGGCTAGAAAACTCGGAAAAGCACTTTAAATTTGGAAAACAAATATTAAAATAGACAATCACAAAAGTAATATACCAACTACAGTACCGAAAAATATGTTTGCATAGTTTGCCAGTAAAGGAGTTTGTTTGGTGCAGGGATGTCCAACCTTTTTTTATAATGGGCGAATTTATAAGTTTAAGTACATTCAGCAGGCCGCAAAATTACATGTATATGAAATTTTCTCTTCTTAGTATTAGATGGCATGATCAAATGACGAGCATTAAATTATGAATTTAAAATTGATTAATTAATTAAGAATCTACGTGAAATGTAAAACTATTAAAATCATTATGTAATTAGTATTAAAAATGTTCATGCTGGAGCTGCTTTGAAGTCCCAGTTACGTGAGTTGTTTTCTTTCTGCTTGCACCGATTAAGATTCCCAAGATCTTGAGAAGAAGGCTGGTAGTCGCGATCCCAAAGCCGATAAAGTTTGTAGTGAAACCCAAAAATTATCGACCAATGTCTCTGCTCTATTTCTCCTACAAGATGTTTGAAAAGCTTATTTACGCCAGCCTCCAACAAATTATTGATCCATTGCTTCCTAGAGAGCAGACTGGGTTTCGACGCGGAAAGTCAATCGTAAATCAAGTCTTTCTATAGACAGTAAACATTGAGGATTTTTTGTCGATCTGACCGCGGCATATGACACTGTTTAGTACCGTAGCCTTACATGCAAGCTGCTGAGACTTCTGCCAGATAAGCACATAGTCAGAATGATCAGGGAGCTTGTCCGAAACCGACGTTTCACCTTTGCTACCGGTGGCACCAAGCAAAACAGAATTCACCGTCTGAAAAACGGCGTTTCTCAGGAATCGCTCTTGGCTCCCTTACTTTTCAACCTCGATATATTTACGTCTACATCTGCCCCACGAGTTTCAGAAAGTTTACCTACGATCTAGCATTGTTGAACTCTTCTGGAAACTGGAAGGTGTTTGAGGAAACTTAAAGTCAAGAGATGACTACACTTTTAGTGTATTTTTAGACTTGAAAGCCGAAGCTCAGTCACACTAAGACGGTAATGACAGCCTTTTACTTAAATGACAAAGAGGCCAAATGTGAGCTAAATGTTTAGAACAGCATTAGACTTTTACCATTTTGTCCAAATCTACTTATTTTGTGATAAAACTGGACAGATTTCTCACGTTCCGTCCAGTGGCGTAGCCAGCCAAAATTTTGGACGGGGTCAAATATTTAAACTTTTAGCGAGTGACAGTATTTGGTTAAGGACTAATCTAAAAATTAAGCACTTAAACCATTAGTTTTTAAAACATAAATTCCACTTTTTCAAACAAATTTTTATATAAAACGTAACTAATATTTACAACATATTATGCACAATTACAACATTTAGGCACCACAATTAAAAGTCCACTCGTCGCTTCCTGCCAGCTAGCCACGTTATAACTCGATTGATCTTCTTCTCATTACTTCTTTCATGATGGCAATGAAGCACACACAAAATCTGAGAGGCGATCAAAAGTCATTGTCGAACGTAACCATGTTTTCATTCGCTTCATGCGCGAAAAAGATCGCTACGCCTCAACGGTTGTTGAGAACAATGCCAAGATGATTTGGATTGCGCTGCACACGCACGGGTAATCTTGAGCGCTCATTAAAGTTTCTGCAAACAATCGTGGTTGACTTCAGAAATCAAAGAAAATCTTTACATGCTTACTTCGCTCTCAAGATTATCCAACGAATACAAACGCTCAAATACATCAATCTGGATTGGTTTGTTTGGAGGAAGGATTGACAATAAAGCAAAAAACAAAAAAATTGTCACTAAATTCCCGAAGAGAAAAACTCAGGCGTCGCCATATGGAATATATATGGCACAAATATATAAACAATAGATGATAAACTAGCCGCGAGCGTGATAAACTATAAACATGTGGCAAGTCTATGATCGACTGCTGTTGTAGCATACTGCTCGTAAATGCTACAAAATTATTAAGAGTCGGCTACAAAACTTAGAACTTTGGGTGAGGCCATGGTTTCTTTAAACCCACCTCCAGGGTATACCCATGATTCCGTCATCATCTCATAGCATTACGCAAAAATTAGCGCATCGCACTGCTCAGACAACTTGTAGGCTCAAAATGTCGTGCTGCTGATGCCAAAACAATAATGCAAATTGAGGCTCAGGATGTGGTTTAGCGCCTTGAAATATCTTTACGGTTTACAATTAGGGTTTATGATTTTTCAAATTGTTTATTATCTGAGTTGCTTTATCCTCGCTTGCACCGATGGCATATGGAGGTGTAAGTGTACCTGTGACAGTACATCCAAGCTCAGTGGTGCAGTGCGACCCGCGTGCCCCAGGTTAAATATGCCTTGTTTTGTGTCTTGAAATGAAATGAAAAAAATTGTAAAACTTTAGATGTTCACGAAGAAACAAAGAAGTTAGATTACTTGAAAAAATTGCTAACTCTTTCAAAAGTTTGAAATTTAAAATTTGTAAATGTTGTGTGGGATCGTAAATAGGGTTTATGTCCCGGAACCCCAGGCTCCCGGATGATTTTTTAAGTTTTAAATTTAAAATAAATTTAAACAAGTTAGGTTGTAGCGTCCTCGTGGTTGTCGTTTGGAAGGTCATCTGCTCCGGATCAGTCACAAAGAAGATTGGGGCCGAGGGTTTATTCTTTTACTACCCCAGACTGCTGTACTGCCTAGACCAGATGATGGCAGTGATGGTGTTAAGCAAGCATCGGGTTTCGTCATCCCAAACCGTCAGACCTCATGCTCTATGTGGTACCCGATGTATGGAGCATTCTAAAAAATAACAAAATATTTGTTTTATTATGTTCCGTTTTGTTGCAGTGGCGTACGCAAAAGTTTATCGTGGGGGAGGTGGTTTGCGAGCCAAAAGCACAATTCCTATAAGTGGTCTGGTCATGGGCGGAAAACTTTTTCAAAATTACATTCAAAATTAAAGAAGGCTGATAATGCTTTTAGAGCACTTTGCAGTGGCATGAGTTTTTTCGTCTAATTTTCCAGCAAACATTGCAACGGGATTTACGTAAATTTCACGTGAAAATTACGTAAATTTGACCTGGAATTTACGTGATATGTTTGCTGTGTCTGAACGCAACTATCAAATATTAATGAAAGCTTTTTTGAGTTAAACTTACCGATATAATTGAATTAAGTCAGTTCATAACAAACTCAATTTTAATGATATTTATAATCACAAAACAGTTGGCTACTACCAGGGGCGCCGGGATCGGGGGCAGGGGGGCAATTTTCCTTCCTGTTTTTAATAATCTTCAAATGCGGGGGCACAAAACGGCAGATTGTGCCGGCGCGTTTGAAGAATATTAAAATTCTAAATTTCTTCTACAGAAATATTTTTTGCTATGAAAATAAAGATAAAGATATTTTTAATGTCACTTATATAAAGTCAAATTAAACAATAAACTAAGTGGTAAAGTTTAATCTGAGTATTTTTTGCAATGGTATGCGCTTTTGACCATTCAAAAAAACCTGTACACCCCAGTTCTAAATCATGTTTTGAATTAAGCCACAGAGATAAGATTCTTCTTTTTTATTTGTGGTAGTATTGATGAATAACGATTATGGACATTCTGAAGCTTTTGCCACCGCACAATACTATGTCCGAAAAAATTACATATATACCGACTCAACGGTGTCGTAGAATTTACGTGTCTCAGCCACGGCTTCCATGGCATCTTTTAACACGAAATTTAAATTGTGCGAAGTACAATGCACGTAGTAAGCATGTGGAGCCACATTTTGGATCTTCTTATGCAAGCCGGAATGCTTCCCACTCATCACTGCAGCGCCATCATATCCTTGTCCACAAAAGTTTTTCGTTTCAAGCCCCTATTGCTGAATGGAATTCGTTATTAGTTTGTGCAATCCAATAGCAGATGAATTCTCAACTTCAATAAATGAGGTAAACACTTCAACAACTTTCAGCTGTGATGGCGTTCCATCATCATAGTAATCGATTTTGACGTAACGAAATATTTCATTTAACTTGTATTTTTTGATGACATTTTGAGTGGTATCAAGAATAACGGCATAAAAAGGAGCGCTTTGTAGTTTGCTTTTTATATCACGGAGAACTTCTTCAGCTAACACTGATATTAGTTCATTTTGTATCAAAGGATTTAAATATTTTGGAGAACCTTTAGGTAGTTGTAAAAGTTTGTTTAAAACAGTGTCGTATTTGGCAAGAAGCTCTACGATAGAAAAAAATTGCCCTTGTTATCCTACGAAAGTTCTTTACTGGATCCGCGAATAGGTAAGTTGCACTTTGCTAACATCAACGTAACATTCACTAGTCTTTCCAAAACATTTTGCAAAAGTTTTTTTTTCCGGCAAAGACTCGTGCAACGCTTCTTCTATTGTCCTCCTGTTTTTTCATTGCTCATGTATGACACACGGCCTCCGCATGATGTGTGGAGCTTTCATGGCTTCAAATTCGCTGCGATAAATGCCTCCAGTCATTTACACCTGTTGTACTCCAAGGGTTTTTAAGTGCGTAAGATGTACCTGGAGTAACATTTTCATGAGAAAATAACCAGCAAGGCTGGCAGTAAACAAGGTCCATGCTTGATGAATGACATAACCAATGTCCGTAGTTTTAGACCTGATTGTGCTCCATAATGATAATAATTTGTTGAAAATAAACGACCGCTTTGGAGCGGATCTTTAGGGAAAGGTGCTTCAGGATGTTTGGACTTGCTGCAATAATTGCTTTCTTGATCTCTGAGTTTACAACAATGGTGGAAAAGTCGTCATTCTTGCTTGCATGTGATCTATCTTTAGTAGTATCGGAATTTTCTTTATTGGTACTATTGTTGAAACTGTCAACGTCAACAAGTTGGGGAGTAGATTCTGTCTCACAAATCAAGAAGCAAAAAGCAACTTCAACAAAATAGTATATTTTTTAATTAATAATTTTACGACAATAAAAGCCAGCCAGACAGTTACTGTTACGTCACAAAGCACCAAAGGCTGATAAACAAGTTATGTAAGATGTGATATTATTAAGTTACTGGACCATACTGGAAAATTGTAGAATTATCTCAAAACCATGACCTGACATTAGGTACGATTACGTTATAAAACAAAACTTATTAATAATTACAAAGTAAAATAAAGCGGATAAATATGATGCTATATGATCATTATAGCTTAAACTTATTTTACTAAATGAACTTGAGTGGGGGTAGCGTACCGATTACGTCATGACTAGGTCATAATTAAAATGAGTACGTCGCAATCGAAACTTTAAATACATTAAGAAATACTTCAAATAAATTACAGTAGATGGTCAAACATAAATTAAAACTATTGATGAAGTGTGACATTTAATAATAATAAGTTTACTTGAGCTTTTAACGAAAATATTTTACAATAAAACCGGTGCAGCCGGCGATAGTAACGGCCCTGGTATTGGTGCATTGCTTTCAAATGTTTACCAGTCAATCTCGCTCAATGCTCTGACTTTATGTATTTCATTTTTAAAAAGTATGCTCACAAACATTCAAAGTCATTTAAGAAAGCTATAATTACAACAAAACCTCATTATTTAAAAATAATATTAATGAATATATCTAACTGTTAAATCTAGTTGCTAGGCTGTTTAGTCATTAACTGAATGCAGTGATTAACTGAAAAGAAGTTTAGTTGTCAAAGCATAAACTGTCTGGCTCAACTAAACGCTCGAACAAATTGCTTCAAGCAAGCGACAACCTACTGTGAAGAATCATTAGCTGATTAATCACTGTGAAAAATTGTAGTCAGAAAAAGAAAATATAAAATCATTGGTACATTTCTTGTAGCCCATCCAGATGCTATATTTTTCCCATAAAAAATATTAAATTTGCTTTGATTTCTCAATTTCGTTTCAAAAATAAAGTGATCTCTGAAAAACAAAGTCTTCACCTTAAATCTTAAACTTTTTTTGCATTTAGTGTTCAGATGCAAAAAAATTTGTTTTAACCATACAGTATAATTTCTTGTCGCTGCCCCGAAATCCTGATTTTGCCCAATTTTATGAGATACGGTTATAATTATTGACCATTTTTTATATATCTGTACAATGTATTGTTTGCATGTCATACAACCTATATTGTTTTTTATCGCTTACTTTTTGTCAGTTTTTTAAATGTTTTTTACTTTGATTTGTGCTGTTGCGGCTGAGAAATAAAAAAACATAAAACATACATATTTATTTTCTTAAAAAAAAAAACTGATTTAAAGGGATTTAAAAAAAAAAACAAACCAGAAACCCAGATGGGACATAAAAAAAACAGATCAGGGTGGAAAAATCTAGGATCCCATCATATTGTCTGTCAGGACTGGGAGCCCAGCCTTGCCAGACAGCAGCATCTAGGCATGTCCTGAAGCAGGTCGGGATTGCTTGCCGGTCGATATTATAATTTAAAGAAAAACCGATTGGAGTGAGAGTAAAAAAAACAAACTTAATTAGTTGCAATAAGAGATAAAAAGAGAAATTAACGCGGCGCAAATTGTGCACGCGAGCGCAAAATTGTTTCAGTTTCTTTTGATTCTAAGATGCTTGAGAAAAACTTAGTTTCTTGATCTAAAACTTACTCTGTTTTGTTTTATGGAACATCTAAAATCATATAGCTTATTAAGCTTACCTTAATTGTTGCGTACTCTAATTAAAAAGTTATAAAAGAGAAAAGTTTACATCTAAGTATATATAAATGTTTTCAAAGTCAATAACTTAGCAATGCTGCAGACTGATTCCTTGAATATAGCTGGTATAATCAATAGGGTATTTAGGGAAAAGCATTGTGCCATGTTCCCCCTTGAAGACTACTACGTAGGTTTACAATACGTTGGACAGTAATTTTGGTACCATGGCTCTCCTTCTAGAGATCCATGGTTCCCCTTGGAGATCTTTTGGGTAGAAAAGTAAGACAGATTCGATGTGTCAATCCACTTTTTTTGCTTTTCCCGAGATCATTAGTCTTCAGGGACGAAAATTATGGAATCTGGCACTGATTCAAAATGAAAACGTTTTTTTTGAAACACTTATTTTTGCGACAAATTTTATTAATTCCGCGATCAATTCAAAGTAAAGACCTTTTTTTCACTACCACTTGAATATACATGTATTTTTCCACTAAGCGTATTTGGTTGTGGTCGTATGCCCCTTCTTTTCAAAAATTTTTGGTACGCCACTTGAGTATAATTACATAATCTTTCCTTATAAATGAAAAGCTTGTTTCCACTACGAGCGTGAAATAGAGCATAATTTGTTTCTTTTATTGATCTTTCCGCGCTTAAAATCTGAGCGAATTCTAAGCGAAGCAAAAAACAATAAAACAAACAAAAAATGCTCCATTAAACAATCTCGTAGTGGAAACGGGGTGTAAATCTTGAAAATGTTTGAAAAATTGGCTGGTGATTTTTTTTATTACATTTTCTCTTTTTTCAACAAAGTAGAAATCGTGTATTGTTTCTCGAACGTCAAAACAAAAGGCGTATTTTTTGCATTTTGCTTGTGTAAATACTGTATTATCGTTATTGGCCAATCAAAAGCAACTTTGCTTGACGAGTGTATTGTCTTAAGGCACGTTTCCACTACGAGTGTGGAAAAGAACATTCTTTGTCTCTTTTATTGATCTTCGATTGAAGCGAGCGATTAAAATTGAAGCGAGCGCAAAAAAAAAGCAAAAAAACAAACAAAAAATGCTTTTTTCCACGCTCGTAGTGGAAACGGGCCTTTATATTAACTTTTTTATATATTCATACATATGATATACAGAATGACACATTTTTTACATAAAAAAAAACAGTTACAAATGTTGTCCATTGCGTATTTGTCGCACAAAGAACGCGTTCCGGCGGTTTAAACGTAGAAAAGCTAAAAATTAGAATTACCCGTATATCAAGATAATTAATACTACGGTAACTGTATAAAATTCTAACTTGGAATCTAATGACAAAAATAATTTAAAGTTAATTATAAATTTTTGGCTTATTTATATGATTGAAATGAATACCAGCTACTTTTATTGCACCTGTTAAACATATAAATGTAAAACCAAACTTGTAAAAACTAAAAGTATGCGACAATTTTCGAGCCTGCATAAACTGTGTTAAAGAAATGGAGAGTTTTATTTAAGAAGAACTTAATTTCGATGCATTACGTAATTGTCGTAATCATTAGTTTTTTCTCTGTTTTGCTCTCACTCCAATCGGTTTTTCTTCGACTTAGACTTGATTTTGCTTGCCTTATGTATAATACTTCCGTCACTTTCATTTAAATCAGAAGAATAAATATAAAATAAAATGAAATGAAAAAGTAATTGTCAGCGCTCAATCGAGAAAAAAGATCCCTATTCGGTAAATAAAAAAATAAAAAAAAATTCAACCCGATCCTGATTTTGTCAAAAAGCGTTTTATCCTGGTTTACAAATGGTCCTGAATCTGCTCCTTGCTTATCTCTGATAGGCAGTGGCTAGAGGTTCAGTACTAGACACAATTTTAATTACTGGGACACTGACACTGACGTTACGAGACACGGAGCTGTGAGACCGAGATGAGGGTTGGATTAGCGAAACCGAGCAAGATTTTAAAATAGCGAGACCGAGAGGAGACGAGACTTTGGAGTACCAAGACACGAGACTTTTATAAGTTGTTCTAGTTCAAGCTAAGGTTGTGAAGTCAGAGTCGGAAGTCGGAGTCGCATGTTTTTAGTTGGAGTTGGAACCGAAGTACCGGTAGGTTTTTATATATGCTGAAGATTACATGTACTGGAGTTGTTATGTGTCACGATTCAAAAATAAGCCAACAAAAATACAGCGAGTAGCTTATTTGGACAGGTCACCTTTTGGAATTTAATTTAAATTGCAAACTAAAAGCAATTTTGGCTTTATATTGACCGCCAAATTTGGCTTTTTGTTTACAAGATTAAACTTAAGCTTTAGTTTGGGAGTTGTTTTCAATGATTTAACTAAAGATTTAAAAAAATTTTTTATTAGAAAAAATGCGTGTAAATGTTTTTAATTTCAAGTGCTATAATGGCTTTTTAAAGTCAAGTGACAAACAAACAGAAAGTCTTCATTTGAATTCAGTCCTTTCTAAAATGTCCAGATTCTTTAAGAATTATAGGAACTTGTCTGAAGCTACTGCTTGTAATCTTTTATCATTCCCATTAGCCTACTTATAATATTCTTTAACTTAACTGAAAAAAACAACTTTGGTCAGCGGCAGAATGTAACCAGAGTGAAAATAGATAATAATTTTCAATTTTACTCTACTCCTAATTGCAGAAATGCTAACTTTGCAATCAGTGATGTCCTTACAAAAAGGGGGCCCGGTGCAAGAAACGTAAAGGAAACCACTATTTAGTGTACGAAAAAAGGTAGCTGAAGCCATTATTAATATATGAAAGCAAAGTAATCACTAAAAAAGGTCTTCAATTTAGGGGGCATCATGGAGTGTTCCAAAGCAGAGCGAGACAAAACGATCACTAAAAAAAGTCTTTAATCTGGGGGGCCACAATTAGGTGATCTAAAGCAGGGTGATACAAAGTGATCACTAAAAAAAAAAAAGATTATCATCCTCGGATCCCCCTTTTTTCTTTTTCTTTGACATGCCATTAAAACCTATTTTTAATGTTGTAATTTTGAAAATTCTAAGGGGGTGTCGCGTCTTATCTGCTGAATCCTTCCAGGTTGTCGATTATAAGTTATAATCAAGATTGTGGAATCGGAGAAGTTTTTTCCGACTCCAGCTCTTTAAAATTTTTTCATTCAAACTTAGACTCTAGACATCTGAAAAAACGACTTTGACTTCGACTTCACCCTAAAACGTGTGACTCCGGCGACTCCAATTTACAACCATCAAGTCCTAATTTATCGTAAATCGGAGTATCTAAATGCAATAGGGATTCCGTCTCTCAATTCCACCGACTCTAAAAACCGACTCCTACTTGCGACTCCGACTTCATTAAATCCCAAGAAACAACTCCGGCTTCGCTCTATGCAACTCCGAGGATTCCGATTTCACAACCCTGCTTATAACAATGTTGTTTAGTCGGAGTTGCTAAAGCCGCATATTTTAGAGTGGATTTGGACTTCTTTTTTACATGTACTTTCCAAAACTTTTTCATTAGCAAGCAGACAAAAAACTTTTTCACAAGGTCACACCAAAACAAGAGTTTGCTTACTGATATGCAGAGTGTAGCACTCCTCTATATACAACTTTACTGCAGTGCGTGAAAAGCCTATGAAAGTGGACGCTCTAATCAAAACCATCAATCTCTCAATTTTTTATAAAGTCTGGTCAATAAAGCCCTAGCAGCCAAAATCAAATGGTGTTCCATATCGAGGCACAGCAGTAAAGTTCTGTAGAGTTTCACACTCTGCATACCAATCAAGTTTGCAGAGTCGGAGGTTTCAAGAAGAAGTCGGAGTCAGAGTTTTCAAGAAGGAGTCAGAGTCGGACTCTTACAAGTACAAAAATTGGATTCGGAATATTTTATCCGACTTCGACTCCAGATGTCCAATTTTTTTTCGAGACACTACTTTTTAGAGACAAAGAGGGACAGAAATCCACAACAGATTCAAAGTTAAGACCTTTTTTTTTACCACAATTTTAAGCAAATCGTATTTTGCATAATGCTATTGTTTTTGGGAAGTCAAAGTCGGAGTCGGGAGTCGGAAACCTTGAAATTCTAGAAGCTGGAGTCAAAGTCGGAGTTAAAATCGGCATCCTAGAAGTGGGATCTTAAACCTTTCCATTCCGCAACCCTGATACCAATACGGTATGCGGTTGTTTTGTTGACCGCGTGAAATAGTTTGTTTGGCTGCTTTCTGATGGCGTTGAAAAATTCCCGGTAAATCGCTTCCACATCAGGTGAAGTCAGCAGCAACAAAGTCTTTTAAACTTGTTTGTTAAAGCGATGTAATCACTCCACTTGCCACTGCAAAACTTCTATTGTTTAACTGACATGCCTAGCACTGGCAAAGCAAGACTTTGTAATGTAACCCTAACAGGTGAGGGTCAATGTTTTAACTTGGGAAATTTTATGTTGTAAATTTTTAAGATGGAAAATAGTTCATACAGTATATTTTTTGTACTTATTGGTTAAATCACAGTTGGATAGTTGGAGAAATTATTTTTTGGATTCCAGCAATTCAAAGTTTATTGATTCCGACTCCACGGGATCTAATAATACAACTTAAACTTTAGCACATGTAAAAGAGGAGTCCAACTCCACCCTAAAACATGCAGCTATGGCAACTCCAATTCAACAATATATCTGTAGTTATAAGCAGGGTTGGGGAGTCGGAGTTCGTGGAGTCACATATTTTAGAACAGATCCGGACTAGTTTCTTTAGATTTGATGAAGTCGGAGTCGCGAATAAGAGGTGGAGTTTTTATTGGATATCGAGACTTCAATCTTAAAATTTTATCTTTCTATTTATTTTCTGACTTGCAGGAAAGCAACAAAGGCGCTATACATAAGACAAGCAATTACCCCAATCTGCTTCGGAAGATGCCAAAATATTGCTGTCCGATAGAAATTTTTAATTTCTTTTTTTTTAGTTTTACAAATATTTTATAGAAATAATAGGCTACTCGCTGTATTTTCGTTGGCCTATTTTCGAATCATAGATGGTAAATATGACTACAGCTTTCAGTAATTTAGCAAAAATTGGAGTCGGAGTGTCCAAAAAATAAAGAAATAAATAACAACTCCAGCACATGTAATCTTCAGCATATATAAAAGCTACTTCGTTTCCGACTCCAACTAAAAACATGCGACTCCGACTCCCGACTCTGACTTCACAACCTTAACTTAAACTAAAATAACTTATGTAAAGTCTCGTGTCTTGCCTCGGTCTTGGTACTCAAAAGTCTCGTCTTGTCTCAGGCTCAAACCACCGTGTCTCGAGTCCACTTCTGAGCACAAGCAACCGTAAAAGTCTTTTTATTATGTATTTTTTTTCTACTTCGTTCGCATAACTTATGCCAACTAAAATCAATAAAGCTAAAATCTTTTCAGAGCTTAATTACCTTATCAAATTTACACAGCCTTATAGTTTCGATTGTTTAGAAGTCTTTTTGCTGAGTTTTATAGGTCAAAGTAAAGCCAAAATTTTGTTTTATAAAATATAACGTACAAAAATAGATTTTTTGTTTAATTTTGCATTTTTTCGAGCAGCTGTGGAGAAATGGATGTGTTATGAAAAATCACTTCCGTAAGAGAGCTACAGTAAGCCCATCGTGACAGCCTTTTTGATCTTGTCATTTTCAAACTGCAGTTCGGTTTTTTTTTATAAAGATCAGAGCTTTGCTGATTCCAAATAAAAAAAATGTAAAATGTATTACCGGTTTTATTTTAAAATAAACTCAAAGCTACCATACTCCGTTGATGTTTCGCTATTTCGTGAGGTATTTCACAAATAGTGTGTCACATTTTTTAGAATGCAAGTCTTTTTAAAATGCTGTGTCGGCATTTTTATTTTTTATTTTTTTTATTTTATCTCTATATTTATCCTCCTGACTCGCAGGAAAGCGACGGAGGCGCTAATACGTAGGGTAGGCAATTACCCCGACCTGCTTGCGGAGATGCCAAGATATTGCTGTCCGCTTGCAATGTAATAGAGATATGACTTTAATTTAAAACTGCTTGCCAAGACCACCAAGCACGGGAAAAGTGCCGTAAAGTGTCTTTCCCAAAGACACAATAGAATGGCGCGAGTGGATTTTGAACCGAGACCATGTTGATCATGAGTACGGCGCTTTAACTACTCGACCACGCTGCCGACATATAGTTATACGTAAACTCAAAACAAAATAATTTATTACATTAAATATTGAGCAAAAAGCAATGCAAAAAAACAAAAAAAGAAATTACAAAAAAATTTTAATAACAAAAATATTGAGCGGTGCAACTAGGAGTTTGTTTAAAAAGAGAGTTGTAAATGAATATTCTTTTTTAAATACATGTAATAACTTATTTAAATAAACCGTTTATAATCATCTGTTTGTCAAATAAACAAATGCTAAAACAAGTTGGACACATATATTACGGCTAAAAAGCGACTACAAAAAATTCATTATGATGAACAGGCTGAAAGGTAAAATAACTTCACCTAATGTTTTAAATTCACTATGTTCATGTTTGTTATAAAAACTATCCTGTTAGAAACATATATAGCATGTATTGAAAAGAATTAAAGAGAAAAAAAAAACATTGACAGAATATTATGATACACTTAATAGTACAGCCCATAGAAAAGATTCTAATTGATTAAAGAATGACCTCACTAGTTTTTACAGATTTATAAGTTCAGAGACCTGCTTAGATCTACGGTTTGTTACCTTTCATAATTAAAAAAAATGCTTTCATTTTATTTTCGTGTCTGCGCCGGATCAGAAAATACATGTTAAAAATTGAAAGACCTAAGTCTTTATTTAGACTCTAGCATCAAGGTTTTATTACCGAATATGGATGATTTTGTTTTTAGGCTCAGTTGTAAATGGATAGATAGCTGTACCTATCTAAAAAAAATTTGTAATCTGTAATATTAATATAAAACGTAAAGTTTCCTTGAAGGCCTGAGATTATTTTAAACCATTTAACTATTAATAAATTCAATGAGAAAGCAAAGTATGTTGGCAAGCTTAGAAGCTACTGCCTTTCATGGTTCGCAACTCAGAACTGCTAGCGGTAGCTCACGAAGTTCGCGTAGTTCGCGTAGTTCACGCAGTAGTTTGCGTTTAGCTAAAGCAGTTGGCAAAGCAGGAGGTTGCGCGATTACATATTCGTCAATTACAGGAACAACGCCTTCTCGAGCAGCAACATGAGCAGGAACAATGCCTTCTCGAAGAAAAGGAATTCGAGCTCAAGCAGCAACGTGAGCAGGAACAACGCCTTCTCAAGCTGCAACGTGAGCGGAAAGCTCGCGAGCTCGAACACCAACTTGAGGTACTTAAAGCATCTCACCAGTTGCAGCAGGAACTGGAACGTGGTGGCTATATTCCTTTCGACGATCAGAAGCCCGCAACTAGTGCTGACGTCACTGTGGTAACATCGCAAACAGAGCAGGTACACTTACCTTTTACAGGTGTCGACTCCGCGGCCCAAACCGTTGCATTGCCGGATCATAGTCTTCCTTTGGAAACGAAACCAAAGGTTACCTTTCAAGGTTCTACTCAGTTAGACTCGTCGAGGCGGGAAGACATAAAACCTCAGGTCGAGTCGCGTTTATGAAAGCCAGCCTTGGAACTGCTAAAGTTTGATGGAAACCCCCTTACGTATCTGAAGTTTATATCTGCATTTGAATCTACAATTGAGGCGGTCGAACATGATGATAAGGCCAAATCAATTATTGAATATTGCTTGCTGCTAGAACCTCATCAGGGATTTGTCAAAGCTAAACAAATTTTGTATAAAACATATGGCAAAAGAAACGTAATCGCTAGATCGTATATTGCTAATTTGCTTGAAGGTCCTTCCGTTAAAAAGAATGATTCTGAAGCCCTGATCGAGCTAGCACCAAAGGTTGAAGAGTGTTATACTAATTTAGGTCATTTAAACTATTTTTCGGATTTGACCTGTTTTGAGAACATTTCCAAAATCGTTAGGCGTTTACCATTCGACCTGCAATCGCGATGGCTGCGGATTTCTGCCGGTGTTGAACGAGAGGGTCGCGAACCAGACTTTGCCGATCTTAAGCGCTTTATTGTAAATGAAGCTGATGTAGTTAAGTCTTATGCGAATTCTCTTAATTTTAAATCGAAGCCTGGCTCAGTATTTGGAGTGAACACGCATTATACCGTTGCCTCAAATTCCACTAAAGCTATTAACACTTATGAATGTAAATTTTGCCGTTCCCTGAAGCATGTACTGTGGAAATGTCCAGAGTTTTTGGAAATTTCTGTGAAGGCACGTTTGCGTTTTATGCACCAGCGCCACCTGTGCTATAACTGCGGAAAGGCTGGTCATATTTCTAAATACTGTTATTCAGAAGCAGCTTGTACTAAAAATGGTTGCAAGCAAAAACATCACTTGTTTCTTCACCAAGAATGTCGTGACGTTTCTCCTTCCAAAGATAAACCTTGTCCTTCGTCAATAGAACAGGCTCGAAATTTGCCGACCAACACCAAACCGCATTCTACAAATTTCCTAGCAGCTTCTAACATTACTGTTGGCAGCAACGTTTTTCTCAATGTTGTTCCCGTGTATGTAGAAACAGGATCAAAGTCTGTATTAACCTGTGCCTTCTTAGATCAGGGTTCCACGACTTCTCTCTGTGCTAATCGTCTTCTAAACCTTCTAGATATTTCAGGAGAACCAACCAAATTTTCTTTCACTACTGTTACTGATTGTTCGACGCTTCGCAAGGAAAAAAAGGTAAATCTTACTGTACGTTCTTTAACTGGTGATGAGATAAATTTGCAGAACGTACTCTCGGTCGACCAGTTACCGGTGGTTCCTAACCCAGCTCTTACACGCCATGAGTTTGAAGCGTGGCCACATCTACAAGATCTTGATCTTCCAGCGGCGCACGGGGAAGTTCTTTTATTAATAGGTTTAGACACTCCAGAAGCATTTTGGGTCAAGGAAGAGCGTCGTGGAAGTGATAAAGAGCCCTACGCCGTCCGAGGCGTTTTGGGGTGGTCCGTGGTTGGTCCAAGAACAGCTGCACAAGGCAATTTGTCGGAAGGTGATGATTCGATATCTGTTAATTTTCTAAATACGTCTGACGATTTACTAGACTCTCAAATTCAATGCTTATGGCGCTTAGATGAATTCCCAAATGTAATGATAATGTTACCTCTATGTCCAGGGAGGATAGATATGCTTTGCAGCAAATGCAGCGAACCAAAAATGTGGTTCGAGGCCACTACCATGTTGGACTTCCGTGGAGGCCGGGAACACCGTGTCTCCCAGACAACTACAGTCAAGCGCGTACGCGATTGTCGCGACTGAAAGGAAGACTCTTAAAAGATCCTGCATTAAAGGAAAAATATTCTAACGTTATTACTTCATATTTGTCACAGGGTCACTGCCAACTTGTTAAACCAGAGGAATCTGCTTGTGAAGGTTGGTACCTACCTCATCATGCAGTTTTGCACCCACATAAACCGGAAAAAGTTCGTGTTGTCTTTGATTGCGCGGCAAAATATGCAGGATATTCTTTAAACGACCAATTACTTAGTGGGCTTGATTTTTTAAATAACCTTATAGGAGTACTAACTAGATTCCGTTTTGAGAAAATTGCAGTGGCTGGCGATATTGAACAGATGTTTCACCAAGTTTTTGTGGATCCGAAAGATCGAAATTATCTTCGTTTTCTGTGGTGGCCAGAAGGAGACTTGACCAAGCAACCTGAAGTTTATCACATGAATGTTCATCTCTTCGGAGCTACCTCTTCACCCAGCTGTGCGCAATTCAGCTTACTACAATCAGCCGAAGATCAGCAGGACGATTTCGACAAAGACGTAAGATATTTAATTGTGAATAATTTTTATATGGACGACTGCTTGTTCACAGCACCTACGGTACAGCAGCCAATTTATTTGAGAACACAAGTCTCGTCTCTCCTAAAAAACCGAGGCTTCAGACTTACAAAATTTCTTTCAAATAATAAAGATCTACTCCAATCCATTCCAGAAGAAGACCGTGCCAAGTCTAAGACAACAGAGAATGACGGCATCCTTTTATCGTGTCGACGAATTCTAGGCATGTTATGGGACAACGAAGAAGACAGTTTTAAATTTCATGTAAAGTTAAAGGATGGTCCCTTTACTCGTAGAGGTTTGCTATCTGCTTTAAGTTCAGTTTTTGATCCTTTGGGATTTCTAGCTCCGTTGACTTTAGCAGCTAAGCTTTTGCTTCAAGATCTTTGTCGCAGGAAGTGCGACTGGGATGATCGTCTAAGCGAAGAAGATGTCAAAGTTTGGAAGCGGTGGTCAGGGAGCTTAAGGAACTTGTCAGCGGTGTCCGTCCCGCGTTGCTTGATACGGTCAGATATGGGAGAATTCGATACTTTGTTTCAAACTCAACTCCACCATTTCGCCGATGCTTCGTCAGTTGCGTACAGCACGGTTTCTTACTTGAGAGTGATCGCTTCAAACGGAACAATATTTTGCAATTTTTTAATGGGTAAGTCAAGGCTCGCACCTTTAAAGACCGTTTCCATTCCTAGACTGAAACAATTTTGGCAGCTCTTTGTCGGAGTCTGTTTTTTGGACTGATTCTATGACTGTGTTGTACATGATACGAAATTCGGCAAAACGCTTTCCAGTTTTTGTATCTAATCGTTTAGCGCAGATAGAAGATAGAAGTACCTCCTCCCAATGGCGTTTCGTTCCCAGCTCAGATAATCCAGCTGATAATGGTACTCGCCCTTGTTCAGTGAATCGTTGGCTAACTGGTCCTTCTTTTTTACAGGAGCCAGAATCGCTGTGGCCACAGCCACCCCATTCTCTTCCTGACCTCCCAGCTGAATTCGAAATTGTGAAGCAGACGGTGGCCGGTACCGAGGTCGCCGTGTCAGATGGTGACATGGAAGAACGTTTAGCTCGATTTTCGTCCTTTTACAGGTTGAAACGCACTGTGGCACGGATATTACGACTCAAAGGTAGGCTTTTGCGTAGGCCCGTGCCTACTGGTCCTCTGACAGTTGACGAGATGCACCAAGCAGAAATGACTGTTATTGCTGCTGTTCAGAGGGAGGCCTTTCCAAAGGATTACAGAAGACTTGAAACGCAAAATTCACCTGGTAAAATTGTTAAACTTTCTTTACAGAAACTCAATCCTATATACGTCGCAGGTGTGCTTCGAGTCGGAGGTAGGCTACGCAATGCTCCTTTAAACTTCGATGCCAAGCACCCAATCATCATGCCCGCCAACTCGCAGGTAACACGTCTGTTGATTGAACAATGCCATAAAGATGTGGGACATAGTGGGTCTTCACATACTTGGAGCGTATTGAGAGAACGCTACTGAATATTAAAAGGTGCTGCTACTGTTGCGTAAGACCTTGGGTAAGTGTATCTTTTGCCAACGTCGCAACAGTGCATTTGGTAAACAATATATGGCTGACTTGCCATCATGCCGAGTAACTCCCGGTAATCCGCCGTTTTTCTTTACAGGTATTGATTATTTTGGGCCTATCATGGTGAAGCAAGGACGGAACCGGTTGAAAAGGTATGGGTGCGTCTTTACCTGCTTAACGATGAGGGCTGTTCATTTAGAAATGAGCTATTCTTTGGATACGGATGCATTCATCAATGCACTTCGAAGATTCATCAGTCGCAGGGGTAATCCACATACAATTTATAGTGATAACGGTACAAATTTAGTTGGAGGTTACCTGGAGCTGAAACGTTCATTGAAGGATCTTGATCAATCAACTATTTCCGACCACTTGAACCGCAAGGAGATTCGATGGAGGTTTAATCCACCATACGCTAGCCATATGGGTGGCATTTGGGAGAGAGTTATCCGCTCCATCAAACGAGTTTTGTCTGCTATTTGCTCTGAGCAGGCCCTAACTGATGACGTACTTTTAACTTTGTTTGCAGAAGCAGAACATATCGTCAACTCCCGGCCTTTAACTCCGGTAGTCCTGGATCACGAGGGTGGTGTGCCGTTGTCACCTAACCATCTCTTGCTCCTTCGCGCAGAAGACCATTCGATAGGAGCGTTCAATCATCGAGACAATTACGTGCGCAGAAGGTGGCGTCAAGTCCAGTACCTCACCGATCAATTTTGGTTACGCTGGAGAAAAGAGTGTCTGCAAACTCTCCAAACTCGCCAAAAGTGGCAAGACGTAGAGCCGAACTTTGCTGTCGACGACTTGGTCCTAGTGAGTGATGAAAATTCTACTCGTGGCAAATGGCCTTTAGGCCGCGTTGTACAAACTTTTCCAGACAAGTTTGGTCATGTGCGACAGGTCCTCGTTCGCACTCAAAACAAAACTTTGAAACGATCGATTACAAAACTGTGCAAACTCTTTTGACAGATGAATGAAGACTGTATCTGTGTAGTGTTTATTTGTGTTTGTGTTTACTTGCCGTATTTTGTGTTTAAATTTCCTTTCTACGTTCGTAAATTGCGGGGGGGTATGTTACGGCAAGTACTCTGAGTTTCGAACCCGGGTTTATTTCTGGCTTTGATTTACTTAATTTTTGTTTTGACATTTAATTTGATTCACTTCATTTTTTCACGGCGCTCGCTTGCTAATTGATTGTTGCTTTGAGCCGACATTTTCCATTATCTCAGCGCGCTCGATTGCTAATTGATTGTTACCTCGAGCTTACTTCTTTTTTCATAAGTTGGGTGAAAATTGTGTAGAAACGCTTAGTTTTGCTACTTCAGCCTTTGTGGAGCGGTCGTAGATTTACTGTTTGAAATACTGTTAGACGCCGTTGGGAGTGCTGTTGAGGCTTTTGAGCTGTTTATAATACTGTTGGAGATACTGTTCGATATTGTTAGTTTTGTCGGTCTGCTCCGTGTCAGTCTACAGTTGAAAACCGTCCGACTCTATTATTTCCTCCGATCGTCCAATCATCCATTTAACGTCCGATTTGTCTTATTTTCGTCCGACCATCTTATTTCGTCCATAAGGTCCGTACATCTTAATTTCGTCCGACCTTATTATTTTCGTCTATCTTATTTACACGTCCAATTTAGTTCGTCTTATTTCGCCATGTTTTTATATCTTAATACAAATTTAATTCAAATCAAATCAAGGACGCGTACATTTCCGGAGACAGCCACACGGAGTTTAAGACCGCGAAGAACTTATTGTAACACGGATCATAAAATCAAATTAATTCTTTTTCATTTGATGATAAAGTGGCTAATATGGTGTTGATTTAAGCCACAGATAAAATGAGCTTGGTATATCACCTTATAAAATAAAACTTAAGGTTCACACAGTCTTGTAGGTGTTTTAGAACAATTCTGCAAGCACCCAGTCGCAGTCATTGTAACGTACAGGTGATATTTATACGCGTAAAAAACGATCCAATTAATCAACGTGCGCTCCGTTTCCTTGACCGAAGGTCAAAAACTCCTGCGTAAAAGTCAAAGCAACATTACTTGACTGTTTAATTGCTTTGCCTGCATTAATGTTCGGCAGTGGAAAATTTTGAGGGACTGAGTTTCTAAGTAACAACATTTTGGTTTATCGATTAGCGTGCATTGACTGTTCTTTTAACCATTTGGTATCTGTGTTCACTGAAATAAACACTCAAGTGAAAGAGAGGTTTCGGTTCATCTAGCGTTGGTCTTATTTTCGAATCTTAAAAGCTGTCATCAATCACCGCCTTTTTTGCCAATAAATTACCAGCTTCAAAAACTTTCTAAATTAGCATGGAGTTAAAGTAGACCTGCTATTCGAATCTCGGGTTTAATGCTAAAGGATAAAGTTTGTCAAGAAATTGGTTGAGGCAACAATTGACGAGTTTCTGAGCTAAAGTTATTTACAAAAGTGAATATGACATGTTCTCTTTGCTTTGATTGCTTTGGCGAAGTGACAGGAGCTTTTCGGTAGAAGCTGTAGAGCTACTTCCCTACTTTAAATTGGAAACCGGAAAATGTGTAGATGAAGTGCAAATACAACTTTAAATGTTATTTAAGTACATTATTTTCTGTTAGAAAGCAGTCGTGTATGCAACCGTCGACAACGATCAAGAAACCTTGTGATGCAAAAACCTATGCAATCACTGAGCAACATACACAATACATGCTTTCATTAAAGATATTCGATGTTCAGGTCTCAAATAATGAACGAGTGTTTATTCCTTGTGCATCACTAGGAAAGTTAACATTATGAGTCCAATTGCAATAATGCCTTAGGGTAATATTCTGAAGGGTTCCTGTGCATCGACCTTTTCCGAATTTTAAACTTTTCTCATCAAAATCTTTATTGACTTAAGAACAACTCATTTTCTAATAGGTTTGCGGAAATTTTCAGCGAAAGAAAATGGCAAAAACTTTGTTGGTGCCCAATCATAGCTATAATAAGGCTTTGAAAGTTATTATGAAAAGATTGTTAAAGACTTGATGCCCAAGAAATTAAATTTTGACATACCCACCTATTAAGTCATCGATGGTGCGTTTGGAAAGCTGTCAGCATTTTCATGTGTAACGATGCAGAAGCTTTATTACAAATCTTGTAACGTTTGTAAATTTCCGTTTATGATGAAGTAAATCACCGTATAGTAGTTTATATATTGAACGTAAAAGTAAGCAAAGGATATATAGAAATGATAAAAGTGTTTAAGTGCCATGTTAAAGTATTTTTTTATTATATTCACTATTTTTATGTTGACTTTGTACTTTGTTGTTAAGAAAATTATTTACATCTGCTGTATATAGTTTTGGATTCAATTAGCCTGAAATGCAATTTTCAACACAGTCTTTTTAAATGTTCGTTTGTTAGTTTGTGTTAATTTGAATCAGTTTTCTTAATAAAAGTTAATAAAACTGATGTTTGTTGTTTCATAATTTTTCAAGTGCCTTTAAATGCTTGGTCTAAGTACTGTAGGTTTGTTGATGTCAAGTGATGCTTTAATTACAAATAATATTTTTTAAAAATTCACTTAGAAAAGATGGTAAGAAGTTTTATTGTAAAGGTTGCAAGAAATCATTCAAACTATTTCAATTTTTCACTCTATTAAGTGAGGTTGAAATTATAAGCATTATCTTTTGCACATCAATATTGTAAATATAGTTAAATGAGAAGGCTCAGCTCCTTTGGTTGTATCCCCAATATTTTTGCATTTTATCAGTTGGAATTTTGAAAACTACACTTCAGCAGTATTCACCAACTATTCGTTGGGAGTGATAAAGTTGCTGAGACTCAGCATGTTCCCTTCCACGATATCGAATGAATGGCATTCCAATGACGTGGAAGAGGCATCAGGATCTATAATTTCATATATATATAGTTTTCAAAAAATGTTTATATATTTAAAAAGTGTTTTAAATAAAGTACAAACATAAAAACACAGTATGGAAAACTAAAAATTAAATAGCTTTTAATGTTTTTCTCTCAGTAATTTTGAAAGCTTGTTTTCAATTGATTTTACAGCAAGATGGTAGCTAGCTTGCTTGCAAACAGACCATTGATGGTAATAAAACTATCATTTATATCTAGGGCGTCCAAAGATCATAAAGCTTTCTAGCAAAAATATTCGAGAGTTAAAATTTACAAGTACAGAATTTTTTGGTTTTTATTTCACATAAAATCTATTTCTGCACTCATTTTAAATAAAAAAATTATTTGCATCAAGTTTTTTTTTGCAAACATAAATAGACATACTTAATTTAGTTGAGATCATTTTGTGATATGCCACGCGGACTACACAGTATCGTCTGGTCAGGCATAATGTTCTTGGTTTTTACAGTTCAGTTAAAGATGCAAAAACGGTATTTTTGAAATTTGAAAACTAGAAATTTAAAGAAAGAAGTTATTGTTTGGTCTTGAAAATAGCGCGCTGGTTACGGATTGAAGACCCATAAGTTTAATCAACCTAAAAGCAATCGTCCTATTCCGCAATGAAAAACCTACCAATATTTGCCACATCATTTGATTCAAGTATTGCGTCCAATGCTTCTTTAATTGCAAGATGAGTTAGTTTGGTCGATGCCAAGCGTATTGATTGTTCATTTGCTGCACCGGACCGATGACTTGGTCTGAGTGAAAAGCTTAGGTTTTTTTGTCGTTGGTTTAATGGTAGCTCTGCAATGTAGGAACAACATATGAGACGATTGTTTGTTGCTAGCAAATACACAGTTTCAAGGAGTCGGTTCAAAAAGTAAAAGCAATCTTTAAAAACCAAAAAAAGCTTAAACCCTTATCAGCACTATTGTTGGTGCTCTGTCTACACGGGTCAAAAAATAATTCAATGCATTTTAAAAGATTAATTGGTAATGTTTTTCGACGTTGATAAAAATATATTAATTTGCTTTATGATAAGAAATTATAATTTTTATTAAAATATTCGCAAGTTAAAATTTACAAGTACAGAATTTTTTGTTTTCATTATGCATAAAATCTATTTTTGTATTCATTTTTTCTAAAAAATAAAAAACTTTTTGCTTCAATCTTCTTAGGTAAATTATTCATTGTCGTTTGGGCAGGCATAATGTTCTTGGTTTTTATAATTCAGTTAAAGATGCAAAAACGTTATGTTTGAAACTTGAAAACTAGAAATTTAAAAAATTTAAAGAAACAAGTTTTTATTTATTTCATTTTGTTTTTGTCCAACTTACTTTAAGTATAAGAGTAATAAATGTTTTAATCCTACTATCTTTGAACAAACGATTTAAATAGTACATAATGATAAACTTTAAATAATCAATTTCATGCTTTTGCGAATGGCAATTGAACGACTACTGGTAATATTAATAATAGCAATAAAGTATTTTTTGACCAAAAACAATGCAATCAAATACAAAATCATTTTAAATTTGTAACCTTTCTATTTTTGAATAAAGTTTTTAAACTTTTTTATTTTGAAAAGGAGTCGGAATAAAACAAGAAATAATAATAAACATTTGCAAAATTTTTTCTTAAAAGACTTACGTATCGTTCTTTCACATTCTTCATAAACAATTCTGCTCAGGGCACATTCAGTGCTGGATTTAGAGTTATTTAGAAGGCTTTGTGTTGAAAAATATGTACAGCTTGTTAGTTCGTCAACAGAAGTACTTGAACGAGCTGAATGATCTCGATAAGTAAAACTAATTTCCTTTGTTGATTTGTTATTGAGTAACGGTTTCAATGAAATTGGTGAAAATGGAACATTTTGGACACTAATAATTGTCGATCCATTGTTTTTATCAGATTCTACATTAAACGTACAGTTGGAGTAACACAGGTGAAATATTGTTACAGAATGAATGTACATCCAGTACAAATACAATTTATTCGATATGCTTCCCATTCGAATCAATTACAAGCTGAAGACGCCTCGAAAATGACGCCCGAAAAATGAAAATTTGTACAGTATGGTTATTTCGCTGCCTTCCTGTGCTTTCGAGAATTTTTTTGTCACATATTGGTGTATCTTTCGTTTTGAAGCAGAAAACAAAAAAACTGAACTAAACTAAACTAATCAATAAAAAATAATGAAACCTTCATAAGGTTTCGACAACAAAATTTTGTTATAAGGGTTTTTATTTCGTAAGCATATACGACTTTTCGAAAACACTTTTCAAAACTCAGCAATAGCATGTGTGGCACGAAACCCTTGATGCACAATTTCACGTAAGATTTATTTCTCCTCATATTATACTGTTTCAATTATACGTTTTATTAATTTTTTTTTTTTTTGCAAAAGTACGTTATTCGAGGTATATTATACAAGGCGACATTTAGTGAGTAAAAATTAAAATTTGTTTTGCTAAAGTTCTAGCAGATAATTGCTTTCAGAGATGCCAAAATATTGTAGTGAATTGGAATTTTTAATTTACTTTTTTAGTTTTTATTTGAGACATAACTAAAATGCTAGTCTACCCAGACTACCCTACTAGCCTGAGTAAGCTTAGCCTAAATAAAAAGTTGCAAAAGGGCTACTGGCTATGAAGTGCGTAAAACGGTCCTAAACCTGACCTTACTTAAAATTAACTAGTAACCACTACTTATTTTTGCAACAATGTAATAAAATTTAAAAATAACGTAAGTAAATAAAAATTAACGTAAGTTAGAATATTTTTGCAACAATGTAGTAAAATTTAAAAAATAACGTAAAGTATCTGGGTTTTTTTCTTAATAATAATCTTAAAGATGATGATGATATTTGTCGGCAAGTTCGTTATTTATATGGAAAAGCATATCAACTAAAAGCAACTTTTTCAAAATGTTCCCGTACTATAAAAAATATACTATTTAATTATCACTGTACTTCGTTTTATGCTAGTCATTTATGGTTTAAATATCTATCTCTTCATTAAATCACTTACGAGTTGCATACAATGATTCCTTTCGGTTAATTCATGGGCTCAAGCGTAATGTTAGTGCAAGAGAGCTACAAGTAAAAGCAAATATTCCCACTTTCGATGCACTACAGAGAAAACTTATTTATCTTTTTTTTTTTTTTTTTTATTTATTTATTTTTTTTATCTCTATATTTATCCTCCTGACTCGCAGGAAAGCGACGGAGGCGCTATACATAGGGTAAGCAAATACCCCGACCTGCTTCCGGAGATGCCAAGATATTGCTGTCCGCTAGTAATTTAGTAGAGATATGACTGCAATTTAGAACTGCTTGCCAAGACCACCAAGCAAGGGAAAGTGCCGTAAAGTGTCTTTCCCAAGGACACAACAGAATGACGCAAGTGGGTTTTGAACCGAGACCATGCTGATCATTGGTCCGGTGCTTTAACCACTCTACCACGCTGCTGACTATTCATCGATTTATAGAACGGTGCTGCCATTCTAGTAATGTGTATGTTAACTATACAGTGTATAGCAATTTCTTCTACGAGAGTGACTATTATAAACATTGTCTTCAATTGTTGATGTAATTCAAATGTTCTATTGTTTTCTTTTTTTTGTTGTTGTTGTTGTGAGTGTTTTTTATTTCTCTTTTCTATGGACCTTGTGTCTGACTCAAATAAATAAATAAATAAATAAATAAATAAAGCACTACCGGAAGGATGGGGAAAGTACTGGTAAACACTTAAGTTTGACAAATGTCAATTTGTGATAATACTACTGTAAATCAAGAAACTACTTTGAAGCTGCAATCGATACGAAAAACAAAAACGTGTCGCAATGCTTGCAAAAAAAACTTTCAATGACCCTACAATTAGACGGAGTACCGCGGTACTTTATAAAAAAAGTACCGCGGTACCGGTACTCGGTAGGAAGTACCGACGGTATCGGTACCGGTACTAAAAAAAGTACCGCTGTACTTTTGTACACGGTACTGCCCACCTCTGATACTATGTAACAGCAAATAGGCCTACTAGATGCTATCAAAGCATAAGGAATGCAATAAAAGAAATGAAGCACACTTTTTAAAATATAAATTTCAGACTTATGTGTTTAGTTATTCTGAAATATATTTAAAAATGTTTATGTAATGTTTATTAATTTTGAATAGTTTAGGTGGTAAATCAATACGTAAATTAATGAATTTGTGAATCAATTAGGTTATTATTTAACAAATTTATTAATAAAGTTAATCATAACTCCAAGGATAATTTGACATATACAAACTAGAAAAGCTTATTATTAATATTAAGAATTTTATTGAGATGAAAGTTATCAGAGAAAATTAGATACGCTTACCCTACCTAAATTAAGCATACTTATTAATGTCAATTTCAAACAGCATCATTAAATGAGAAAAATTAGCGCCAAAAATAAAGTATCAAAAACATAGAATAGCCTTATAACTTTTATGCTTTTTAAAGCGAAACAAAAATCAAGACAGTTTTCACTTCATTACTTTAGAGATCGTGAAGTATTTTGAAAATTTTTAATTCAGGTAAAAATTACTTACAACAGTGCAATCTAACTAAAATGAATTTGCTTATTACTGCTAAAATCACTAATTACTGATCTCATTAAAAAAAATGTGTTTAAAATATTAAAGTATAGTCTACTGTAATTTTTAATAAACAATTATATATGCAACTGTATCGAAACAATAAAACCTGTAGCGAAGTTCGCTTGTAGCGATCGCCGCATTTTTACGCTTGTGTATATTTTTGTTCGTTTATTCATTTTTTTTTTTTTTGGATAAGAAAACGAGAGAGTCTTGAGTTGTAAAAAAAAAGATGTAGAAAAGTTTTTGTACTGTTGGCTTTAAAAATAAAGAAGATCTGTAAAAGTTTGTGAAATTTACATGTAGCTAGATATATATATATAAATTCTAACCGCTACAAGCTCACATAGTTAAAATATGCAGCTTGTCTTATTCTTTCACGACTTTACTCTCTGACTGTAATGTAAGACTGTATTTTTACGATTGAATTTCCCACACGTGCGAGGCAAACTGATACATTTTTGTGCTCAAGACACATTGTTGCGTCATAGTAGGCAATAGCTATACAAACCTAAAAAAAATTCATACTGTAAACTACTGTAAGTAGGGTAAACTGCCAAACACCATTTTTACTTAAAATTTTAAGACCTCTGTCCAGATTAAAGCCGAAAAATCTACATACAAGATTAAAACCAAAATTGTCGGCAGCATGGTCGAGGGGTAAGAGCGCCGGGATTGTGATCGACATGGTCTCGGTTCAAAACCTACTCGCGCCATTCTGTTATGTCCTTGGGAAAGACACTTTACGGCACTTTCCCCTACTTCGTGACTTGGCAGGCAGTTTAAAATGTCAATAATACCTCTATTAAATTTCAAGCGGACAGCAATATCTTGGCATCTTCGGAAACAGGTCGGGGTAATTGCTTATCCTATGTATTAGCGCCTCCTTTGCTTTCCTGCGCGTCAGGAAGATAATTATAGAGAAATAAATAAAGTAAAATAAAAATAAACAAAGACATTTTAAATATATTAGAGCACAACCTTCACACTTTTAATACTTTTTGAAGCGCTTTTAAAATGATCGCTAACTTTAAAAATGATGCTGTTTTCTTGGGCCTAAAAAACTTAAAAAATTTATTACCGGTAATTGATCGGATCCACAGAAAACAATGACAACTGTGATGGTAAAGCTTTTGGTGTCCTTTGAACCAAACTCAATCAAGCATGAAAATTAGGATTCTGGCGGAAAGTGTAGTCTCTAATTTAAGAAATTTAAGCGAAGAAGCGTCCTTACTCAATCAGAGTGCAGTTGTTTTTTGACTGTTGGTCAAAGGGATAAAGATGCATTTTGGCTACCGATGTCGGGGCTCGGTAGATTAATTTTTTTTACAAGTTCGTGTCAGAATTTAGTTAAATTTTATTGTCTAAGGCAAAGGAATCTCAGTCTGCAACTCAGTTAGAAAAATAAATTAGGCATATATCAATATATTTGAGGTCGTTATAGAGTTGCCGCAGTGTAATCAGACTTCTGATCAAAAAATTTGTTAACCACTAATAATTTTTTTGGAGATTGAAGCAGAGTCACTATTACGATTTGATATTTTGTTTAATTGATATTTTTGTCAATTTAAATGATGTTATATAATCCGTAAAATTTATTTTAAGTGATTAAACACTAATAGACTTGTGTTTAATTTAGATACTAAAAGTAGTTTTATGTTAAACTTACCATACACTTATTTTCTCAACAGTCTATCAAAATGACACAATTAGTTAAAACAATTTATTATTATAAATTAATCAGACCAATAACAACGCCGTTTTTTAAGACAATTTCAGCCAAGCCGTTTATTTCATCTGAAAGATGCCAGTCATTGTGCACTTTCTCTAAAGTTTGCTCTCCTTATCATTTACTTGAACATATTAATCAGGTATAAAGATAGTTTTTGGTTATCAGTTGTGAATAAGTAAATATGAATTTTATTTCTGCCTGCAATACAGTGTTAAATTTCTTTATAATAAAATTTGGGTCTCTTTAAGAAGTTACCAAAAGCAATTTTTGGTGAAACTAACTTGAAATCCCCCTACAGCACTAGGTTGGAATAAAAAAGAAACAAAGAGTAAAAGAATCTTCAAAAAGTGATAGCAACCACAGGCAGATACAGGCTGGTTTTACAAACAAAAGTCACTAATGTTGACTTCTTAAAGAGACTTTAAAATTTTAGGAGTCATTATTATTTCATAGTACTTTCACTTGAGAAATATGTTTTTTGATTTTTTTAGTTAAATTGTGTTTTAAGAGTTGCACGTCTAACTAGACAAACTGCCTAGACATGTTATTTAATGTTACTCAGTTTTTTCAAATGTAATTTAAAATACCATTACAAATTTGTGGGACAATAAAATTTCTTACATATAATTGTAAAAAATTAGCGTAAAGATACAAATATATACTAGAATAAAAACATTTTGTATCCATTGTTAATAAGATTTTGCATCATTGGCCAAGATAAACCACCAAACGGGCAATTGTAATGAATGTTTTAACTTAAGCTTTGTAATATTTATTTGATATTGGTGCATAGATTTTGCTTAATAACAGCAAAGAGAAATGCAAATGAAAAGTTTGTGGGTATGTTGCATTCAACACCTCTGTGCTTTAAGTCATTATCTCATTAAAAATGCCAAAAGACTTTTAAACATTTTTTTGCATTCTGTATTTTTCTTGTTGATATATGTCTTGTATATGTCTGCTCAACAATGAAACTAAATAAGTAATTACTGAAAAAAGTTTTTTTGTTATTGTTTCTGTTAACAAAGGTTGAATTTGCCATTGATATCTTTAAAAAACCTTTAAATTATTGACAAACATGTTTTTTTAATATTACCAACTTCTAGTTTTTTATTTTAGGTTTTAAGAAAAAAACTCTTTTTGGTTTTCAATTAATAGTAAAGATCTTTTTTAGTATTTAATTTTTTGGAAAAAAACACAAATTTTCAGGTAAATAGTTATCTAGAAATTGTTTGTTTTTTGTTATTCCAAAAAGAGTTTACATACCTCCCATTGTTCTATATCACTTACAAAATTAGTTGGGTTCCAGATTTTGTGAAACTTTTACATTGGTTTGGTGAGCTTGAAAAGTTTTGTATAGGTTCTACTAACTTAAACCAGCAGTCTTGAACTTGGAAAATTTTGCTGCAATCTGTGATTTTTTAAGTATTTTCCATTGATAATATTTAAGATTATAAAAGAGAAAAGGTCAGTAAAATACAATATAAAAAAAAAAGAGAAACACTGTATTTATTGATAGAAAGCTAACTTTTTTTTGTGCTTTACCTAGTTATCTATGCATTTTGGATGTGGTTATAGATAAAGATTTGTTTGCTTTTCTGGTTGCTCATTAACAAAGGGTTCTACAAAACAAAAAGGTTGAAGTACACTAATTAATTGATAGCACAATTATTTAGCTGCACTTTAAAAAACTGAAATAATTGCTTGAAATTATTATGTGTTCTATTAAAACCCAATTTACATTTTTAGGAAAAAATTACAGCTTTGTTTTTTTGAGCTTTTGCAGTTTTTTCCCAAGTATAAATAGTGGTAATACAGGGTGACCCAAAAAAAACAAAACCCATACAAATTTTATTAAATCTTATCAACATTAATAGAATTTCAAGAAACTTGATTGACTTAAATATCAGTCTTTGTGCCATCATTCCTCAAAGTTTCAGTTATTTTGGTTGCCCATTAAAGTTATATATTGTTTAAAATATGCTCCAAATGGGCACAACAGTATTGGAGGCAGGGGTGCAACCAACCTCAAAAAAGGGGTGACACAATTCCAACATCTTTTCAAGTGCATGGTGGGTGGGCTTTGTTCTTTTTTCTTGACAACCACTTAGTTTAGTAAGCTTTGCGAGATAGATCACACTTACAGAAACTGAAAAGTATCCATTTTGACATAAGAGTATGTGATAAAGCTAATGCTAAGCTGTGACAATGACCAAACGAAAAATTATTAAAAATTGTGAGTTGTAATTTTCCACCCATCATATTTGCATAAAAATTATCTCATTTATATAATCACTATATGAATTTATTTAAAAATTATTTAGAAAATTGTAAGTTTTGTTACAATGCAATTAAAATTTTTAGAATAAGCAGTTCAATATCACTTCAGTTCGATGTGTGGCTACAACAGAATTAACTTTACAAGATATTGAACGTCGTGTTATGGAAAATTTACGACTATATGACAAAATTGAAAATGATAAGGTATTGTTATTTAACATTAAAATTAGTTTCTAAATCACTAGTTCTTCCCAACTATCACTGTTTTTAATTGCAAAGAATGCTGCAACCAAGATTTTTTCTTTTTTTAAATCCATGAATTTTTAAATAGCTTAAAAGTTGCTTTGGAGTGCCACAAATTAATGGTTTTATAGGGTACCCTAAATAGTAAAAGTTGAGATGCATCAGTGCAATAATTAATATAAAATAATTACTTATATTTTACGAGTTGCAACAGTTTTTTTCTATTTAGCTTTCATTGGAATCACATTTTACAAAAGACCTTGGTCTAGATAGCTTGGACCAAGTTGAAATTATTATGGCAATTGAAAATGAATTTGGTAAGCTTATTTTTAAAACATTTAAAAACGCTAATATTTTAAGTTTACAAAGAGAATCAGTCAAATTTTTTGGATTAAATGCATTTTATTACTTACCTATCTCTTTGATGATTGTTTTTGTTCATCATATTTAGTTTTTGGTGTTGTGCTTTATGTTGTTTTTAATTTCATAAATAACTGTCCAAATCATAGAGCACTAAAATAATTCCATGTTAACCACAGGCTTACCCCGTACTTCTTTTCCTTTCTATCTTTCCATATATTTTATATTTATTTTAATATTCTATAAAAATTTTTTTGGTTGTGTATCAAAGTAAATTAGTCGCTCTAAGTGACTAGTTATCTAGCTCTGCACTAACTTGAACGTTTAGTTGCACTAATCGTAAGTTTGAAAAAGCTTTAAGTTATTTGCAAGTGCTATTTGATTTTCAAGTTTGATGAAAAACGAAAAAAAAACGCGACATTTTTTACAGCGGTTTTTAATAAGCTTTTTAACTTTGTATTCCTTCGGCTTTCATAAAAATTTAAAAAACCCTATTTAAGGATTAAATTGTAAACGGCGGCAGATTAAATACGAGCTCGTGTTATGGCATCTGCAGTTGGCATGGTCTGAATTCAACTCCTACTTTCGTCCTGCTGCTGTGCTCTTGGTAAAGACACTCTATGGTGATTTCTTCTAGTTGGGCTCTTAATAAGCAGCTTTAAATTAAGCGCATTTATGAATAAGTGAGAATTAAGTAAAAATTTTCAACCCGACAAAATATTTATGGATTTGACGAATAAAAAGCAATTTCAATGGCCGAAAATCAGGAGTGTCGTTGTTAATTTTAAAAAGATATTGTTCCATGTTATCATGATGCTTATTTAAATATAAACTGTTTTTTATATGGTGACTTGAATTCAAGAACTTTTTGACGGGGCAAGATAGTTTTAAACGACAGATAACGCAAAGACAAAGTCAGTCAACCACCTCGATACAGTCAATTAAAAAAAAATCGTATGCCAGAGGTGGGAAATCTTTTTTTTATTGGATGCCATATTTTTAAATTTTGAAGAAAGGGGGCCGCACAAGTTGAAATACTTAAGAAAATTGTATAAATACCTTGAATCCGTCTCGGATTTCTTGATTTTTGTCGCCAAAATGTAATGTTTTCCAAAAAAAGGTCATCACTTTGAATCTGACTCTAGTTTCGCAATTTTCGTCCCTAATATGAAGTGATCTCTAAAAAAAAGTTTTCTTTTATCAGCAGTAATCATTAAGACATAATTCTATTGTGATTGGAGGCCGCAGGTTTTCCACCTCTGTCCTATTTTGTTGGTATTGCATGCAAATCTTTTTGTTTGTGCTTATACAACAACTGCGCTGTCTTATTTCAAATTACCAAAGCTTTTCCCATTAAACTTCACATTTATTCACCTTATACAGTATACGTGAGTTGATTTTTAAATATTTGAAAAGAGCACGAAAAAGCTTTTAGATGTTTAAAGCTCAATATTTGAATTACACTTAAGTAATTTCCTAAAGTTAAGCATTTTTACTCTTTCCAATCATCATCATCATTCATTTTCGTCCCGAAACAGGAGACACGACGTATTTTTCCTGCTGGCCGGGGTTAGCCGTTGTTTCAACCCCGCTTTCATTTTTGTCTTTGTTTAACCTGTTCTCATCGCAACTCTTTTCTCATATCTTCTTTAACAACCTCCGTCTATCGCTTTTAGGTATTTTTTTTTCTTGCCTTTCACGATAATTGTCATAGTCATCGCTAAGGGTTTTTTTTTACTTATATGTTCAATGTGTCCAAACCATTTCGGCCTTTGATTTCTTAAAAACTTCTTCAATGGTTCAAAACCAGTCATCTTTAGTATCAGCTCGCTTTTTATTCTATCCTTCTCTGTCTTGTGACTTACCATTTGAAGCATTCTCTTTGTGCTCTTCCCAATCTACACAATCATTTTGTAATGACTGTATATAGTGGCCTATAGCCGAACAAACCGAAAAAAATAAACGTGGTGTATAACTATGCGAAAAATATTGAATACCACGTGACAAGCAATTATTGAAATTTATATTAGGTTGAAAAATATAGCTTTTACCTTGCCTGCGGTTTATGAGAACGAGCAGAAGAGCTTCCGAGCGAAATCAAAAACTCAAAAGTCTTGTTATTGTTCAATTTCAAAACCTTGTTCTCATAAACCGCAGGCAAGGTAAAAGCTATATTTTTCAACCTAATATAAATTTCTACATTCAAACCAGAGGTGACGAACATCCGGCCCGCGAGTCGGTTTGACAAAATCGAACCCCTAGATTTCAGGATATTAAAGCAAGCAGTTGGAGCTTGATGTCTTTTCTATCTGCTTCAATGTTATACCCACTTCTGCACACCCTGAGTTCCAACTCGAACTTATAAAACTACAGAGTGATGACACGCTGAAGCGATGTATCTGAACAAGCCGTCGCTTGAATTTTATCGTGTTTATGTATCAAAGGAAGAGTTTCCAAACTGGAGAGCTTACGTTTTTAAATGGTTATCAGTTTTCGGAAGCACGTACCCATGCGAACAATTTTTTTTAATTAAACATTGCAAAAAGTCGTTACAGATCAAGACTGACAGACGAAAATCTTAGTATGCAGTTGAGAATGTTAGGATTAGAAGGTTTGGTTTTAAAACTAACCCTAACAAAATATAACAAACAAAACTTATTTTGATAAAATTTATTAATTATTTATAATAAAAACACATCTCTGTCCCAGAGTAGCGGTATAACTTTCTTCAAAATTTCGTTGCCTCTCTCTGAAATGATATACAACCATGTCACAATATATACTCAGCATCACTGAATGTATAAATCACCGACCGTGGGACACAGAAACACCGTTGCACAAAATTTCACACTATGAATATTATGGGAAACGGAGCACGATTGATAAAACATAACATAAACCGAGCACGCTGCAACCACGCGTTCGGCATACACAAATCACTATATTTTTCCCCTAGTTGTGAAAAAAATTTGTGGATACAAATTTGAAAATAAAATAACAGAATAATTGAAAATTATTAAAGAAATTGCAAAATTATTAGTAGGAGAAATTGTGCTACATTTCAAAACCATAAAGTACAATAAAAAAACTAAAGAAATAAAAACATAATATGGAAATGTTGGGCTGTGTCTGTGATATGTGAAACACGAAATGTTGGAGTGATGAAGTGTATGTGTTGTCAAAGTGTATATAAAATGTTGGTGAAAATAGCTTCGAATCGCACCATTAAGAAAGTTTATATAAATCTGGAAGTTTCCAATATAAACGTTATTGACGAATCTTTGATTAACTTTACAGATATATTTTATGATTGTTGCAAATTATATAAAATGAGACATGTAGTTTTGAGTCCATACCTTGAAATAATTATACATAAATTTAAAATTATAAAAATTGACATAGCATTGCAAACACATTCAACAGCAAAAATATTTTTTTTAAATATTCAACAACAGTTAAGAAAATTATAATAATAAAGTAGGAATAATGATTAAAAGACAAAGCTTCGCGTTATCAAAGCTTATTTAGTAGTGTGACAAATTACGTAACATAAATGAAAAGGGATCTCGTGCTTCGTATCACAAGTATACAAAATTGTTTGGTTTAACACGGATCTAAATGCCTTATTGGTGAAGGCACCTAATCAATGAAACATAATTATTCACCTTTTCATTTACGTTACGTAATTTGTCACACTACTAAATAAGCTTTGATAACGCGAAGCTTTGTCTTTTAATCATTATTCCTATTTGATTCGTTGCGTTATCAGCTTTAAATTTCTTCAATGGATTCGACGTGTTATCAGCTTCAATGAATTCGACGTGTTATCAACTTCTAATTTCAATTTTCAGCAATCTCTTCAAATAACTTCCTACTTCTTAGCACAATTTTGTTAATATTTCGATGTAGGTTACATAGACAACGTCATTCTGTCATTCTGCTATTTCGCTGGCGTCCGAAATTCTTATTAATTTGCCTTTTAATCTTAATAGTTAGAATTCCAAATTTTCAAAAGAGTTGCATTGGAATTCTCATAGTTCATTAATATTCTCGTCGATTTCTTCGACTTTTTATCAAATTTTACTGCAATGAATTATTTCGACATGTTATCAGTTCCAAATTTACAGCGAATTTTCTACTTGTAATCGTAATTATATATACCTGATGAGATCAAACAAGATCGAAACAGGCGCTTGTCGTTTATTATTACAATGTTGAATTTAAATTGAAATTGTGAATATTATGTTTCATTGATTAGGTGCCTTCACCAATAAGGCATTTAGATCCGTGTTAAACCAAATAATTTTGTATATAATAATAAAGTTGTAGAAAGTAGATGTTAAAAGTTCCTCATTGAGAAATTGTAACTGTCCTATCTCTTTGTTTGCATCTTTGATCATATAATTTTTGAGTTCGAGTTCAAGTTGAAGTTCGTTTTCGAGTTTGCAGCCCTGCTTTTAACATAACCTATAAAGGCCGTTTTTGCTTTTTAAAAGTATGGAAAAAAGGTTTCATAGCATGACTAAAAACTTCTGCGGCCCGCTTACTAAGTTGACGAAGCAGCCCATGACAACTAATAGGTTCATCATCCCTGATTTAAACGTATTATTAATAATAAAATTGTAAAAGTGCTAGAATGTCCTAAGCTGTTGCAACGTGAAAAAGTTTCAATTTGTGTATAAATCATTAAGAATCAATATTTTTTGCACCACCAAAAAACTTTGTAGTTACAATTGATCAAAATCTTTCGTAGTTGTCATTGCAACACGTTTGTCTTATTGCTTATCAAATTATTTTTTGTACTAACGCATTTGTTAATGCTTAAGCGAACAGCTCCGATAATGAATTTCGGTATTAGAAACCTTAGTTTTGTTTTTAGTTTTACTTTTTCTAGATTTTTTTAACGACTTTTGTTATTTAGGCGAAGCCATTCCCGATATCGACGCCGAGAAACTAATGACGCCAAAAGCTATTATTGATTACATTGCAAAGGAGTTTGCACTTTGACAGGTTGTCCTGAGATAATTTTTCTCATAAATTTCGTTACGGGTTTTTTATATATATAAATTATTATACGTCAAAGCAATAAAACTTTTGACTATAGTATGTCTGTTTATGGTTGAAGAACAAAACGCTTGAGGATTGGATTTGCGTAAAAAGTGTCATTGTTGCAATCAACGTGGATATTCTTCTTCGTGACCCCAACCTTCGGATAACTTTTACCTCGACTGAAACAAATATTCACAATTTATTCTGATTGAAAATTGTAATCTTTATCAATAAAACACACGTTGAACCGTTACTGCTTCGAAATACGAACGTTGAAGAACGAATCGAATATATCTTAACAGCCAAGCTCAAAAACTTAAAAAAGTTCAATAAAATTTTAGCTATAAAATTACTGTTAATTCATAAAAGCGCAAGTTTTAGCGATGGACTACATAGGTTCCTCCTTATTTGACAAAATGAAAATCACAAATACGAAAAACTTAAAAAAAGCATACACGAAAAGGATGTCAGGTAAAGAGCAACAAAGCGCAACGAACACGTAAAAATATGAAATCAAGAGAGTAAAAGGTAGGGAGTAAACTCTTGGTTCGGCGGTTTGCTAGACCTGAGATTCCCAAAGTGCTTCATACTGAGCCCCAGGACTCCGAAAACCAAAAGTACCAACAAGAAACATGAGAGATTTTTAGAAATTTATTGTCGCTTTAATTTTGGTAAAAAAAAGAAGTTTGTTTAATAAACCCCTGCTGCAGAATTTGCCATTAATACTCTAAAAAAAGCAAGATTTCTTGTATATTTTGTATCTACGTGCTATTATAAATATTTCATTTGTGTTCTACTTCGTTTGAGGGAGATAGACGGGAGCTGAATGTTCCACTAAATGACCAGACATGTTTCTATCAGCCAGGTTCTTGTTGACATCAGAGAGAGCACGTGCTCCATTTGGATGGTAATAAATGAGGAAAGATGTTATTACGTGATCAGCTGTCTGCTCCTTTGCGTCACACTCACAGGTCGCCGTAGAAACCATACCCCAATTACCCCATTTGTGCGTTTCTGCGCAGAATAGACCAACGCCGGCTCGGAGAAGCCTGACTCATGCAGGTCTGGGAAAGCTAAATCCCGGTAGCGTTTGGCTAACATCTTTATTAGATATATGGAGTCAGAAGATGTTTTCTCGCCACTCCATGCTTTATTTATATTCCGCCCATTGTGCTACACTGGTGTCTCACTGGGCGGGGTCTTTCAGCAGGCACAAATAGGTGTCTTAATTTAAGTTGCCGCAACTGTCCACAAAGTGGAGAAAGAAACCTTTCATATAAGAGTTATTCTGGCTCTTGAGCTCGGCGAGCTAAAGACAGTAGCCTACGGCCTTTTAGCAGCGAAGCTCATTTGGATAAATGCCTGATAATATAAAAAGGTTGTCCTTTGATGTGGTACGCAGGCATCCGGTCACTATGCGCAAAGTATCATTAATAGTTTATAGTTATCGATCGATATCTCTGCTCTGTGTCCCCTAAAAAATCCTCGAGAAGCTTATCTACGCCCGCGTTGAACCATTAGTCGATCCACTGCTTTCTAAAGAGCAGGTTGGGTTCCGACGCGGGAAGTCAACCCTAGATCAAGTTGTTCTGCTAACCCAGAACACCGAGGATTCTTTTGAGGCTAAAAAGAAGGCCGGTGTCGTATTTATCGATCTGACAGCTGCTTATAACGATACAGTGACAAGGAAAGTGTCGTGACCTACATTATGTTTATTCAAAACACTCAATGTTTTACGACTAGAGTGTGAAAAGTCGAAATTCCAGGCTTGTCCATAGGAATGGAATTCCCATAGGATTCCCATGGGATGGGATGGGATGATACAGCACACATTTGTATTTTCCATGAGACAGTAGCCATGTCATAGCAACTTGATTACGTTGGAGCTACCCTTAGTTTTTACACTTTTTACCAGATTTGGAGGTTGAAGCTCAGTCACACTAAGACGGTGACGGCAGCTTTTCACTTAAATAACCGAGAGACCAAGCGTGAGCTAAAAGTCTATAACAATGGTAGACTTTTACCGTTCTGTCCAACCCCTACTTATCTCGGGGTAAAACTGAACAGATCGCTCACGTTTTGTCACCATCTAGTGGTATTGCGCAAAAAACTATCCTCGCGCGCCACACTGTTGAGGCGACTCATGGGTTCGGGATGGGGTGCTGGTGCTAAAACACTACGCATAGCCACCTTATCTCTAGTTTACTCAACAGCTGAGTACTGTGCGCCAGTCTGGTGTCGCAATGCTCACACTCGCCTCATCGGCAGTGTCTTGAACGACGCCTTGCGCATAGTTACTGGATACCTGCGTCCCACTTTAACGGATCACTTACCTGTACTCTCAGGCATCCAGCCAGCTGAGCTTCGCCGAAGGGAGCGACACTCTCCTTGGCTCACCGTGGATCTCTGGACCCCGATCATATCTTGTATGGTCTATTAAGTTGGTCCTCAGATACTCGCCAAGTGAGAATAAGATCCAGACGCCCGTTTGTGCCAGCTGCGCGGAATCTTTTGAACAACCTTGCCAGACTTGGCATCAGCGCCTCTGAATGGAAAAATCACAAATGGAAAATGGAGTACTGTGAAAATGCTTCCAGGCTCAGTGCTTTTGTGCCCCAGACCGGTGCCAGGCCTGTTGGGATGGGCTTACCCCGAGCAGCTTGGGTTAAGCTCAACCGCCTGCGGACTGGTGTTGGGCGATTCCATTCGTCCATGCACAAATGGGGTCTCGCTCCTTCACCGAATTGCAAGTGTGGCGCCTCTGAGCAAACCGCAAACCATGTACAAACAGCGTGCCCTATACATCGGGCACCACATGGAGCACGAGGTCTGACGGTTTTGGATGACGAAACTCGATGCTGGCTTAATAACACCATTGCCAGCATCTGATTCAGGCAGTGCAGCAGTCTGGGGTAGTAAAAGGATAAACCCTTGGCCCCAGTCCTGCTTGTGTCTGACCTGGAGTGGATACCCTTCAAACGATGACGACGACGATCGTTAATGAGATTGTCGATAAGGCGAATATGGGCACTGCGATACGAAACAAGCGCGCAGTACTCAGCCGTGGAATGGACCAAGGCAAGGGTGACTGTTCGGAGTACTGAGGCATCCACATCCCAGCTTAATCCAGCTAATCGCTTTGAAATCCCAACGCGAGATGTTAACTTCTTGCTCAGTGACTCTAAGTGTCGGCGAAACGTGAGTGTCCTATCCAGCTTCATGCCAAGATAAATGGGTTCAGCAAAAAATGTTAAACTCACGACGTGTCTTCTTGTAAAGATAAAAGACTGCCGACACAGTCTTTTTTGTACTGAGCTTGAGCTTCCATTTGTAAAGATAGGAGAATAAGGCTGCCATGTCCTGAGTAAGTAAGAGTAAAATCTCGGATGTCTGCAATGTATTGAAAATCTTCTGCGCTCGCGTAGCAAGAGCACAATTCACATTCAAAAACAACCATTGCTGTTGTGCCTCATTTAGCAACTTGAACCAAAAAGCAAGGGGATGTCGTTATCCTTGTACAGCCTGCTGTAATATTGCTCCGATTGGGTTGTCACTGGCGTCCACGCAAAGCTCTATAGCGGCCAGTGGTTTAGGTAAAGCAAGTTCTGCAAAATTAGCAAAAGCCGTCTTGACTTTTTCAAAGTAACGTTTTCAATGGTTGTTCAACCTACTAGAAAATGAGTGGGACCTCTACCTATAGTTTCTTATAAAGTTTGAAGCAATTAAGCTTATCGAGGAATAAATTTCAAATAAAATTTTGTCATACCGAGCAATGGTTCTAAGTTGCTTTTTTGTTCTCGGACGTTAATACTCCTATATGCTTTTTGCGTTTGTTTCTGATGGAGAAAAACCTTCTGACGAGACGTTGTGTCCTAAAGATAACATAAAAGAGATGGCAAGAGTAAATTGGTCGGCCATTAACTATAAGACCATGAATTCAAAAACATGCAAAACCAGGCGCAATATTCGATAGTGTTCATCTAATTTTTTTTTTAATTATGTCATCATCAAGGTATGAAATTTCTGAATATACTTTGTTCATGAGATATTGAAAATACGTAGTACTAAAGGTCAAAACTAAGGACAAGTAGCGGTAGCAAAAGTTACAAATGAAAGTCGTAGTCATCAATTTATCAAAATCAACCGGTGCTACTGGAATCATATGACAGGCATCACGAATGTCTACAAAGCTGAAGAACTTACATCCCGGTGCCATCCCAGCAAAGTTCAACATGTAGGGAAGTGCATATCGCTTTATTTTAAAAATTTTGTTTAGAATAGAAAAATTTAAGCATAACCGGTATTCTCCCTGCTTCGATTTCGGAACTAAAGCTATCGAAAAAGCTTAAGGACTCTGACTTTTCTCTATTGTTGAGTGAGTGGGGAGATTTTTAACTTTAAGTTAGTATGTTTGTCAGGTGCAACTCAGCAAGCACAAAAAATATTGGATTATCTGAAGTTGTGTCAATGGTTGCCATATCGAGTGTTTAATTAATCTTGAACAACTGAGTGATTCAATGACTTTAGAAAATTGGTTTTGTAGAGAAAGGAAAGAGCCTTGATTTGAAGACAGAAGTGGGCAATTATTTTAAAAAGGGGAGGCTCTAATTGTTGTTTCATCTCCCTAATAAGGAGCCATTGCGTTGCCATGTCGACGCAAAGATGGTAAACAGTTAAAAAATCCACTTTTAAAATGTATACTATATCTGCCAGATGAAATCGGAAAGGAAACGTGCGGACAAACCGAAGATTAATTTTAAGAACCGATGTGCCGATGGTTTGAATTTGTCCACCTTCATTTGACTTTTGAATTTACGATATCAAAATGAACAGAACCGGACCGTCGATTAGACTGTGGTACTATGGAGTAAGCTCTCCTTATGTCGACCGAAACTTGGCTCCAGTATGCTTATTGGTAACAAAAAATAGGGGATTTATTCTATTAAGTTTTTCCAACGTCCAAACTCCTAATTTGTGGTGGGTGACAGCTCGTTTTTGACTTGCGTTGTGTAGTGAAGACCAAGGGCACAGTTTACCTTTGCAATTAATACCTTGATTTCCATAAAATTTGTTATACCAACAAGCTGGTGACCTGTATAGTTGCGTTGTATTTAATAATTGGTTTATAGAAAGGTTTGGTCGTGTTGGCGATGTAATTTCAAAAGGAATTGAAAGCTGAGCAGAAGCGTAATTGAGGCGGTTTGTGCATGAATTCAGCATTTTAGTGCTTACTTCCTGAGGCGATCTTAGCTATATGATATTTACTTTTGCCATGGGAGTAGCAGACTGAGATTTCGCTTGAGAAGGGAGACCGTCAGCATGTGCAGACAGTTCATCCACTGATCCTTGTTTGCATCAATACAACGCAAGCCTGATAGAAATTTCTACTGACTGCAATACACGAAATTTAAGTAGAGTACTTGGTTCACACTGACGAGATGTAATTATGGACTTAAGCGGGCAAGTTATTTGAAACTTTGTCATCGTCAGGTACACAATCATTTAATAATGTCTCCAAATTTTCTCCTCACGCCTTCTTTTATTTTTATATTTATCTTCGTGACTCGCTGGAAAGCGACGGAGGCGGTACATATAATACATAGGTTAAGCAATTACTCCAACCTGCTTCCGAAGCTGCTGACCGTTTGAAATTAAATAAAGATATGACTGAAATTTCAAACTGCTCGCCAAGACCACCAAAGCAGGAGAAAGTGCCGTAAAACGTCTTTTCCAAGAACACAAAAGTAGGTTTTGAATTGACACCATGTCGATCATAATTTCGGCGCTCAAACCACTTAACAACGCTGCCTTGTAGTATGACTGTAGAATTGCAACTTCTGAAGTTGAATACGGCGTGTCAAGTTATCTATATTTAGTAGATGTCTCGTCTCAATACCCATTTTTTTGTCAGGATGAGACGATTTGGCCCAGCTGTTTTGGCGCCAGCCATTGTGGCAGTGTGTCGTTTTCTTATTCGTAAAATCTTAAAAAGGGTTAGGGTCTGGGGGTTAGGTTAGGGTTAGAATGATTGATTATACTGTTTTATTCAAACTTTTCTGCTAGTTTCAAATACACTGGCGCCAAAACGGCTTCGCCAAATAGTACCCTACCCTTTTTTTGTTGCTAAGTTGTATTTACCCACCAGATCTTCGAGCACGGTCTCCACGTTTTGATTACTAACAATGTGAAAAGCACCTTTTTACCCCAAGGCATTAACCTTCTTTAAAACTTTCCAAATCCCAAGGGCTTTTTCAAGCGCGTTGAAGAAGTTCAGTTTGTGTCATACAGTTGTTTTTTCAGTAAAAGTAGAAATCAATAGCATTAGCATTTTAGGGAAACATATTGCCTGTAGTTGGTGCATAAATTTACAAAGTATTAGATCTGGAAACTATTGTGCGGAAACTTTTTGTAATTCTAAGTAATCGTGATGTGCAAGCTTTGGATTGTGAACTATAGCCGGCTATAGTAGCGTTTAAAGTTTAAAATCTGTTTTTTTCTGTTGCAGATAGAGCTGTCACAATGTATCTAGTGGTTATAAAGAATTAATCCTTCTGCATATTTTGACATTTATTTCATCGCTTTATGACGAGTGGTTTTTCAATACTTAAGAATGTTAACCGTCGCATGTCATATTTTAAGGCGTCATAATGTGATTAAACTTTGGGTGTCGAGTCTTTATTCTAAACCCCACCACTTGAAACCCTAGGTATTTTAAATTCTAAAAATGGTGAAAATATACAACAATCTGATACTAACGTCCCAGTTGAAGCAATTATTTATCCATTGCTTCCTGAGCATCACGCTGGTTTTTGACGTGGAGGTCAACCTTAGATCAACATTAGAATTTCTGGAAATTGTGAGAAAGCTCTTGTGCTGATGGATTTATCAAACAGACAGCTGCTGACGACACTATCAGGCCTGCAGCTTTACCTGCAAGTTTTTGAAACTTCTATCACATTAACAAATGATAATAAAACTTGATAAAGTTCTTTATCTTAGGTAAAAAAATTAATAAGAAATCTATTAGACATATTAGTACGCAGTTGGCCAAAAAGATTTTAAAATGTAATAATGGCAACCACACAGCAATATTGTATTTAAAAACCGGCAGTGGCACAATTAAGCAGCACAAAAAGACATGGTAAATACTGTATTTAAAAATCATTGAAACCAAAAACCACACAAAGACATTCATCTCATTAATTTAACACGACTGCCAAAGTTTACTAAAATACACAGTATTACACTATACCATAGTTTAGCAGTCAAATTGACGACAAAGAATTTTTAACAATCTCTTCGAATACATTAACATGACAAGTTTACAAAAAATTAAAATACATAGTTTTGTGTAAAATACGGTTTCTCAAAGGAGCAACGAGGCCTTTACCGGGGCCCGAGCAGAGACCTTTTTTTAGTCGTTACTAGTTTTCTAAGACCAAAAAATAAAGAAATCAGAGACAGTTTGTAAGGTCTTCTCTTGTCTTTCGGGACAAAAGTCTTTTTTGGTCTTCTCTAGTCTTTCGGGACAATATTCTTAGAGGGCCACGGTTGTTAAGAGCGTCTTGAAAAGAGGCCACGTACCATGAAAGTTTGAGAAGCGCCGGTCGAAAAAGATACCAAAATGTTTGAACCATTAAACTTTTTTTTTCGAAAACATTTAAATCCGAAAACAACACGATTTTGTCACCAACACTATTTTGTGGAAGTTACGCGAGATTTAACATCAAGGTGATATCAAAGATAACTCAACTCCCTGTTCTTTTAATATTTCTCGTCGAATTTCCTCATTCCAAGTCAGATTTATGACTGCAGTAGGAACCTGAAACAATTGTTCAAATAATTTTTTTAATCGACGACCAAGAATGACATTGATACCCACTTAACGACAAATATATTAAGAATGAAAAATTTTCTAATAATCTCTAAAAAATTGTACATTTGTGATAAACTTTAATACAAAGATTATAAATTGCTACACCAATGCAAAAAATAAAAGATATCCGCAACTTGCTTTTAATATAAACACCAAAAATTCTTGTGCAAAAATAACCAATTCTATTTTACCTGGGGCCAGTGTAAATCGAAAAAGAAAATTTTGACGGCAATTTTTTTTGTCTTTTCCTCAAATTTATTTATGTGTCATTGAATTTTTAAAATGTCGATTATGGAAACTTCTCAGTTTTGTTCAACAACGCACTTGAGAGTAACTTAAAATTTTTTTGTTAATATTTTCCAAAATTTTTAAACATTTTGAACAATAGTTTGTTTTTCTTAAATTGGCTGAAACTACTATTGAAAATGGCAGAAAAAAAGCATTTGGCATGGATGCTTAAGAAAACAAAACAAAATTATTGCATTTAGTGTTAACGCTTGACCGATAAAGTGCTCTTTAGTTTACCGTAAATTGCGTAAAAACTAAAGGCGCTAAAAAGAACACATTATTTTGCTTATTTTTGGAAAGAACCTCGAAATTTCCTTTTCCAAGTTCATAGTTTTTAAGATGCAAGCGTTCAAAGTCTGTGTAATTAAACACTTCCCCCAAGCTCTAAAGCAGGGTTTCCCAAATTTTTATTTCATCGGTACCCTTTGGACACTTTATAGGTGTGCATATACCCCAAAAATTTTTTTACATTTTTCTACAAAAAAGTCTTCAACTGGAATCAGATTTTATGAATTACGGGCCTAAATCAGTGTTCTCCAAAAAAAGTTTTCACCTCGAATCAGTCTGAGAATTTCCCAATTCCGTTGCAAAATCATGGTGTTCTCTAAAAAAAGAAAAAAAGCTCTTTATTTTTAATTGCATTGTTCTGTTTAACTTGAAAAAACTGAGTTCTAAAATTTCAGACGTTTGAGTCTATTTTAAAATTCCTTTTGGACACGGTATTTAACTTAAATAAAGATATTCTCTCACTTATAATGTAACCCTTGGAAAGTGAAAATGTACCCCCGGGAGTACATGTACCCCAGTTTGGGAAACCCTGCTCTTGAGTCTACTCAAAACTCCTTTTAAAGTGGATAAATTAAAAACTCACCAACTTGTAAAACGACAACGTCGCATTGTCATCTTCTATAGACTCGCCTAGAGCGGTTTTAAGGCTGAAAACCGCCCAACTCACATTGATGTTCTGACTGATAAACTCCTTCAGAATCTCGATCGTTTCATTTGCACGAAAAGTACCTTAATTTTTTAGTATTATGTTATATTAATTTACTTCAAATAACAGCGTTAACAAGTTTTTTAAAAAAATTAGTCTATTTTTTTACTTCTTTATACAAAAATTGCTTAAAATTGTTTAAAAAACAAACCCTTGTGCAGCTCACCTACTAATAATATTGAAGCAAACAGTAATTACACATCTTAAAAGCCCTTTTTTTCTTTAACACATTCTCTATCGCGTCACTCATATTTGAGTGACAATGCATTTTTGAAAGAGCCTTGCCTTTTATATAGGAAACGGATCCGGTTTAATTTATCTACCCCATAAATATTTCTGGTACCAACAATTCATTTTTTAAAATACATAAATATACAGAAAAGATAATTACTAATTTCATCAATACTGCACATCGGGGATGGGCAACATGTCAAACGCGATCGGACCGGTCGATCGCGACGTCTTAGTTGGTCGATCGCTTCTGATTTTGAGTGAACTTAAAATGTTTTACTTTAAGACCGTAAGTAAAACAAACTTTAAAACTAAGGTAAAATTCGCAATAGGTTTAAAGTGTAGACTTTTCTTTTTAGAGATCACTCCTTTTTAGGCACGCATTTCATAGTGGTCGATTGCGAGTTTCAATTAAATTTTAAAGTCGATCTTAACAACAGACAAGTCGGCCACCCCTGCTGAACATTAATTAGGCCGATGTTTACTCAAAAAATGCCCCAATTTTAACTAGCCATATCTTTCCAACCATAAACCACCTGTGAATGTATATATCAAATGAAAGGACAGGGAATAGCATTTTCAAAAACCGAATTACCGCTATTGTGACGTCATAAGCGCGCATTTTCAGTTATGTTATAATTATGAATTTTTTATTAGCAAACAAAGAATTTTTAGACAATTGGTATCCACTTTTGTTCACAGCAGTTTAGCAATGGAAAATACAGTTTTAGAAAAAATAATAAAGTTACTAAAACCGTACCCCATAACATTCACTCATCAGAGCAAACACTACACGTCACATGCGTAAAAAATTGGCACAGGTCAGAGCCAACAAATCACCACTTTCGCAAAATTACTTACAGTAAATTCTGATACTTACACACCACAATGTCCACAATGCTTAAAACACACGCATGACACCAATCATCTCTTTAACTGTGGCCATGTACCAACACAACACCACGCCATGTCTTTGGAAGAAGCCTTTGGAGCAGCAGTGGTCATCCTAGAGTGAAAATCTAGATTGATTTCCTACTCCAAGACATCCTTGGAGAAAGAACAACATGTAAAAATTGCAAAACAGCAAATGTTTTAAGAAGCAAGCAAATTTATAAGTGTTTTATGTGCCTTTTATCTGCTGCACGAACAATATCAAGACGATAATAAAACTTGTCCCAAACACCATATCGAGCAGGGGTATCAAACTTGTTTGATGTTGTGGGCCATATTTGGGCACCTAAATTTTACGCGGGCCAGACAATTTTTCAAATAATTACACGTGCAATATTTTCATTTACTGTTTAATTATAGCACCATCAGTCGAAGTCAGCATGGTTAAAGCGCCGTGATAGTGATCGGCATGGTCGCGGTTCAAAACCTACTCGCACTATTCTGTTTTGTCCTTGGGAAAGACGCTTTCCCCTGGTTGGTGGTCTTGGCAAGCAGTTCTAAATTTTTAGTCATATTCCTAAAAAAACAAAATATAAAAAAAATTTTTAATGAGGCGGAAGCAGGTCGGGTAATTGCTTGCTGTATGCAGGGCATGCTATGGAATGGAATGGGATGGAAGGAAAATTTTAGTAGGGAATATGGAATTGAAGATCTCATTAATGAAATAAAAAGAATCTTTCATACTTCCATACATTTTCCATACTTGCTTATTTTAATATTGTTTTCATACAAAATGCAATCAATGAAGCCACGTTTGATCAGACGCAAAAAACAGAACCCAAAGGTCTATTTCAGTGTTTTTCAACCCCTTTCCGTTCGCGGCACATATTTACAACTCATCAAAAATCGCGGCACCTTTAGACAATTTTTATTAATTTTTGTTCCCGAAATCAGGTAATCTCTAAAAAAGATCTTCACCTGAATTCACGCTCTTTCTTGTCAATTTCCTTCTCAAAATCAGTTCTTTCTAAACAAAAACGGTCTTCGCTCCGAATCTTACTTATTTCACGTGCAAAAACCGCAAAATTGGACGTCCCTAAATAAGTTTTTTTTCCCAAATCTTTTGCGGCACACCTGAAAACCTCTAACGGCACATAGGTTAACACTGGAATAATGTGCAATAGCTTGCGGCACCCTAGCGAAACGAAAATGGCACCCCTGTTGAGAACCACTAGTTTATTCGAATGAATAGGGTAGGAAAAAATAATGGAAGTTGTAACCAGATTAGCAATATTTCAACATAGGCGTTTAAACAGTTTGCAACTTCGTTATAAGGCCAGTTTTAACGTTTTGGTCTGAGTGCCTAATTCGCTTGCAGTATGTGTCTCCCTTAGGAAATGTAAAGATAGATAACTTGACAGGTTGCTCCGCTGGAGTATTTTGCAGTTTAAATAATTTTAATAAGATCTATCTATAAACCGCTCTAAACTTTAAAAATTCATGTAGTTTCAGAGGGGTTGAACATGAATGAAAAATACCACACCAATTACAAAAAAAAAAAAAAAAAAAACAATAAAATTATTAGATCTAATCAAATATTGATGCGGACTATCTACACATTTAAATGTACATATTAAAAATAAAGACTAAAATTACAGATCTGTCACTTGGACAAATTAGTCTTAAAACACTTATTAAAATTTACGGTTTTTGATATCATCGTCGTCTTCGTTGGGAAGGGCATCTACTTGGCGTTAGTCATAAACTGGACTGGGGCCGAGAGTTTGTTCTTTTATTACCCCAAGCTACTGTACTGCCTGGACCAGATGCTGGTAGTGAAGCAAGCATCGGGTTTTCTCATCCAAAACCGTCAGACCTCGTATTCCATATGGTACCCGGTGTATGAGACACGTTATTAGGACGTGGTCAGCGGTTTGTTCAGAAGCGCCGCACTCGCAATTCTGTGAAGGAGCGAGATCCCATTTGTATATGGACGAATGGAATTGACCAACATCAGTCTGCAGGCGATTGAGCTCAACCCAAGCTGTTCGGGGCAAGCTCATTCCAGCAAGCGTGGCACTGGTCCTGGATATGAAAACATGGAGCCTCGATGTATACTCGCAGTACTACACTATAGTATCCTATAGTTATCCTATCCTATCCTGATCAGGAACTAGACATACTCCATCTCTAATTCGTCCTCTCAAAAGCGTGGATGCCAAGTCCCGGCAAGATTGCTTAATAGATTCCGCGTAGCTGGCACAAATGGGCGTCTAGATGTTATTCTCTCTTGGCGAGCATTTGAGGGCCCAATTAAAAAACAATGCAACATATTGTCAAGGTCCAGAAATCAACGGTAAACCAAGGAGAGTCTTGCTCCTAGTCGGCAAAGCTCAGCTGGCTGGATACCTGAAAGTATGGCTAAGTGGTCCGTTGCAGTAGGATGCAGCCATTCAGTGACAATGCGCAAGGCGTCGTTCAGGACACTGTCTATGAGGCGAGTGTCAGCGCTGCGACATCAGACTGGTGCGCAGTACTCAGCTGCTCAGTAGACCAGAGATAGGACAGCTGTGCGCAATGATTTGGCACCAGCACCTCATCCTGAACTTACAAGTCGCCTCAGCAGTGTGACGCGCGAAGATAGTTTTTAGTGCAATGCCATCAGATGGTGATAAACGCGAGCGATCTGTCCAGTTCTATCCCAAGATAAGTAGAGGTTGGAGAAAATGGTTAATGCCTATTGCTGTTGTAGACTTTTCGCTTACATTTGGCCTCTCGGTTATTAAAATGAAAGGCAGCTGTCACTGCTTACTGTGACTGACTTTAAGCTCCAAGTCTGGACATACGCTAAAAGAGTAGATGTCTTGGCTTAAAGTCCCCTCCAAATCCTTTTAGTTTCCAGAAGAGTGTAACAATGCTAAATCGTCTGCATAAACAAACTTTCTAGAAATCGTTGAGGGCAGATTGTACGTATGTTAAAAAGGAGAGGAGCCAAGACCAATCCCTGAGGAACGCCGTTTTTCAGACGTCGTAGCCGCTTTGCTTGCTGTCACCGGTAGCAAGGGTGAAACTTCGGTTTCGGACAGGCTCCATAATCATTCTGACCATATGCTTATCCGGCAAAAGCCTCAGCAACTTGCAGGTAAGGCCATGGTGCCAGACAGTGTCATCTGCCGCTGTCAGATCGACAAATACAACACCGGCTTTCTTAGCCTGGTAAGAATCTTCGATGTTCTGGGTTTGCAGAACGACTAGATCCACGGTTTACTTCCCGTGTAGAAAACTAGCCTGCTCTTTAGGAGCAGTGGATCAATAATTGGCTTGACGCGGGCGTGGATTAGTCTTTTTCTTTTGATATAATACAAAGTATAGAAAAAGTATGAAATATGGAATGAAAGAATTTTAGCATGGAATGGAATATGGAAAATTTCTATTCTATTCCATTCTAAAGTATGCCCTGGCGGTGTGTATAAGCGCTTGCGTCGCTTTCCTGCGAGTCCTGAGGATAAATAAAGATAAATTGAATTAAAAAAGGAAGAAACTTAACATCTTTGGATTTGTTAACATGTTTATATCTGGAACCAAAGCCTGTGCAATTGCCACTTTTAAGATTAAGTTGATATGTGCATCCGTCCAATTGTGATCGAAATCGAGATTTGTTAAGTTCACCGAAGAGAACAGTTGTTCGTAGACGTAAGTACAAGCAAACATTGACATAATTTTCGATGCCAATTCTTTTATTTGCGATAGCCTTCAACTCAGGCATTAACAAACGTAACTCTGTCACACCTAATACATTTACAACAATAAAATTTGAAAGACGCAGGCCACAAAATAGAGCATGGCCGGCCGCCAATTTGACACCCTTGATCAGTGATGGCGTTACAAAAAGGGAGGCCCGGTGCAAGAAACGTAAGGGGGCCACTATTTAGTGTACTAAAAAAAGGTAGCTGAAGCCATTTTTAGTATATGAAGCAAAGTGATCTCTAAAAAAAAGGTCTTCAATTTAGGGGGGCCACTATTGAATGATCCAAAGCATGGAGAGGCACTTTATTGTCCCAAGAGATTGTCATCTCTTAAAAAAAGTCAGTAGCTAAGAAGCCGTCTTTTTTTTCAAACATTTCTTTTTTTTTAACATGCCATAGACGTCCTGGTGCTACTATGAAGAAATAGAGCAATTTCTTGTGTAGAGGGGCCACTTTTTGATGTATTTTAGAGGGGCTTGGTGCGGCCGCACCGTTCGCATCCTATTAAAGCCATCACTACCCTTGATTTAGAGTGTCTTTGTTCTTTGAATTCATTGCTGCAATGATTCTATTTTGGAAATTATCCAGACTAATTTTGCTGAGCTGCAAAGCACCGAAAAATTTTTGTTGCACGCTTATCATTATGAGCTAAATGAAAAAGAACATAAAGCAATCGTGCTGCAAAATGCGAGTTTTCATAATTATGACACCATAGAGATTTGCTTGTCTATGGTGTCACGATATCTATTTCACTAAAGTTTATTTCCTTCCTTTTCATTTGAAATATCTGTCATTCGTGGGCAATTTGTAGTAAAGGAGATATAAAAGTTAAAATCGGGGTATTCTTTTTGAATCATCCTTATTTTAAAATATGTTGTTGGTACATTAGTAGCGTTCTTGAAATATAGCCTTGTAATAAGCGTGTCAAACGTTGTCTAAAGTGCAAAAAGGTTTGTAAGTCACAAGTAATAAAAGTCTTAATTAAACCTTGAAGTAACTTTTGATCAGGAAATTTAATTCGAATGATGGTATATTTAAAATTCGTGGTGGTTTTGCCGGCCTCACGCATCGCTTTCGTTCGTAATTGTCTGTTGAGCTCAACCTCTTCCACCCTAAAATTAAGCCATTTTTTTGTTACATAATAATAAAAATAATTAATCTGATGATGTCGTAGACTACCTTCTTTCATGTTCTCTTTTCACTTCTGTTGACGTAAGTTTGTAGAATTCGTCGGAAAAAGATATTCTAGGGGGTTCTGCGCCAGTTGGAAAGAATATCTAAAATCATAATAAAGAAAATGAGACTCGATGGTTTTAGACAAAATTCTCTTGAGTCGCTTTCAATGAGAAGTATTCTATTGACAGCATTGAAGATCTAAGATAGTCACGAAGAATAAGGATAATAGGGATGAAAATGAGCTTACAGTACCAAAGTTTATCGAACTCCTTCTCAAAGGGCAGTGAGTTTGAGACCGAAAAGCCGCGAAACCCAAAAAATAAATAGTTTTGGTAGAATTCGAAAATCCGTTTAATCCTTTTCGACAAAGTGGACTTCGACAACATGCGTAGGGAAACTAACAGTTCTTTGTGGTTTATCAATATTTAAATGTGGATCCACTTGATTTGTCCAATCAGATGTAAAGTATTTAGATGACATTTTTATTTAAATTACTTTTACGAAAAAGTAGGTTAAACTTTTGACTATAAAACGAGTGTTTATTATTGTTCTTATTCAAACTTAAACAAACTTTAACAATCAAAATTTACAATTTCCGAATGATTGCTTGAGAATGCTATACAAAATGAGCAACTTTATTGACTAATATGCAGGATTAACCTTCCGTGCATATTTCTAAAGATTCAAATTTACTTTTATGAATAGTTTTAAAGAGAGTTTTAATGCGCCTATTTCAAACAAACTTGCTTCTTTTTCAGCTAATATTTAATTCTTTTTTAATACTTTTTTGTTTTCAATTGCATTCCTAGAAAACCTTATTTAGTTTTTACCACCCAAATTTTTACAGCAACGTTATATTAATAGAGTTAGCAATTTTTTCAATATTTCAAAATTCTTGATTATAGACTATTGAGATTATCCTAATAAGATAATACTATATTAAGAATCCGGTAATATCAAACTAATAGAAATTCAAATTGAAGCTTAACATTACAAGTTAATACTTTGGGATCTCTGTATATTCTGAATTCCAAAGCTTCTGCAGAGGCTAGAATATCGCGTGCTTCTTTTAAACTATTCACGTCAACAACGTTCATCAAAAAAAATATTTCATCTAAATACAAAATTGAATCAGAACTAAATTTTATAAAGAAACAAGAGACGACAAAGGATTGAATTAAAAAAATTGAAATTTTTATTGTTTTATATTAAAAAAACGTTTTGTGATTTTTTTGTGATTACTCGTTATGGCTGCTTCTTTGTATATTTGGTTAGAATTCCAAAATTCACAGAAGAGTTTAGTTCAGGAAATTCTCAATCGTATCCCGCAGTCATTCCTGATAACTGCTTCAACATAGTGGAAGAAGAATTAGGTACTATGTATGTTTTTATTTTATTTTATTTCCATATTTATCCTCCTGACTGGCAAAAAAGCGACGGCGGCGCTAATACGTGGTGTAGGCAATTACCCCGACCTGCTTCCGGAGATGCCAAGATATTGCTGTCCGCTTGTAATTTAATGGAGATATAACTGTAATATAGAACTGCTTGCCAAGACCACCAAGCAAGAGAAAATTCCGTAAAGTGTCTTTCCCAACGACACAACAGAATGGCGCGAGTGGGTTTGAAACCAAGACCATGTTGGTCATGAGCACGGCGCTTTAACCACTCGACCACGCTGCCGACATGTCACGAATATGACGAATAATTTGCGAAGACCATGTCACGAATAATTTGCGGTTGATTTTTTTGAACTTTTAAGCATGCTTCTAGAAATTGCTGCTTTTTAGCTGTTCCAGTTGGTTTTCATCTACTTTTGTTTTGGATTACTAAATGACAATCGAAATAAATTTCTTTTATTCTTTTACATAATATCGGCTAGACTTGATACAAAGAACACTGCATTAGAAAATGGGAACAAAACTCAAGTGGCTACAAGAAATATCAGGCGACAAAGCTAAGATAAACTGTGCTATGGGCCTAATCGCAAACTAATAGTGAAACCTCATCATTGTTATCATTATCTGCTTATTTTTCTTAGTCGCAGGACATCGTGGGGGGCATTAAACTTAGATCAACCATCAAGCGATTACGCCGACCTAATTTCGGAAAAGCCAAAATATTGCTGTCCAGTTAAAATTTTAAAAAATCAACTTTATTTTTTACATAGAGATATGAGGTTTATCGCTGCGTGGTAAGACCACTAAGCTGAGGGAGAGCCGTAAGTGAGGGCGTAACAAAATGACGATATTGGTAGTTGAATTTAGAACAATTCAATTGCATTCACCATCAATATGGTGCTCCTACCAATTTGGCATTCGTTAGAAAATTTGCCACACGGAAAGCGCTAATAGTATGCTTTTTAAAAAGAAAACGTGAAAAAGTTCTTTGAACTTGTTTAAAAAATTTCAGTTTTTTTAAAAGAGTCATCAATTTCAATTTAAAAAATATTTAGCAAGATTTTTTGTGCAAAAAACTGTATTATAGCCTTAACATTTCGAATTTATGTATGCTAATGGCTGATTGAACGATCTCGTTAAACATAAGCAAAAATAAGAGTTATTCAATTTTGTTTATTTGATATTGCTTGTAGTTACCAAAATTTGATCATTTAAATTTGTTCAGTCACCGCCATCATCTATAATTCTTAAACTCTTACTGCATAAAAGTAAAATTTTGTTTAAAATCCTTCAGATGTAGGCAGAAGAAACGCTCTATAAAGATTTTTATTTGTAAAAAAGCAACCATTAGTTTGACAACGCACTTTCTCTAACTCAGTGGTTTTCAACCTGGGGGTCGCGGAAGCGTTTGAGAAACAGAATTTTTGATTTAAACTGAGGATTTTTTTCAAGAAAACTAATACGAGAAATCGGAGACAGATTTGAAGTGAAGACCTTTTTTTAGAGAACACAAGAATTTTGAAACGAAAAGTAAATCTTACTCACTGGAAATTGGTCGCGGAATAAAAAAGGTTGAAAACCACTGCTATAACATAAATGGTGTGACAATAACATATAACATAAAGTAACACCGGTGTGGCAATAACAAAGTATTAAACTGACGCTCAAAAATTTTTTGAAAAGTTTTAGAATACCTTCAACAACACTTTTTTGAAAACCGATTGCTTCAAGAAATTCTTCTGTGCCTTCGACAACCGCTACTTTTTCCGAAAAAGCTTTATTATTTTTTCGTATCTTTCGGTATTTTTCTTCATCTGGGTTATTTATTATGTTATCGATGTATCTAAACGCACATAAATATAAATAGCAAAATAATAAAAATTTTATAAAAGATAGGCAAATTATAAATCAGAAAAAAATTTATTTTAATACATTTCTTGTTTAATAAAAAATTGACTGCACAAATGGACGGAACTAGATTCTTAACTTTTAATTTTGGCTAGCTCAAACTAAAATTTGAACTCTTGACCCAAGGGTTTAAATTCAGACTTAGAAAAATGAAAACAACACTGAATAATTAACCATTTTTAGTCTAGAATAGATTTTTAAATTTATAATAAAACTTTTCTTATTATGGCGAATTGAGGCGGCAATTTGGGATAGAAAATTCTTTTCATATTCTCTGCTTTGTTTATAGATTGAAGTTTTTAGAATAAGAATATTTTTATTCAAATGGCAAAATAACAGTTATTTCTTTCTCTTGGCACTAATTTTTTTCTAACTATTACTACATGGAAAGGGTTGGAGCTAGGGAAGGAGACGAAGTAGACCGAGTGAAATGGAGATTACTATCGCGCTGTGGCGATCCCGAGTAGGGAGAAGCCGAAAGAAGAAGAAGAATTACTACGAAGGTCAGTTGAAACTATAAATAAAGATTAAGAACTATACAGTACACAAGATTCCGAGTTCTTCCCTCCTGCGTGTTATTTTTCGAAATTGCTAAAACTTGCGGATTGCTTGGGTATAAAACTGTCTGAGTAGAACATTAAATGTCAAATAAAAAAATAAACAAAAACGTTTTTACTTTAATTTGAAGAGCATTTTGACTTAAAAAAACAAGTGATGACCTATTTAGTTTTTATTTGACTTTGTAAGGAAAAAGGTCCCTATAAAAACATTTGCATATATCTTAAATCATTGACTTTAACTGTTATAAAAGGCTAACGCGCTGCTTCTGATTAAACAGGATTAAGAATGTTAAAAATTGTTCAGCGATTTGCCGTTTAAGTAACTCTGTTGTACATAATATATCGCCAGCAAAAACTATATAAAGTATAATTTTTCAAAATATAAGGCCGTGTGGCATGAAACGAAAGAAAAATGGCGCTCGCATCTTCATCTATCACAAGAGATAATTTTTGTTTTACATACGTAGTGAAAAGTAAAACTACTTTTGACATGAAGTTTGCAGGAGCGATCAAAGTTTAATCTATTCCGAGAGTAAGACAGCGTTCACATATTAAATACGCACAAGATAGACTGGGATGTTTACAAACGCTTACTTAGACTATGGAGAGTTTAGAAGATTAAGATTGCCAAGATGACAATTTTTTCTAATATTTTGTCCATGCGGTTTTGTTCGTGGCAGAGTAACATCGCAGCACAAAGATGTTAACCCAGTTCTATAAGATTAACGTATTGCTGTAGAGATGTAATCAAATTTAAATTTAAGTCAATGGCGAAATACTCATTAAACATGACACGCAGCTGCTGTTAAAGAATTCATTGTTTAAATTGATTTTGTCCAAAATATGTCCCAGAAAATAGCAAACGCAGCACAAGTCAATTATAATGGTAAAAATACGAATTGCCCAGTGTTCAAAGAGATTCGTAATCGGATTCTTGGAAAGACGTAGGGTCCATAACTTTTGGTAAAAGCATTAATGGAGAAATATGGGAAATATATCTGATCATGTCACAAATATTGAAATAGATTAGAGTTACAGTTTATTTTTTTCGACGTGCTGAAGCTGTCTCAGCGACGGCAACTAAGAGAAGGAGTTATAAATTAGCGAAAAAAACTGACAGTTTTTTAAATGTGCTGAAATGAAAAAAAAGAAATTCTTGTGAATATTACTAAAAAAAATGATTGCTTTTTTGCAAAGTATTGTGCATTATAATCGTGATGAATGGCTACAGAACAACTAAAATTAATCTCAGCTCGGTTGTTGTAAACATCTTTCTGTCGGTTGTCAGCTCAGCTATACACGATTATCAACTCAAAAACGGCCCTAGTCACCATCATATCGCCTAGTTCAGTGGTTCTCGGTATTCTAGTTCAGTGGTTCTCGGTATTCTAGTTCAGTGGTTCTCAGCATTCTAGTTCAGTGGTTCTCGGTATTCTAGTTTAGTGGTTCTCAGCATTCTAGTTCAGTGGTTCTCGGCATTCTAGTTCAGTGGTTCTCGGTATTCTAGTTCAGTGGTTCTCGGCATTCTAGTTCAGTGGTTCTCGGCATTCTAGTTCAGTGGTTCTCGGTATTCTAGTTCAGTGGTTCTCGGCATTCTAGTTCAGTGGTTCTCAGCATTCTAGTTCAGTGGTTCTCGGTATTCTAGTTCAGTGGTTCTCAGCATTCTAGTTCAGTGGTTCTCGGCATTCTAGTTCAGTGGTTCTCAGCATTCTAGTTCAGTGGTTCTCGGCATTCTAGTTCAGTGGTTCTCAGCATTCTAGTTCAGTGGTTCTCAGCATTCTAGTTCAGTGGTTCTCAGCATTCTAGTTCAGTGGTTCTCGGCATTCTAGTTCAGTGGTTTTCGGTATTCTAGTTCAGTGGTTCTCAGCATTCTAGTTCAGTGGTTCTCGGTATTCTAGTTCAGTGGTTCTCGGCATTCCAGTCCAGTGGTTCTCAGTATTCTAGTTCAGTGGTTCTCAGTATTCTAGTTCAGTGGTTCTCAGTATTCCAGTTTAGTGGTTCTCAGTATTCTAGTTTAGTGGTTCTCAACTTTTTTCAGCTTGCAGACTGCTAGCATTTCAAAACAACCTTCGTGGTAAGCTAGTCTTTTAAAATCTTACAAAAATGTGCCAAGTTTTTCATCAATTTTACTCAATTAGCTGTTTTAGATATGAATTTTAGAACCTTAAAGATCTTGCAATTAAAGAGTAAAATTGAAATTGTGGCCAAACGGCAGAAAAGTCAAAAGAAAAAGGCGGTTGAGAAACACAATTCTGGTTCATTTCCTGACTGGTAGGACAACGCTAGAGGCGTAAAACTTCGTCAAGTGATTAGTCCCACCTGCTAGTCGTCTGTTTTTCTTGAAATTTACATTATTTTATATGATATCCTTTTAAAGGGTCAATCATTTCTAAATTTTTTGTATCTTTGAAATACCACACTAATTACACTTTCATTGGACCTTGGTTGTCTGCTGGAGATAGCAAAATGTGCCAATCAGCTCTGTCAACAATGATATGTCTGGTAAATGTACTCAAGTTTCAACTGTTTCTAAAAGCTAATTCAAATATCACAAGGCTAATACTTTTTATCGACTACTTATGGTACCTGTATGACATCAACATTAGTGGAAAGTTTTATAATAATTCAATATCTTTTAAATTATAAAACAAAAATTTAATCAAATTGAGTGTGAACTTAGCTTCATAAAAGTAGTTTAAGGCTATTGCCCTTTTAATTCTTTCATGATATGGTTTGATCTAATTTGACATCATCAAAATCAAGCAATTTTTCAAAGTAACTTTACTCTGAGAGCACAAAAAACAAGTTTTTAATTTATGGATATATGAAAGTATATAAACTATACTATGCAAAAAAGCAAAAATCAAATCATGAAAACGATTGCTATTTTTTTAATTGGGTTGTAAACTTTGAGCTTGATTTTTATGTTAAATTGTTTATTTATCCCATAAAGGAGACATTTTATTGACTTTTTATGAGCTTAAATGAATTTCTTGACCCCAAAAATGGTAAATTCAACATTTGTTTTATTTTTCTATGAGCAGAAATCGAGTTATTACAGAAAATCATAGAGCGTGACCAGTGCTCACTTACCCAAACGCCATCAAGTGGCCAAAACTTAAAATTGCGATAACTCAAAAACGCCTTGAGATAATTTAAAAAAAATTTTTTTTTAAACTTCAAGTTTTTCTAAGCTCTACAATATATATTGAAACCATTAATATCCAATAGTAGTGGTTACAAAATTTTTAAAAATTGGTTGATTATACATGGAATGACTAGTCTTGGAGTGAGAGATGCACCATTCAAGAGCATGTAGGATAGTGAAAGTTTTGGCACTGTAGCTGGTAGCCCAGAAACCAGTCGAGAAGGAGAGCGAAGTAGCAGTGACACACTGATGTGTATCCCTGCACCACCCTGCTCCAGCCCGCCAGATACCGAGCCGTCAGTCCAGGCAGAAATATCACTGTGAGATAGGGAGGAAAGATGGGAGGTAGCTGTGGTGTTGCAAAGGAAGGAGGGTCTTTACGAGAGCATGGGAATGAGAGGTGGAGTGAAATTGTGTAAGTAGATCGGGTAGACCAGGGGGGGTTAGGAGGGCAGAGGATTAAATGCTCATGAGCAAGAGAGAGAGAGAGAGATCTGTTTATTTGCATCAAATCTTTTCAATAAATTACTGCTTAAAACACAAAAAAAGAACAATAATTTTACATTTTGAAATTAAAACAAACTGATAATAAGCCATATATATCAAATCAAAGAGCACTATTAAAGATGTGATGCAGGGGTAGGAAGGGACAAAAGTCATTTAATCACTACCCCCAGCTAAGATGTAGGTTAGGAGTAAGGTTATGAGATCGGGAGAAGGATCTCCATGAGCCTTTCTTAAGACGTGTGCGAGGGTTAGAATTTGTTAGTGAGGCTAGGGAAAAGGTTAAGGGTAGTCGGAGGGCTTGTTCAAAGAAGAAGAGGGATTGGGGTTGAGGGTAATGTGTAGTGGAGGAAGAAGTGCTTCTATATGAAGTAGAGGGATAGGGGTGGATGATAGACACCCTGTAATTACTCTACAGGAAGAGCTATGCATCCTCTCCACGGAGGTGATGTGGGTGGGGGATGAGAAGGAAAACCAGCCTGGGAAAGCATAGGTAAGGATGGGGCGAATGAAGGCTTTATATAAGGTACATAAGGATTCTTTTGATGGGCTCCAGGAGGCAGAGGTAATACAGCAGAAAGCACGGAATCGATTGTGAAACTTTTTCCGTTTGGACATGATGTTTGTAGCGCAGTTGAAGGTTACACCGAAAAAGGTTAGATGAGGGTTAAATTTGAGTGGGATGTTAAGAATGTATAGAGAGGGTTGTATACGTAATTGGTAGGGGTCTAGTCTGAAGAAAGATGTTTTGCATTTGAAAGGGTTGAGAGTAAGGCGCCACTTTGAGGACCATTCCACCAGTCTATTGAGGGAGGCTTGTACTGTGGAAGTCGCAAACTCAACACTCGGGGAGGAGGCCCAAATGGCTAGATCATATATATATATCAATGACCTTCCTACTTTCCTCCCTGCATCTGTTAAGACCCTCAAACCTATCGCATGCGGATTTGGACTAATAACTTACAATTTCAATAAACTCAAAACATGTGACTTCAGGACTCACTCTCAGACTCATAAAAATGAAAACACTGCCTATCATATATCGAACATTTCCTAAAATTTATATAGGTTGTTTCAAAAAATTGAACATCATTTGACATGTAAATATTACAGAAACTACAAAGTCAAATCAAATGAAATTAAACAGGATTAATGTTGAGCTGAACAAGATTTATTCCTGTAAATTTAAATAAGAAATTCAAAGGCACCTGAATTTCATGAAAGGTTTTACAAATGTTCAATACATGCACTACCTGTAATGCGGCACACATGAAGTTGGTACTCTGGCTCCTCCTAAACATGCTGCAGCATGTCTTGGGTAACAATCTCCAGTTTAACTTTCATGCGAGACAGTTAGTTAACAAAGAAACACCACTGCACTGGAGACTGTTACCAAAGACATGCTGCAGTATGTTTAGGAGGAGCTGGAGTACCAACTTCACATGTGCCGTGTCACAGGCAGTGCACATATTGAACATTTGTAAAACCTTTCATGAAATTCAGGTGCCTTTGAATTTCTTATTCAAATTTATAGGAAAAAATCTTGTTTAGCTCAACATTAATCCTGTTAAGTTTCAATTGATTCAACTTTGTAGTTTCTGTAATATTTACATGTCAAATGATAAAAAAATTTTTAAAACACCCTGTTTATGAAAACATGGAATTGCCACAATGTACAGATTATAATATACAGAATCAAGAGCAGTACTGCAACGTACTTGTTCAAAGTGTTAATTGCTGTAGACTTCTTTTCTTGATTTGATGTCAATGTCTCAATCATAAGTGATGACACTTCAACTGGATTTTCACTCAATCTCTACAAAAACCAGAAAAATCAACAACTGTTTCAATAATGCAAACAGTTCAAACAAAAAATAGTGGACACAAACAAACTTACAAGAAGAAGGTTCTCTCTCATGTGATTTTTCAAATCGGATTTTGCAACGATTTCATCGGCGAAAGGCGAATGAAACATAACGTAACTTTCAACTGTTGGGGTATTGTTTTCTATAGAAAACAAATATATAAAAAATAATGCAACTTGTTAAGCAATAACAACAATAACAAGCAGGATATTTATAAATAAAAATTTGCAGTACACCAAACAATTTGTATTAAAACATAACTGATTACAACAAAACAAAAACAAGTGGTTTTTATTAATAATCAATAGCAAAACCAGTTAACTGCAAATAAAAATTTTTAAATTTAAGAAAATATTGAAGATTAAATAAGTGCTATAAATTAACTTAAGTCCGTCAGTCCATACTTAGTACTCACTCTATGACCAGTAATAATCAAGCTGACCTACATTTTACCAACAATTGTCTTAAGTCAAAAAAATTTAAAAACTAATTTAAATCTGCAAATAATTTTTTCAAAAACTTTTATATTTTATTATGTTTGACTAAAACAATGATTTTCAACCTTTTTTATTCCACAACCCGATTTTAAACCAAGGTAACTTAACAACTCCTTTTGGTAAACAAAATTTAATTTTAAATGCAAAATTCTGGCTATCTCCAAAAAAAGTCTTAATTTTGAATCTGTCAAGAATTTTTTAATTTTTGTTTCCAAAAAGTAGTGTTCTCTAAAAAAAAGTCTTCACTTGGAATCTGTCTGATTTCTCATATTATTGTACTTACAAAAAATCTTCAAATCAAAAATTCGGTTCATCAAATGTTTTTACAACTTCCAGAAAATGGCCAAATGACCCTCAGATTGAAAGTTACCTGACTAAAAGAACCCGATAAGAGGCATTGCTATCAGACAGCAATAATTATTTTGTGAAACAAGAAATATTCAATGAGTTTACAATAAATGGTAGTAATAGATGATTCATTTTTGATTTTCACAACCTTAACCTTTTTTGTACAGATATACAGATTTGTGAATTTTTTTAATAAGTATGTATTTTTGAGACCATTTTGCTAAAAAGACATTTGCAAGCCCATTGTTAAACAAACTAAATTATATTAAATTACTTCAAAAACAACTACAAATTTAAATACTCAAAACGTCCTTTGTTTTATTTTAAAAAATTAGATGGTACATATAGTCAACAAGAAAAGTCAGCAGATTAACATGCTAATTTGCAAGCAAAGAAAGCAAATTCAATGTTAAGCTCAATAAATTTCTAAATTGGGTTGCTTACCTACAATATTGACCACAGTAAAAAAAAACATGCAATTACACTCCATAGAAAGAAGATAAAAATGCACATCAAATTGTACAGAAGATTAAAAAAAACAAGCTTTGCAATTAAAAAATTCATATTTAAGCTTACTTTCTTGAATGTTGTTGTCATTAGAAGTTGATGATGTTTTCATTAATTCCTAAAGAACTCATAAAAAAAAATAGTGCAAAAATTTTCAGAAAAATTTTCAAAAAACTATTTAGTAGATATGAATAAACCTGGGCACAATGCAAAACATAATGAATATTATATTGTATGAAATTATCTGGTAATATATGGAATAACCACTGAAAAATGTTCTAAAAAATACTTTAAAGCTCATATCTACTTCCTAAAATCACAAATGATAACCACTATATTGAAAAAGGAAATAAAAAAAAGTGTTAAAAAATACTAGTTTTTAAATATTTATTTGAAAACCTTAAGATTTTGATAATATAAAATTTTGACACTGTACACAACTTAATTTTACATTTTTTCAATTCATTTAGAAACATACACCTGTAGAAATATTTACAAACTATTAAAAATTGAAAAAATTCAAGTCAAATTAATGCAATTTAAAACATGTTTTAAGCAACTGCAAAGCTTTTAAATGAAGGAACAGTATAAACTAAATTACAGTAGATAGTTCAAATAAAAATGTAAAAAAACAGTAATTATTAAGTTTTTATTTAGGTGCATCTTAGTAATTTATGAGTTAATCTACACAAATATTGTTACATAAAATATGGTAGCTTAACCAAATAAAATGCTTGTGGTGGAAAATGCAACTAATTATACAAATACAAAAAAATTACCTCTCTTTTTAATCTTGTACTCATGACAGTTGGCTTTACAATTTTGCTTTGCTTTGATTTTTCTTCATGTCTTGCTAATGCTGCTGCCCCAGCTTGAGCTTGAGAAGATGACATTGGACGAGTTCTGATATTTGGTTGATGTTGAACAGATTGAGGTCTATAAGTTCTTTAATAACAAATTGAATCAATTATTATAATTTGCATTGCTAAATTACTTCTAACAGGTTTTTTTTTATAAATCTATTGACTGCCAATTATTTGTTAGTTGATAGTTGTTAACCTACTGTATTTAATTTTGTTAAGTATTGTACAAAAATACTTGTGGTTACTTTATATGGTAACGTAATCACACCTTTTTGGAAAATATTTTTTATTTCACCTCTGTATCTATTCTCCTGACTCACAGGAAAACATCAGAAGCACTATCCATTGGGCAAGCGATTACCCTGACCTGCTTTTCGGCATGCCAAGATATTGCTGGTTGGTTGAAATTTTTTATTTTATTTTTGTTTTATAAAAATACAGCTTAAATTTATAATGGATTGCCAAGACTGCCTGCAAAGTGCTGCAAAGTGTCTTTCCCAAGAGCACAACAGAATGGTGCAAGTAAACTTTGAAGGCAATCATTATCATAGCATTCTTAACCATTGACAACACTGCTGACTATACAATCAAATATTAATAATTTTTATAAACAATCAACACATTACATTTTAAATAAAGATTAAATCAATGTCTTTTATTTTAGCTCTGCTCACAAGAAATGCTTTAACATAGTAACAAATAAGAAAAGAAAGAAAAAAATATGTCTAACTTCTTTGGTTCTTTACTAATCTTTGTAGATATCTGGCTGCAAGTTTTTGCAAAATGTAAAAAAATATTCACAAATTTTATACAATTATATTTAGTAGTATTTACTAAGTCTATTAAACTATAGAATTTCTTGTTTTTTTAGTACAAAAATAGTTTCAATAACAAATAAATACATAAATGAACCCAATATTAGACTATAACTGTAATAAACACCATAATAATTAAACATACATATATATTAAACTATATAAAAAATGAAGTTTCCAAATAGTGCCCTGCTGCATCATTTCCATACTATAACAGCATTGCTGAAGCTGGCATAACTGTTCATTTCAAAAGCTCTGCTTTTTTTAATGGTACTTTGTAAATAAAGGAAAAACTTTTTTTTTGGTCTTTACCTAGATTTATTGTAAAGCATGCTCCAGAAAACCTGTAAATAAAGCCAAAAAACTAAAAAAGGTTTTCATTCCACTTTTCACATATACAAGCTGTGGCTACTAAATAACAAGACTAATGACATACAGTAATTTTATTGAGCAAAAAAATAACATTTCATTTTGTTTATCCTTCAATGTATTCACCCTGGGCATCAATGCATTGTTGCATTCTGATTTTCCACCGATCAAAGTGGTGTAAAAGATCTTTTTCTGTAAGGTGTTGTAGTAGTTCAGTCAATTTTTCTTTCACTTGTGGCACAGTGTTGAATCTTGTTCCTGTAAAAGCAGCTTTGATTTTTGAAAAGAGGAAAGTCACATGGTGCTAGATCAGGAGTGTATGAGGGATGATCAAGTGTTGGAATTTGTTTTTCCATTAAAAGCTTCTTTACTGAGAGTGCAGTGTGTGCTGGTGCATTGTCTTGGTGAAGAATAAACCTGTTTTTCTATAACTTAGGTCTTTTTCTTCAAACCTTTTGCTAATTTTTTACAAAACTCGTTTGTAGTAATACCGATTCATGGTCCTTCTGGAATCCAACCCTCCATAACTACACTCTTAATAAGAAAACAATTAACATTGCTTGTAATTTTGACTTGCTTTGTCTTGCTTTCCTTATTCTTTGAGTTTGCAGTTTTCCAGTGCATGGACTGCTTCTTTGTCTCAGGGTTATACTGAAAAACCCATGCCTCATACAGGCAATAACACTGTCTAAAAATTTTGGGTTTTTTTCTATTTGCTTTAAAATGTCAGCACTGATCTCTTGGTGTTTTTTTTGTGTTTTGAACATGAGTCAGAAGCTTTGGAACAACCTTAGCACAAACTTTTGTCATGTGAGATTGTCATGCATGATTTGGCAAACTGTCTTTTTGTCAATAGACATCATTTTTGCTATCAGTCTAATGCTGGGGTGATGATCTTCTTGAACAATCTTTTCAATAGTTTTTGATGTGCTTGAGGATCCAGAATGTTAACAAAATTTTTCATGCCATTCAAAGACATGTGTTCTTCACATGCATTCTTCTCCATAAACTTCTGTTAAAGTTTGAAAAGATTCACTAGCTGTTTTATTCAATTTTACCAAAAACTTCAGGTTAATTCTTTGCTCAATTTTTATGCTTAACATTTTTCAAAGCCTGAAACAAAAAATTTGCTGCAATTAATGTTTGCACATCTGCAACCCATTCTTTTTTCCAATGCAAGAAAGAAAAAGCACGTGCTTCAATTGGGGCTTGCCAAAAGACTACATGCAAGTTTAATTTGAAACTTGCAAGGTAACATCATCAATGTCCAATCAGTTATGTTTCCTGTTATTTTGAACAACTACAAAAGTTGTTTTCTTAACTTTTAAAACCCAGTCTTGTTATTTTATAGCTGCATCTCATATTTATTAAAGACTTTATCAAAAGGAGTCATTCTTCTGTACTTTAGACTTTAGCGGGTTGTCAATTTATACAAGTTTGGAACCCCTGTAACATTAAACTGTAATAAAGTTAAATTAAAAATAACAAACCTTGTATCATCTGTTAATCTATGTCCTTCTCCAGCATTTGCAAACTTGACATCCATCTTTAATCTTTGAAAAAACTTTTTCATGTTTTCAGTTTTAAATCTATGCAACTTTTGCTTCAAATGCCTTAGAAAAATTTTAAATAACTTTTAAACATGAAAATGCAAAGGTAAATAATTAATATTTTTAATGTCATTTATATAAAGTCAAATTAAACAATAAACTAAGTGGTAAAGTTTAATCTAGGTATTTTTTGCAATGGTATGCGCTTTTGACTAAATAAAAAAACCTGTACACCCCAGTTCTAAATCATGCTTTGAATTAGGCCACAGAGATAAGATTCTTCTCTTTTACAAAAATGATTTTGCTCCTGCTTTATATTTCTTAGATTCTAATCCAGTCTGGATCCATATTTAAGCAAAAAGAACCAGGTTTTTTCAAGAAGTTATCGTAAGTGACTTTTGTTTGTAAAACTAATCCGGATACCCCTGTGGTTACTACTCTTTTTAAAGAGATCCCTTTTCTCTTTGTTTCTTCTTTATTCCAGCCTAGTGCTGTTGGAGGAGTCTGAGTTAATGCTACCAAAAAAAATTACTTACAATGACTTCTTGAAGAAACCCAAAGAATCTTGGCCTACAGTATCAATACTTTATAAAATCAAGCAAATCGACACTCCACAAGATAGAGTTCTACCTTTAACTTTTTTTAATAATTATTCTTCTGACATTTTACTTCTCCTTAAAAACATACCACTCACAAAATATGCCAATGACATAATCGCATTATCTCACCAAGTGTTTATCAAACCATATTGTCACAAAATTTGTGAATATACCATGACCAACAACCTTTATACATGTAGACAAAACTACAACTACACTTTTTACACCAGACCCATCTGAATATGACACAACTTTGTCACTTAATTAAACAACTAAACACTGTGATGATAGCAGTTTGATTTGCTCTTTTTCTTCTTTTAATTTTTGGCAATGGTTTAATTGGCAATTAATTATCATTTTGTTTGGTTTATTTACACTGTTTCACAACAGTTTTAACTTTTTATTAACTCATTCTCTTGAGAGTTATTGATTTGTTAGTTCAGATAATGGTCAAGATTTGTTCATTTAAGATATTTGTTGGGTTTGAGTAATCATTATTCCTATTAAGCAGGTTAAAACTGGGTTTGTTAGATTTTTGCTATTTTTAATTGTTGTTGTGTTCTTTTAATATTTGTTTTTTGTTTTAGTTTCCGTCGCTGTTCATAAATACATGTACATTACAAATTGGTTGGTTTATAGCAGGCGCGGGTCTCTAAGAAGTCACCTTAAGCGATTTTTTTGGTGAAACTAACCCAGAATCCCCCTTTCAGCACCAGTATGGAATAAAAAAGAAACCAAGAGAATAAGGATCTCTCAAGAAGCGATAATAACCGCAGGGAGATCCGGGTAGTTTCAGGAACAAAAATCGCTTACAAGTGTAATCGCTACGAAGTGACTTTTTGACGAGATCTTGTATTAAATTTTATAAATCAAATAATGACAAATATAACAAACAAAATCAATACAAAACTTATTTTAAGGGAGATTTATAAAACTGTCGCTTATCTTTAAGTATGTCAGCAAGATTTGATTTGGTAGGGGAAGATGAGGCAAACTAAACCACAAGCTCCCCAGCGTTACTTTGAAGATAAACAAAATATTTTGCGCCACCTATTTTTTGTACGTTAAAAATCAGTTGACAGTGACCATAGGACTCTACTATAATTTTTTTAGAGTCTATGCTGTGACATACCAACATTTAAATATCTGTTTAGCAGTGGTGAATATCCAAATTCAGGGGCCCTAGTCAAGGGTTTTCAAAAATTGATGTTTCCTAAAAAAGAAAAAGAGCTTTGATCTCGTCTTTTAGTTTTTTCTTCAAAAAATCATGGTGATCCCTGAAAAAAATAAAGGTCTTCGTTTCAATTTGATCTCTGATTTCCCTATTTTGCTCCCAAAATCAAGGTGTTCTACAACTTCCTCATTCGCCTCACCCAATATCCACCACTGCTGTTCAGGTAAAAATGTAGTGTTAGAAAAAGCTTTTTATGACTTGCAAAAGTAAATATTAGAAACATAAAGTTAAAAGTGATCATTACTTCTAGATTTTGTATCAATTTATTGCGTAGCTACGACTAAAAAATAGATAATAAACATAACATAAAATTTTGTTTCTCTGAATGCGCAAGTTTGTCTATCTTAGCAAAAATTTAAAAAATAATAAATAGGCTATAGCACATACCTTTAAGGCAAGTTGAACCACTAGCTGTGGATAAAGTTAAACCATGGTTCAATCTACCCCATTGCACATTAAAAATTAACGTAGATTATTTTTAGACTTCGATTATTAAAAATTGCATTAAAGCAATTAACAAAATGAAGCGGCTGCAACATGTGTAAAAAATGGAAAATCCCTAAGGTCTGCTTCCAAATTATTTAACATTTCCAGAAACACCTTAAAACGCTACGTAGATAAGAAAGCAAGTGGTGCAACCCAAAATTTATACAGCTATGGTGCTTTAAAAGAAAAAAAGCGAATATTTCAAGAACCGATTGAAAAAAGTTAGCAGATCATGTTAACCCTATTTTCCTCAACGGCCGGGCTTCTGAAGCCCGGCCCTTGCAAAAACGTTTGTAATTACTTTATCTTTTTAGATAAAATTCTGGAATTTTTTGACTTTTCCTAATTTGAAATGCTGAATAAGATGATACTATTTTTAGGTGCCCCCGAACAAGGGTTAACGATTAAAATACACGCTTATTAGCAAATTTGTGAATTTTTGCTGGTTTTCGAAAGCAGAGCGTAGAATTTCAATTTCACGCTTTTAGACATCAATTTTACCAATAATCGGCTTTGCGTGTCGAAGTGAATTACGTCGTTTCCCGACGTCAATATGTCTTAGGCGATGTAGAACTTATTTCATGTAAACCGCATTTTCTTTTTTTGAGCTTTTGGCGATTGCTTGGAAACATTTTACACATATACAATATTTTGCGTAAAACAATTGCTGTTGGGCTGCTTGAATACCAATCAAGCGGACAAAATTAAATTTTTACAATAAGCATTTTTATAAAACTTTCTTTTTATTATTTATTTGTGAGAGAAAAAATTAAATTAACTAGTTCACATTTTAACTCTTATGCTGACGCCTTCTTATAATTAAACAACACCTGACATTTTACAATTGCATTTCACTTTGCATTTGAAGTAACAGGCCGTTTTTATGTTGAAATTTTCCTAACAATGAAAAATCTGACGTATTTTTTATATAAAAGTATACCTGTTTAAAAAAGTTTTGCGAAAAAGTTTATAGCTTTTCGATGTGGGTTTTCCAAACAGAAAGCATAGAATAAAAACAAGACGTTTGATACTATTGAATTTCAATAAAATAGAGCAATGATTGCCAACCCGCGGCCCTTTTAAGGTTTCTGTGCGGCCCAGTTGACATATAGGGGAGAGCCTCCAACAGTGCGCCGGTTCAAACAGTGCGCCTTTGCGTTTTATTTTTTTATTGTTGCGTAAAATAACATCGTAATTGCATTATCAAAATTTGTATTAAAATATCAATTTCTCTTTGTATTTTCAGAAATGCTAAAAAAACAGAAAATTTTTTAAAAAGGTTTTTCAATTTTTATGAAAGTAAAGTTAGTTTTTGCAGATAAAAAAAATTGTTTTTTTTCATTGTATAAAAGCACTAGGAATTAAGTCAAAATGACATCAATTTCTCCATAGCGTAAAGTAAAGCCTGGTAAAAGATAATAATCGATTATTGTAGCTTTTCTCTGAAATCAAGAGTTAAAGTCAAAATGGCAGGTGTTCCTACAGTGCGCCACTCAGTAGCACCTAATAGTGCGCCCCCTGGCGCACTGTTGGAACAAACATTTTACATATTATTCTATTGCTAAAGAAACATACACAATAGAATCTTCATATATTCGGCTTTACAAATGAGCTTTTTTTTTACGTTTGTATTGCTATTCACAGCAAAAGAACTTTTTCTTTCAAAGAAAATTTTATTAAAACGATATGTGTGAGAGCGATTGTGACCTTAGTTCAAAAGAAGATGATCTAAACGAAAAATAATTACCGAATATTGATGATTTATCCTATAATCATGTTGTTCTCCAAAAAACAAAAAATCATCACTTGAAATAAGTTCCATTTTTCTTACTTTTCGTCCAAAATTCATGGTGTTCTCTAAAAAAAAGGTCTTCACCTAAAATCTCTCCCTGATTTTCTACTTTTTGTCTCAAACCAGCTCACCTTTTCTAATTTTGTCCCAAAGCAGGGCTGTTCTTTATTTCGTTCAGAAATAAAGGTCATCGTACAAGAATTTGCTGGTCATGCAACACATAACTTGCATGCCCTGACCGCACGTTACTGGTGTAGGATACCCACAAGTTAAAATGTATATTATTTTTTTAATTTCAAAAAAGTAAAAGTTGTTTATTTATTTATTTGCTAATTAAAATAGTTTTATTTTTTATGTTTTTGTGTTTTATTCATAAGTTACATGTTATATGTTGACTTATTAATGGTAAACTTTGCTTTTGCTTGTTTAAATTGGTTTTAAAGTTGTTTTGTCTTTCTATATAAGAATAAAAAATTATTTTTTGACGTAAGAGTTCCACGTATTTTGCTGTTACAACAAAGAAAATCTTATGAACAAAAAGAACTTAAAAATTTCATTAATCAGGTAATACAAAGCTATGTTGCTTAAAAAAAACTAAGTGGCGCAGTGTTGGACCTATGCTCCAACAGTGCGCCATTTTTTTACTTCATTTTAAAATCAATTTTTTTGGAAGATAAAGACTTTCAACAAAAAGCCTAATTATGCACCTTAAATATCAATTGAATGAGATTAAAATGTCATAAAAATTTTTCATTCATAGCTTTTCAGTTTCCGAATTTTTGAAAAACTCCGAAAAGTGGCGCACTGTTGGAGGCTCTCCCCTACTAATCCAGGGGTGGGCAGACCACGGCCCGCGGTATAGATGTGGTGATATGCACTGACGTTGAACCATAGTTGGATAGAATTATGTTCGAAATAACCGATTTTACCATGTTAATTACTTCTTCTTAAAGATCACGACTCTGGGAGAAATATAGCAAAATTTGAAATGAAATCAAAGTGAAGACCTTTTTTTTAGAGATCACTATGATTTTGGTGCACAAAATGGGGTGTTTTTTTGTATGGCCCGCCATTGTTTTTTGTGCTTCAAAATGGCCCTCGGCTCAAAAAGGTTGGACACCCCTGAAATAGAGGTTTCTAACTTGTATAGATTCATGGCAGCTCTAAAGTCTGAGATTTACACAAATGACTTTTTCCTCCCAAAAATTTTTCAAGCCAAAGTTTAAAAAAGTGTCCTTACTTATTGCAAACTGTTTAATAAATTTATTTCGAAAGTTAAATAAAAACCTAAAAAAGCTCCATTCTGAAAATTTAAAACTAACTTTTTATGTAGACGCAAAGACCATTTTTGGTCTTCATTTGCCTTTTGTCATAAATTTTATGTTTGAACTTAATAAGTCATTTAAAAAAAGTTTGTTATAATTCCTGGTCTAATATGATTATCCTATTATATTCCAACGTCTTTTTTGTTTTAAAACGATCCACTAATTCGAAACCTCTGAATAAAATCAACTTAGATATCTTAATTACGGAAGACCTGGGCTGTTTACAAGGATTTTTCCACGTAAAACCAGATAAAGCTTCGGGCGCCAATTTTATGTGCATGTTGTATAAATTCATTAGGGCTCTAACCTTTTAGATTTAAACAAATGACTTCTTTCCTCCCAAAAAATTTTTAACCCAAAGTATAAAAAAATGGTCCTTACTTATTGCAAACTGTTTAATAAATTTATTGCAAAAATTAAATAAAAACCTAAAAAAGCTCAACTTTGAAAATTCGAAAAAAATTTTTTTGTAAACGTAAACACTATTTTTTGGTCTTTATTTGCCTTTCGCAATAAATTTTATGTTTGGACTCAAATTGTAATTTTTAAAAAAGTTTGATATAACTCTTGATCTAATAGAAACCTCTGAATAAAATCAACTTAAATTTTTACTTACGCCTGACCTAGGCTGTTTACGAGGGTTCTTCCACGTAAAACCAGATAAAACCCCAGGCCCCAGTTTTATGTGCACAGAGCTTATTATCCATGTCAGAGCTATTTCAAAATCTTGATTAAATTATTTTCCGTTTTCCTGCTTGCGTCAACTCTAATTTGGAAAATCTACGGAAGAGCGCTTCTAGTCGCGATTTGAAAGACAAAGAAGGCTGTAAAGATCCAAAAAGTTATTAACAAATTTATCAACTTTATGTCCCGTAGGAGAAATTTGAGACGTTTACGTACGCTCGCAACGAGCTAATTGATGATTTTGACGCAAAAAGTCAACCGCGGATCAAGTCGTTCTGTTATCATAGAAATCATCGACGATTTTCTCAAGACTAAGAAAAATGCCAGTACTATTTGTCAATCTGACACCTGCATATGACACTGTTATTTCATACAAGCTTGATTTTAACTGCAAGTTATTGAGTTTTCTGCTGGATAAGAACATGGTTTAAATGATTATGAAACTAGTTCACAACAAAAGTTTTACTGTAACGGCGACAGTAAGCAAAACAGTCTTGGTTGTCAGAGAAACAGTGTTCCTCCAAAATCAATAACAACTGATTCTTTTTTTAACATCTAGAAGTATAATCTGCGTTCCACAATCGTCAGATTAAAAATATTGTGAACTAAAAGTTTACAATAATCAACATTCATCATTGCGTTTAATTTCGACTTATCTTGAGGTAAAACTAAATAAATTACCCAAGTTTCGTCACCACCGTTTGCATTGCGCAAAAATTGTTCTTTGTGTGTCCCGGCGCTGAAGTAACTTGCGGTTTTAGGGCGGGAGCTGGTGCCAAAACCAGTGGTGAATGTTGGGTGAGGCGAATGAGGCAGTTACCTCGGGCCCTTCCTTGAAAATATTGCATAGCCTATAGTTTTATTTTGCTGTATATGCTTTTTTAGAGATCACCATTATTTTGGGAGAAAAATAGCGAAATATGAGATCAAATCGAAGTGAAGACCTTCTTTTTTTTAAAGATCACTATGATTTTGGGACAAAAATAGAAAAATGAGAGATCAAATCGAAGTGAAGACCTTTTTTTTTAGAGATCACCATGAGTTTGGGAAAAATAAGAGAAATACGAGATCAAAGCTCTTTTTTTTAGAGAACATAAATTTTTGCAAATCCTTGCTTCGCGGCCCTAATTTTGAATATTCGTCACTGGCCAAAACATCAGAAATAACTCTCCTATTTTTGTCTATTCAATACCCGAGTACTTGATCTTGTTTTTTTTTGCAGCGCACGTACTTGGTTTATATATAGTGTCTTGAATAATGCTTTGTGCGTAGTCACTGAATGCCTCCGTCCCTCTCCAACGGACCACTTACCAGTTTTTACAGACATCCAGTCATCTAAGCTTTGACAACAAGAAGCGATACTCTTTTTGGCTAGAGATAGTACTCTAGACATGCTCTGCTATTTTTTCAAACCTGTGGCACACTTTGTAAGGTTTCGAAACTTTGCAGAGCATCTGGACCAGGTTAAGAGCTAAATTTTCACCGCTTTCCGTTACCTGAAGTTTCCTTTGGCTGCCATAAAAAGCCTAAAAATTCTATTCTCAACTTTAAAAATAAAGAGATGACTTTTTTTTATCTGAAGTTACCAATTTGCGCATATCAAACACTATCCAGCCTGGGAGAAAATTGATCAAAAAAAAGTTATCAATTTATTTGTAAAGAGTTTTTATGTTAACTAAATAAAGTTTCATATGAATTACGTTGATGGTGTAATTACGTTGATGTAAGTATTTTGTTCGACAAGTGGCGGAAATAAAAAACGACTGAACTGAACTGAAAAAAAGCGTTTGAAATTTAGTAAAGACCAAAAAAAAGTCATGACATTTCACGATGAGATGTACTGTACAATAAATTTTTTAAGTTTATTCGTTGCTACTTCAAAAAAACATAACCTTTTATCTATTCGAAAGATTATGTTTGCCGTTTTTCCACAGCTTACGAGTTACAAAGCATTGCTGTAGATCCTGACTATGGTTTATTCATCGGTTATCAAAAGCCTACCGATAAACACGAAGGTCTAAAAGCTTGTTTAAACCTGCTTTGCAAAGACTTGAACAATCTTGCCGAATTAGGTACCCTGCTGCCCAGTACATGAATCATACATAGAACACGGAGTACTGTGGTAGTACATTCCGGCTCCATGCTTTTATTACCAGCGCTTTGAGTGTACTAGGCTCGTTCGAAATAGCGTTTTCAGAACAGTTTGAGTTATGCTTAAATGCCTGTGGACGGATTTCGAACAATTGGCCTTAGCCGACTGGCCGCAGTTTAACTAACCAGTCGGCTGCGTCTAGCTGGATTGCGCCCAATCGGTTGCGACCAGTTGACCCATTCTGCCTGCAAACCAAAATTGCGTGTTTTTATTTGTACATGAACAAATAGGGTTTCTTTACTTTCTCTCATTGCAAATGCGGCGTCATTGCACAAAACAGAGAAAAAGTTGTATAGGAGTGTCATATGAATTAGGCATTATAAGGAGCACAAATTTGGACAGTTTTAATAAAAAAAACAAAACGATTGTGGCTTGGTACATCACTAACAGTACTTAATCCAGGCAATACAATAGCAATTCGCAGTAAATAAATAAACCATGGGGACCAGTCCTATTTATTTGCTTTACTTGAAGTGGATACTTTTAAATACTACAACAATTTCGGCATAGAATTTCCCTGTTTTATGTGAAGTTAAAAAAAAGGCTTTTATAGCTTAACGTTTCTTTCTCCTTTCTTTCTCCAAGCTATCTTGCAGAGGTCTTGTGGTGATTAGCATCTTTTGAAGGTAATCAATCTAATCTTCCAAAGTGTAAAACAAAAAAACGCACTTTTTAATTAAATACGTATATTGGAACCAAAATGTGTTATTTTATTCATATTCCATCCGAAACTTTTCATATTGCAAAATAAAAAAATAAATTTACCTTTGCCATCCAGATTTGCTTATTTTCTAGTTTTGCTTTTAGGTTTTCATATTTTAATTACTTTTTTGCCTTATCGCAACTTGTTTTCAAATGGTTATTTTATTTTAATTTTTTTGTTATTTTAAATTATGCAATAAAAGTAATCTGCTTGACCAAGACACCTTACGGTTATTTTCCAGTCACGTTATCCTATATTTAATCTCAATTATATGTTATGCGAATATTTGTAATAGTTTAGTGACAAAATAAACAAATGTGAATCTTGAATCTTCATACATGCCACAATATTATTGTTCAAAAATTTTTTTATTAAACACTCTAATTTTTATTAACTGATATAATTGTAATTTAGAGTTTCTAACAAAGACTTTTAAGCAGGGAAAGTGCCGTAAAATGTTTTTCAAATAAAATCTGACAAAAACGAACGTATACGATCCTGATCCGTTCCCATCAAATCGCCACTCCCAACCTCTTGCTATACTGTGGACAAATATATTATAAAATTGATTTTTTCCTTAATTTTATAGAAAGCAAACAAAGTTTTTGTTAAATTTTATTGCCAAAAGATTCGGAAAATTTCTCACGTGCTGGCATGAATAAACACATTGTTCCATAAGATCACTATTTCCAAGAAATTATTAATTAAAATCGCCCAGGTTGCGGCACTGCTTACAAATTTGCACTTCATGCTTTGAACGATGCCGAGATATGTTCCACGATTAATAGTCACAATTATATAGAGTAATATTGTTTTTCTCAAGTGTTTTTTTTAAGTAATGCAACGGTGTACTTCTATTTCAATAAATAAAACACTTTTTTTGTGGCGGTGAAATACATAGCGAAAAAACAAAACAAGTGCATACAAACGATAATAATTATATAAAAGATAAAGGTTTGTTGGTTTTACAGCATTGGTATGTCGATATTCTAATGCTGCTAAATATTAAAATATAGCCTATTTCAAATTCTTTTATGTAAAAAAAAATTATTTTTTTATTATTTTATACTTTTTTTAAAAAAGCAACAATAACTATTGGTAACTAAAAAAACATATGGACAAATATGTGAACCAGTAATTGAAACCAAACTAAAATAATTTCTATACTTCGACCAAAACAATGAAGCAAGCTTCCCGTAGCTTCTTCATTGTTTATAGTTGTCGTGCGCATTGACGTCACTCTTTACGTCCAATTTTTAATTAAGTTTACGACTGTTACAACAGCGAATCCGTTACAATCGCATTTCACGCTAGTTAAATGAGTGCCTAAACGTAAAAATTGTAGTGACCTTGCTAAATTGCAATTTTGCATACTATATCAAATGAATTTTCAAAAACTTTTTTGCTATAGCAAAAGTTAAATAAATGATCTTTACTCTGCTTAAATTTCATAATAGTTTTGGAGTTATGAATAGTTAAATTGGTGGGCTTCTGAAGCCCGGCCGTTGAGGAGTCAACAGCTCGAAAAAGCTTGAGGAGAATAGGGTTAAAAAACTTTCAAAAAAATTTTATGGTATTACTGCTACAAAATGTCGTCAAGTCGCAAATGAACTTGCTAAAAAAAATTATAGGGGAGACTGGGGTAAGTCGGGACAAATTTCAGTTTTTGGACCATAAATTGGAAACTACATAAGCTACTTTAAAATAAAACTTTGGATAGAAAACTTTGAAAACTAATGAATGAACATGAGCAGTACCATTTGTTTTCAAAATCGGGAAACAACCGAAAGCAGGGTTTGAAATGACGCACTCAAACGTCCCGACTTACCCCATGCATGGGGTAAGAGCTATGGGGAAAATTGGGACAGCTACAACATTTATCACACACACACGCATAAAGGCAGTTTTATTAGAAAAAGAAGAATTTAAAAGCAATCAACTGTACATTCAACTGTAGGCTACTACTATACATACATGCAACTGTACATTGTGACAACAAGAACAACACCTCTTTTTCCCAGTGACCAATTTTTAGCAAAGAATTAATTCAACCAATGTGTTATATCAACAGGAAACACCAATTGATTACATTTTCTGGTGCTTCAGTGTTCTTTACTGGTTCGGGTAACTTTGCAATCACATCATTCCGTTGAAATGCTGCGATGTCAGTTTTGTTAATTATAAACACTGGCACATGTCCTACAATTTGAGGCACTTTTTTAAGAAAAGTACCTTAAAACTCATCTCCGTCAATAGTATCCACTTGGGCGATATATCGTACTTTTCGAGATTTTTCTTCCACTTTTACAACCACAAAATCGCCTTCGATAACTTTGTCATCACTCTTTTCAGTGCATGTATCACTTTCCAGCACTAATTCTACTTCACTTTCACTATCAGAACTAACTTTACAAAATAGGAACTTTCTTGCCTTTTTTGTTTTCTTAATTTTTGTTTGACGATTTATTTGACGACAACTCAGTTTTAAGCTCATTGGAAAAGCAAATTTCCGTTTTTATTTGGTCTTGTTGAAAGTATTGACGAGGAGACTGGTGAATGCCAGGCAAAATTTTTAAAAAAGTGAAAAGTTGATCATATGACTGGGCAGCCCACGTTTATTCAAAGAAGACGATGAATGTTCCTTTCCAGAAAGTGATATTGTAAAGATACTTCTTCCTTGTGTCACGGGAACAACTTTTAGGCAAAAGAAATTTGTATTTCCGATAAATTTCAATCGTTGGAACGTGTATTAACGTTTTCTCATATGCCAAAATTATCGAAAAATTAAATTCTTTGATTATTTACAGTAAATTACTATGTTTGAAATATTTGTGCTAGTAATTTTGCTCAAGTAGGCAGAATTAAAATATTCAATCCAAAACTTTATGTGTAGGTAATACTTATAACAGTGGCCTAAAAAGTATGAATTTATATTAGGTTGCAACAATTTATTTTTTTAACTTTTTTTAGTAACTTCTATGGATGGTCCAACTTACCTTTGATACTTGTTCAACTTACCTCGACGAAGGGGCAAGTTGAATCAAAAAAACTGTCAACTTTGAACACAGATTATTAAAAATTGGGCAACTACATTAAAAAATAATTTACACCATAATAAATCTTATATCTTAAAGTATAATACTTTAAAATTTCTAGTATGTAGCGCTTATAATTAACGAGTTGACTTATTTTTTGTAAAATTTGGTTCAACTTATCCACCTTCCCGTATTGTTCAGGGCTGTAACTTCGTCAGGTGGGGCCCCGGTGCAAACATCTCTATCGGGTCCCCCATTTTTTCTGTACGTGATATTCAATTGAGCTACTTTTCTCAACACAGAAATCATCGACGACTTTGCGTTATAGAAAGATTTTTCAATTGAAATAATGAGTCAAAAAAGCATTGAGCTGTTCAGGTAAAAGGGGTTAAAGCTAAGTTTATTGTGCCTGCAAATGAAACGCTATAATTAAAATAAAATTTTACCAAGGTTGCACGGTTCAACATAACATTTGTGATTGCAGTGTATTTAAATTGAAACAATGGCATAGCAAGAATTTCTTGAGGGTAGGTTGCAACAACAATTTTCTGATTGTTTAATAAAACTTTAATCAAATAAACATTACAAACCGAAATCGTTTTATATTGACAAAAAAAATTATGTGCAACCTTTTGAGGCAAGGTGCTTTGTGAGCACTATTAACGATATTTTAGCAAAATGGAGATGCAAGTTGTCAAGCATACAAACAATCGAGCAAGGTGGGACCTGAGAGCAAAGGGTCAAAATCCGAACGAGTGGGGGCCAGTTGACTTGTGTGAAATCAGGGTATTGTTGGTCTACTGTACCTCATTGTTGTGTATCGTTCTCAACACGAATCGCTTCGCTCGTTGTGGTTATCTAGTCCATACGGAAGGGCTATATTTCCTGCTTCTTTTGGCCGTAATCACTTTGACCAGCTTTGTAGCAAACCTACGGTTTGACAGTCGTGAAGATCGCAACACAGATGACAAGTTTGCTCCATTTCGACGTATGTGGGAACAATTTGTTTAAAATTGTACAAAAATGTTATGTTGTAACCGTAGATGAACAACTCATACCATTTCGAGGTTGCTGTAGTTTCAAACAGTACATGCCCAGCAAGCCAGACAAGTATGGAACGAAGTTGTTTTTGTTGTATGACTGTCTCACTGGCTACACATTCAATGGAAAGCCATATCTTGGGCGTCAAGGAAATCAGAGAAACGTTGGCTTGGCAAGTGATGTTGTAAAAATCCTTTCTAGTCCTTTGCACTTTTCTGGAATCAATATAACAACGGATAATTGGTTCACCAGCTCTCAGCTTGCTGCTGACTTACTTCAAAAGCAAGTAACCTTACTAGGTACCATGAGAAAAAACAGAAGGGAACTTCCATGTAAATTCGCAACAGGAAAAAGAAGAAGCGTCGGATCAAGTTTGTTTGGATTTAGTGACAGGCAGACTTTAGTGTCGCATGTACCCAAGAAAAACAAAGCTGTAGTTTTACTTTCGACTATGCACAACGATAAGAAAGTTGACGAAGAAACAGGTTTGCCCGAAATGATACTCGACTATAATGCTACTAAAGCAGCTGTTGATCGAGTTGATCAATTGTGTCATAACTACAGCGTGCAGAAAAGGACAAAGCGCTGGCTACTTGCCTACTTCTACTACTTCCTCAATATCGCCGGAATCAACAGCATGGTGATCTTCCGAGCAAAATTTTCACATGGTGAAAGTCAAGCAACACATGGACGCCGAGTCTTCTTAGAAAATTTGGGCATGAGTTTGCTTCATCCATGGCTGCAGCGTCGAGTGCAAGAAAAACAGCTTCCCAAAGATACTAAACTTGCACTGCAAAAATGTAGGTACAAAACAGACATTGAGGCTCTCAGTCAGCTTCACACCAAGGTGGAAAGCGTAAAAGCCGACGGTGCTACATCTGCCCAGCTTCAATGGATCGACAGTTGACGTGTGCAAAGAATGTAGTGAGCCATGTTGTGTCAATCATAAACAAGTGACGGTTTTATGCTCCTATTGTGCGGCATGATTCACACTATGCTTTGATCAGCGGAATTATGGCTACTCTACTAAAAGCTAGTAAACCGAAACTGTTTTAGTGTTATTCTTTCTACTCAGTGTTGAAGCCTTTTCATTGTTTGTTTCATTGTTTTGTGGTGAATTAAAATAAGCTTACACCAGGCTGAAATGATTCAAAACTAAGTTTTCTGAAGATATAAAAATATAGAAACCGCACAGTGCCATTTAACAGACCGGGTCGTCAGCGACCCAGATAGGTAATAGTGTTCGGCGAAACGCTTGGGCGTTTAAGGGTTAAATTAGAATTTCTTTTTTGATTTATATTGTACTTATGCGCTGAAGATCCTCTCGATAGAGACAACATGGCGTCACTACGTTGCATAACTTACTGTTCACACTTGCTTTTTTTGTTGTTTCTTGCTTTGTGCGGTTAAAACACTTTTACATCTTTTAGCTTTTTTTTTTTTTTTTATGCTTTGCTTTTGTTGTCTGACATGTGCTACTTTATTTTTCTGTTTAAACTTATAGGCCTATTGTTTATTTGCTTTAGTATTCAAACTGCTTTTTATTATTACTGAACTTTTTTTTTGTTGTTGTTGTTGTTGTCTGTGTATTTGATAAATAATTGATTGTGTACCTATCTTATAAAGGAATGTGGCTGACTTGGTGACCCTCTTGAGGGTCTTTCCTTGAATCCATATTGTAGAATCGTATTAACAAATAATGGTAAAACAATATTCTATTGTTTTCTATATTGTATATGTATTCTGCAACAAATTAACAAAGATTAATTAATTGATTGTTAACGTCAACAAGTTGGGGAGTAGATTCTGTCTCAAAAATGTTGACATCTTGCTTATCCGCTTTGGATGTTTCTGGTCGAGTTAGCCACGAACTCAGTCGCTAAGAGTTTCTGGCTGTCTCAGCTATTTTTCTCTTTTAAGTTTGTTTCTTTTGTGCTCCGCTGTGATAACTGCTTTTCATATTAAATTGTAATCAATTAAAGTTTTACAATGTTCTTACTCAAAGCCTAAAAAGTTAATTAAAATTTAGACAACGGTTAGTAAAGTTTAATGTAACAGACTCTCTTTGTTATTGTTTTTCTGGCCCACGAAGTAGTACTGCGGCGGGCGTAAAAAATACGGTATGTCTAGCAAAAAGGATTCAAACAGAAAGCTCAAACCTGGCTTTTCAATCACTCAAATCACAATTTTTTTCAACGAGAGAAGCCCATTAACAGAAATCACAAATCTGATGACTGACTAATAGAATTACGTTTAGCACCCAGATGGCTATACTAAATCTACGTAGCTTATTCAAATAGAATAATCACTATTCTCACAAACTAAGGCGTTAGATGCTGAGGCTACTCGTGGGCTCGGGATGGGGTGCTGGTGCTAAAACACTACGCATAGCCACCTTGTCTCTAGTCTACTCAACAGCTGAGTATTGTGCGCCAGTCTGGTGTCGCAGTGCTCACATTCGCTTCATCGACAGTGTCTTGAACGACGCCTTGCGCATAGTTACTGGATGCCTGCGTCCCACTCCAACGGACCACCTACCTGTACTCTCAGGCATCCAGCCAGCTGAGCTTCGCCGACTGGGAGCGACATTCTCCTTGGCTTACCGTGGATCTCTGGACCCCGATCATATCTTGTATGGTCTATTAAGTGAATCCTCAGATACTCGCCAAATGAGATTAAGATCTACGCGTTTGTGCCAGCTGTGCGAAATTTTTTGGACAACCTTGCCAGACTTGGCATCAGCGCTTCTGAATGGACAAATCACGAATGGAAAACGGAATATTGTGAAAATGTTCCCAGGCTCCGTGCTTTTGTGCCCGAGACCGGTGACAGGCCTGTTGGGATGGGCTTACCCCGAGCAGCTTGGCTTAAGCTCAACCGCCTGCGGACTGGTGTTGGGCGATTCCATTCGTCCATGCACAAATGGGGTCTCGCTCCTTCACCGAGTTGCGAGTGGGCGCCTCTGAGCAAACCGCAGTCCATGTTCTAGCACCGTGCCCTATACATTGGGCACCACATGGAGCACGAGGTCTGACGGTTTTGGATGACGAAACTCGATGCTGGCTTAATAACATCACTGCCAGCATCTGATCCAGGCAGTGCAGCAGTCTGGGGTAGTAAAAGTATAAACCCTCGGCCCCAGTCCTGTTTGTGTCTGAACTATAGTAGATACCCTTCAAACGACGACGACGACGAAGGCGTTAGATCTCACTAACCCTTAAAACTAAACTGCTGTCACACAGGCAAAACAGTAACACAATAAAACGTTGACTTTCACAGCACAGATTACGAATTTAACTATTTATATGAAGCGGGCAAAATTTAACAGAAAAAATTAGCAACTTCGGGAAGATACTATATTTTCTTAATTAATTATTTTCCAACGATACAAGCCAGCCAGACAGTTACTGTTACGTCACAAAGTATCGAATTAAAAAGCTGGTAGACAAGTTATATAACATGCGATATTATTAAGTTACTGGAATATAGTGAAAAATTGTAGAATTATCTCGAAACCATGACCTGACATTAGGTATGATTACGTCATAAAACAAAACTTATTAACCATTACAAGGTAGAATAAAGCGGATAAATATGATGCTATATGATCATTATAGCTTAAACTTATTTTACTAGACAAACTTGAGTTGGGGTAGCGTACCGATTACGTCATGACTAGGTCATAATTAAAAGAATACGTCACAATCAAAACTTTAAATATATTAAGAACTACTTCAAATAAATTAGATTGTTAAATATAAATTAAAACTATTGATGAAGTGTGACATTTAATAATAATAAGTTTACTTGAGCTTTTAACGAAAATATTTTATAATAAAACCGGTGCAACCGGCGATAGTAACGGTCCTGGTATTGGTGCATCCAACCAAGAGAATCGCTTTCAAATGCTCACCAGTCGATCTCGTTCTATGCTCTGACTTTATGTATTTCATTTTTGAAAAAGTATGCTCACAAACATTTAAAGTGATTTAAAAAAAGGTATAATTACAACAAAACCTCATTATTTAAAAATACTATTAACGAATATATCTAACTGTTAAATCTAGTTGCTAGGCTGTTTAGTCTATCGATGCAGTGATTAACTGAAAAAAAGTTTAGTTGTTAAAGCATAAACTGCCTGGCTCAACTAAACGCTCAAACAAATCGCTTCAAGCAAGCGATAACCTACTGTGAAGAATCATTAGCTGATGAAGCACTGTGAAAAGTTGTGGTCAGAAAAAGAAAATATAAAATCATTGGTACATTTCTTGTAGCTATGAAATTTTGATATTTATTTCTGTATTACTATAAACCATTGCATTTAGCTGCTTTGAGATAACATGCAGTAGGTCGGAAGAAATAATGCAGCGGGCCGCATCTGGCCTGCTGCATTATTTCTCTTTGGTGACTCCTGGTTTATGTTAAATACAAAAAGGTAAAATGGACGAGTGGTTAAAGTCCCGCGGTTGTGATCGACATGGTATGAGTCCAAAACCTACTCGCGCCATTCTGTCGTTGCATCGGAAAGACACTTTTACGGCACTTTCCCCGGCTTTACTGTCTCGGCAAGCAGTTCTAAATTTTAGTATCAATAATATCTCTATAAAACTAAATAACCAAAATAAAAAAAACTTCAGCCAGACAGCACAGCTCCCAGAGATGGAAATTATAAAAACTCAGATTGCATAAGAAAAAACCTACGTTATTTCAGATTCTTTTAAAAAAATCCAGATGTTATATTTTTTCCCCTAAAGAAGTATTAAATTTGCTTTGATTTCTCAATTTTCGTTTTAAAAATAAAGTGATTTATGAAAACAAGGTCTTCACCTCAAATCTTAAACTTTTTTTGCATTTAGTGTTCAGATGCAAAAAATTGTTCTGACTATACAGTATAATTTCTTATCCCTGTCCCAAAATTTTGATTTTGCCCAATTTTATGAGATACGGTTATGATTATTGACCATTTTTTTATATCTGTACAATGTATTGTTTGCATGTTCTACGACCTATATTGTTTTTTACGGCTTACTTTTTGTCAGTTTTTGAAATATTTTTGTACTTTGATTTGTGCTGTTGCGGCTGAGAAACAAAAAACATACAATATACATATTTATTTTCTTGAAAAAAAAAAACAGATTTAAAGGGATTTAAAAAAAGCAAACAAACCAGAAACCCAGATGGGACATAAAAAACCCAGATCTGGGAGCCTGGGAGACAGAAAAAACCAAGACTAGGAGCTCTGCCAGACAGCAGTACCTTGGCATGTCCTGAAGCAGGTCGGGATTGCTTGCCGGTCGATATTATAATTTAAAGAAAAACCGATTGGAGTGAGAGTAAAAAAAACAAACTTAATTAGTTGCAATAAGAGATAAAAAGAGAAATTAACGCGGCGCAAGTGGTGCACGCGAGCGCAAAATTGTTTCAGTTTCTTTTGATTCTTATGATGATTGAGAAAAACTTAGTTTCTTAATCTAAAACTTACTCTGTTTTGTGTCATGGAACATTTAAAATTATATAGTTTATTAAGCTTATCGTAATTGCTGCGTATTCTAATTAAAAAGTTATAAAAGAGAAAAGGTCACATCTAAATATATATGAATGTTTTTGAAAGTCAATAACCTAGCAATGCTGCAGACTGATTCCTTGAATATAGCTGGTATGATCAATAGCGTATTTAAGAAGCATTGTGCTATGTCTCCCTTTGGAGATTACTATTACGTAGGTTTATCATACGTTGGACCGTAATTTTAGTACCATGGTTCCACTTTTAAAGATCCATGGTTCCCCTTGGAGATCTTTTGAGTAGAAAAGTATACGACAGATTTGACGTGTCGACCCACTTTTTTGCTTTTCTCGAGATCACTAGTCTTCAGAGACGAAAATTATAAAATCTGACACTGATTTAAAATGAAGACTTTTTTTTTGAAAACACTTATTTTCGCGACAAATTTTATCAATTCCGATTCAAAGACTTCTTTTACTACCACTTGAATATATTTTTCCACTAAGCATATTTGGTTGTGTTCATATGCTGCCCCCTTTCAAAAATCTTTGGTACGCCACTGAGTATAATTACATAATCTTTTCTTATAAATGAAAAGGTTGTTTCCACTACGAGAGTGAAGTGGAGCATTCTTTGTTTCTTTTATTGATATTTCCCGGCTTAAAATCTGAGGGAATTCTAAGCGAAGCAAAAAACAATAAAACAAACAAAGAATGCTTCATTCCACTCTCGTAGTGGAAACAAAGCCTAAATCTTGAAAATGTTTGAAAAATTGGCTGGTGATTTTTTTTATTATATTTTCTCTTTTTTGAATAAAGTAGAAATCGTGTATTGTTTCTCGAACGTCAAAACAGAAGGCGTATTTTTTGCATTTTGCTGGTGTAAATATTATCATTATTGGCCAATCAAAAGCAATTTTGCTTGACGAGTGTATTGTCTTATATTAACTTTTTTATATATTCGTACATATGATATATACTGTAGAATGACACATTTTTTACAGAAAAAAAAACTGTTACAAATGTTGTCCATCGCCTATTTGCAGCGCAAAAAACGCGTTCCGGCGGTTTAAACGTAGAAAAACTAAATATTGGAATTACCCGTATACCAAGATAATTAGTACAACGGTAAATGTATAAAATTTTAACTTGGAGCCTAATGACAAAAGATAATTTATTTAAAGTTAATTATAAATTTTTGGCTTATATATATGATTAAAATGACTACCAGCTACTTTTATTGTACCTGTAAAACATTTAACTTGTAAAAACTAAAATTATGTTACATTTTTCAGGCCTGCATAAACTGTGTTAAAGAAATGGAGAATTTAATTCAAGGAGAATTTCATTTCGATGCATTACGTCAGTGTTTTCCAATCTTTTTTATATGGCGGCACATTATTCAGCTATTTAAATTTTCGCGGCACACCATTATATTGGTTAATAATACAAAGGTCTTCACTGAAAATTTCTCTATGATTTCTCAATTTTTGTCCCAAACTCATGGTGATCTCTAAAAAAAAAAAGGTCTTCACTTTGAATCAAACTCGTATTTCCTTATTTTCTTCCGAAAATCATGATGATCTTTAAAAAAGAAAAAGGTCAACTCCGAAAATCATAGTGATTTCTAAAAAAGAAAACCGAAATGCGAGATCGATTCAAACTGAAGAGAGCTCCGCGGGACGTACTTTGGATACCCCTGCTCTAATTAGTCTTTTTCCGAAATCTCTCACGACACACCTGGAGACCTCTCACGACATACTAATGTGTCGCGACACACCGGTTGGAAAACGTTTTCGGCTTGCGTCAGCCCTCTTCAGATTCGTCTTTAAATTACAGTGCATAGTTCTTTAAATCATTTTATTTATCTAAAGAGGGCTGACGCAAGCAGAAAACGTTTATCATGATTTTCTTTTGTTTGTTTTGTTATTAAATTTTTTTTTTTTAATTACTGATGAATACATTTATGCTGTTATATTATGTCGTGGTATGGATAAAGAAAATATATATCGATTTATAGGACAGATAACACCCAAGAGTTTCATCTCTGGCACTGTGCATCACGCAAACCCAAACCCGAGCTCACTGCCAGACGATAGTATAGAGTTTTAAACTCTCATAAGGGACAACCCAGGTTTTGCCGCTTCTATCAGTGCAGCAATGCATCTGGTAGAAGACCAAAATTCTTAGATTTTTCTCTTTATATAAGATCATCTCTGAGACAAAACCTGGGTAATCAGACTTCCAGTTTCATTCCAAGATACTTAGGGATCGAACGCAATGGTAAAAGTTCAATGTGCTGTGAACTTTTAGCTCAGGTTTGGCCTCTTGCTTGTTAAAATAAAAAGCTACCGTCACCGTATTTGAGTGAATAAGTTTCATCCTTCCAGTTTGAAGAAAGACTGAAAGAGTGAATATATTTTGATTTAAATCCTTTCAGTTTTGAGAAAAGTGCAACAATGCCAGACAGTGCGTATAGGCGAGCTTTTAGAAGATTAGGGAAGCCAAATGGTATGTATAGAGGGTAAAATAAGAAGAAAACGAGATAAGACCGAGACTTGAAAGCTTGCTTTGCTTGTTACTAGTAGCAAGGATAAAATTTTGGTTTTGGGCAAGTTTCCTGATGATTTTAACCATGTGCTTATCTGGAAGAAGTCAGCAGCTTGCAGGTGAGACCACAGTTATAAGCAGCTGTCAAAACAGCGATTACGACACTGTCCTTCTTCTTAGATTCAAAAAGGTCCTCAGTGTCCCTAGTATTAAATAACAGAAGGAGTTGATCTAAGGTTGACTTTCCGCATCGTAACTAGGAATTAAAAGTAACTCCCGCATTGTTAATAACACATATAATCAAGGCCTGGAGTTTTAGGTCTATCTGTTCTTAAGTATTGCAGAATAGCAGGAAATTCTCTGTATAAAAAATTAGTTCTTAGAGATGGTTACTGATTCTAGTATTGATGTCTTCTAAAAGTCAGACACTTTTTGGAAAAGAAGTCAAATTGACTTGCAGATCAACAGCCTCATATTTCCCGTTTCTAAACGACAAGGAGAGTGTTTTGACCTACCAATTAGCTTATTTTAACATACTCTATGCTTTTCGACAAGAATGTGAAAGTGGATGATTTGATCAAAACCATCGATCTCTCAATTTTTTATAAAGTCTGGTCAATAAAGCCCTAGCAGCCAAAATCGAGTGGTGTGTCATATCGAGGCGCTGCAGCAAAGTTCAATAGAGTTTCATAAGTTCTATAAATATCAGTAAAGTTCTATAGAGTACAAAGGATCGGATTCGAATTATTTTGTCCGACTCCGACTCCAGATGTCCAATTTTGTTTTAGAGAAAACTACTTTTTAGGGACAAAAAACAAGAAATCTACGACAGATTCAAAGTTACGACCTTTTTTTGGTCACCCTAATTTTAAGCAAATCGTATTTTGCATAATGCTATTGTTTTTGGGAAGTCGAAGTCGGAGTCGGGAGTCGGAAACCTTGAAATTCTAGAAGCTGGAGTAGAAGCCGGAGTTAAAATCGGCATCCTACAAATTCTAGAAATTCGAGTGGAATCTCAAGCCTTCCCACTCCGCAACCCTGATACCAATACGGCATGCGGTTGTTTTGGTGACCGCGTAAAATAGTTTTTTGGCTGCTTTCTGATGGTGTTGAAAAATGCTCGGTAAATTGCTTCCACATCAGGTGAAGTCAGCAGCAACAAAGTCTTTTCAAATTATTTATTTTTTAAATATTATGCGATGTAATTTAAAGCGATGTAATCACTCCACTTGAGACTGCAAAACTTCTATCGTTTAACTGACATGCCTAGCACTGGCAAAGCAGGAGTTTGTAATTGTTAAAATCATAAAAAAATAGCATAGAATTCGCACTGCCATTCAAAAAGTTAATTAACTGTATAGAAGTCTTTTTTGAAATCTCTTAATTAATTCTATTGTTTTCGGTCACCGCCTTTTCGGCGGACCATGTGCAGTAATTCTAATGAAATCTGATTGGTTCACTTACTCGTGGCGAGCACACTATAAATTGAGATGTTGGTAAATTTATTTTCTTTCAGCCGTTGGTGATCCAGTGGTTCGTTGATTTGGTTTAGTGTTATAGTTTGAATAGGGAGTTTGTAGATCGCAAGCGAAACTTGGGAAAATTTCGTTTTGCAATTGCATCGTTAACTGCATCGTTGGCTGTATCGTTAACTGCACCGTTTGGTCTGTATTGTCGAGTAAACAATTGTTGTCGTTGGCTTGTGAAAGCTTGTTATACTTTATAAAATATATTATAAAACCATAAGACGTGTGTGAAAGCCAGCGGTGTGATTGGGGAAGGCTCGGATAGCTTCCCTATAGTTGAAGAATTTGATGCCAAGAAAAGAGGGATTCGCTGTGCGGTCTCTGCAAGCTTTTGAAATTAACAGTAATGTAAACCTAATAGGTGAGGGTCAATGTTTTAACTTGGAAAACTTTATGTTGTAATTTTTTGAGATGGAAAATAGTTCATAGAGTATATTTTTTGTACTTATTGGTTAAACCACAGCTGGATAGTTGGAGAACTTATTTTTCGACTCCACCAATTCAAAGTTTTTTCGATTTTTGATTCCACGGGATCTAATAATACAACCTAAACTTTAGCACATGTAAAAATGGAGTCTAACTCCACCCTAAAACATGCAGCTATGGCAACTCTGACTCAACAATATACCTGTTGTTATAAGCATGGTTAGGGAGTTGGAATTTCCGAGTCACATGAGCAGAGCCTGACTAGTTTCTTTAGATTTGATGAAGTCGGAGTCGCGAATAAGAGTCGGAGTCCTTATTGCATTTGGACGCTTCGATCTACGCTAAATTATTTTACATTTTAAAATTTTATCTCTCTATTTATCTTTCTGACTTGCAAGAAAGCGACGGAGGCGCTATACATAAGACAAGCAATTACCCCAACCTGCTTCGGAAGATGCCAAGATATTGCTGTCCAATGGAAATTTTTTATTTCGTTTGTTTTTGGCTTTACAGAGATTTTATAGAAATAATAGGCTACTCGCTATATTTTCGTTGGCCTATTTTTGAATCATAGATGGTAAATATGACTGCAGCTTCCAGCAATTTAGCAAAAATTGGAGTCGGAGTGTCCAAAAAATAAAGAAATAAATAACAACTCCTGCACATGTAATCTTCAGCATATATAAAAAGCTACTTCGGTTCCGACTCCAACTAAAAACATGCGACTCCGAATTCCGATTCTGACTTCACAACCTTAACTTAAACTAAAATAACTTATGTAAAGTCTCGTGTCTTGTCTCGGTCTCGGTACTCCAAAGTCTCTCAGGCTCGAACCACCGTGTCTCGAGTCCACTTCTGAGCACAAGCAACCGTAAAAATCTTCTTATTAAGTATTTTCTTTCTACTTCGTTTGCATAACTTATGCCAACTAAAATCAATAAAGCTAAAATCTTTTCAGAGCTCAATTACCTTACCAAATTTACACAGCCTTATAGTTTCGGTTGTTTAGAAGTCTTTTTTGCTGAGTTTTATAGGTTAAAATGAAGTCAAAATTTTGTTTTATAAAATATGATGTACAAAAATAGATTTTTTGTTATAGATAGATTTGACAAACAAAAACAGTTTTGTTGTTAGTTTATTTTTGCATTTTTTTGAGCAACTGTGGAGATATGGATGTGTTATGAAAAATCACTTCGTAAGAGAGCTTCAGTATGCCTATCGTAACAGCCTTTCCGAACTTGTCATTTTCAAATTGCATTTAGATTTTTTTTTGTAAAGATCAGAGCTTTGCTGATTCCAAAAAAAAAAAAAATCTGAAATATATTACCGGTCCTATTTTAAAATAAACTCAACGCTTCCATACTCCGTTGATATTCTGCTTTTTCGTGAGGCATTTTACAAATAGCGTATCGCATTTTTTTAAAATGCGAGTCTTTTTAAAATACTGTATTGGCATAAATTTATGCTAAAAACAAAATAATTTATTACATTAAATATTGAGCAAAAAGCAATGCAAAAAAAAGAAATCAGAAAAAAATTATAATAGCAAAAATATTGAGAAGTGCAACTAGGAGTTTGTTCAAAAAGAGAGCTGTAAATGAATATTCTATTTTAAATAATAACTATTTAGATAAACCGTTTATAATCATCTGTTTGTCAAATAAGCAAATGCTGAAACAAGCTTTACGGTTAATTTAAAAGCGACTATAAAAAAATCATTATGATAAACAGACTGAGAGTAAAATAATTTTGCCTAATGTTTTAGATTTACTACGTTCGTTTTTGTTATGAAAACCATCCTGTTAGAAACATATATAGCACGTGCATTGAAAAGAATTAAGGAGAAAAAAGAAATATTGACAGAATATTATGATACACTTAATAGTATAGTCCATAGAAAAGATTCCAAAAACCAATTAAAAAATTACCTCACTGCTTTTTACAGATTCATAGATTCAGAGACCTGCTTAGATCTACAATTTGTTACCTTTCATAATTAAAAAAAATGCTTTCATTTTATTTTCGTGTCTGCGCCGGATCAAAAAATACATTTTAAAAATTGAAAAACCTAAGTCTTTATTTAGACTCTTGCATCAAGGTTTTATTACCGAATATGGATGATTTTGTTGTTTAGGCTTAGGTGTAAAGTGATAGATAGCTATACCAACCTAAAAAAATTCGTAATCTGTAATATTAATATAAAACGTAAAGTCTCAAACCTTGAAGGCCTGAGATTATTTTAAACCATTTAACTATTAACAAATTGAATGAGAAAGCAAAGTATGTAGGCAAGCCATAAAAGCTGCTGCTATTGTTAATTCGATGTCTGTTTAATACAAAAGAGAATTTGTCTTCGACAGCTGCGCACGGGTCAGTTTTGAATGCAGTAATTCTTTTTGGCGCTTGGAGATGAAGTGTTGTTTTTAATAAAACATAGCAAGCAATGAATTCATCCTAAATTTTTTTGTCCGACACTTTTAAGAAGATATGTCGTAATTAAATAAAATCCAATTTGATTGCCATATTGAAAAGCGTCTCGCAGGCCATATTGGCCATTTAGAAAGCAAGCATAGTTCGTCTTGATTTTCTTTTCACGTTCATCACAACATATCACACTAGAGTAGCTACTACGAATCCATGCCAACCATAAAATTTTCCAAGAAGATATCTGGTGACGCAGAAAAAACTAAACAAAGAAAAAATAAATCCATTGATTGTTAAAAAAAAGCTTGATAACACGTGATCTGCGCAGATTTCTTAAGTTGTTAATTAGTTTTTTAGGATCCCAGATTTGGCTTGAATAGTTTACTGTAGTTTCCCTAACAGACAAATAGAACAACCAAGCTGAAGGGTAGATTTGTTGTCACTCTAATGTCGGACACACATAGAATTATTATTAATATCTAGAAGCATTAACGAATTGCAGAGTTATTAAACATACCTGGAGTTAAAGATTTGAAAAGACGAGTCATGATAAGGCGAATATTCGAAAAATAGCCAGTTTTAATAAATTTAGGCACGTGTTGGTAAATCTATCTCTTAACAGTTGCGATGTGCCACCTATGTATCTACTATCACAGTGGCGCAATAAATGATAAATTACTTTGCTTTTGAGGAAAGCTGTCGACAAATCTTTTCGGTTGCGGGAAGGAGTGGGCAAGTTGTGAAAGGGTTACAAAAACTTTTATGCCGCCAAAAAAAATTTGTTTACAACTTCTAGATTCTGCACTAATCACGTTCTGTCACGCTTTCTTTAACAACCAATCAATTTCTTCTCTTTTCAGCTTTAAAATACAATTAAATTAGATTTTTCTTCATTTTGAACTATCTTCTGACTAATTGACTCTAGTGTGAAATTTCTTGCAGTTTTTGCAGTCATAGCATACACTTTCGTTTAGCCAGAGGCTATGGAGCTAAACACTGTTGAATTAATTCTAGACGCCACTTGAGTTTGTAAAAGCATTACAACTTATTTTATTTTGAAGCTACTGACTTCAAAAATGATTAACTGTCATCTGCAACACGCGCATAAACAAAAAATTGTTTTCAATTCTATCCTTTGCATCAGCTACTCGATTCTAACGCTTCTTGCATTCAGGTCTGTTTGTCAATGTCGTAACCACCTATCCAAGATTTTATATACATATTTTATATAACAACAACATACACAATACATCCTTTCGTTAAAGACATTAAATATTCGAGTCTTAAATAATCAATGAGTGTTTATTCGTTGTGCATCACTGGCAAAGCTAACATTATAAGTCCAATTGCAATAATGCCTTAGGGTAATATACCGAAGCGTTCGTATGCATTGACCTATTCCGAATTTTGAACTTTTCACATCAAAATCTTTATTGATTTAACAACGACTCATTTTCAAATAGATTTTCCGAAATTTTTAGCGACAGAAAATAACACGGATTTTCTTGGTGCCTAATCATAGCTACAATAAGGCAGGGGTGTCCAAACGTTTTTCTAGGAGGGCCAGATTGATAATGTGAAAGTGACCGAGGGCCAAGAACAATCTCTAAAAAAAAGGTTTTCACTTCAATTTCGTTTCAAATTTCGCTATATTTCTCCCAGAATCGTTGTGATCTCTAAAAAAAAAAAAAAAGGTCTTCACTTCGATTTGATCTCTAGTTTGATTGCTATTCCCCCAAAATTGTGGTGATCTTTAAAAAGAAGTAATTAACATAGTAAAATCGGTTATTTCGGACATAATTCTATCCAACTATGGTTTAAAGTGAGTGCGCATCACCACATCTATACCGCGGGCTGTAGTATGCCCACCCCTGGATTAGTACATGTGTCTGCGGGCCAAAAATAACACATTGTGCAATCACAGGCGCGGGCCGTATGAAAACTCATCGCGGGCCGGACTTTGGACACCCCTACAATAAGGCTTTGAAACTTATTAGAAAAACATTGTTAAAGACTTGATGCCCAAGAAATTAAATTTTGACATACCCACCTATTAAGTCATTGATGGTGCGTTTGGAAAGCTGTCATCATTTTTATGTGTAACGATACTGTACTTTTATTACAAATCTTGTTGACGTTAGTAAATTTCCGTTTATGATGAAGTAAGTCGTCGTGTAGTAGTTTATATATTGAACGTAAAAGTAAGCAAAGGATATATAGGATATATAGAAATGATTAAAGTGTTTAAGTGCTATGTTAAAGTTTTTTTTTATTATATTCACTATCTTTATGTTGACTTTGTACTTTGTTGTTATGAAAATTGTTTACATCTGCAGTATGATGCGACGTCCAAGGTTTGGATTCAGTAAGCCTGAAATGTAATTTTCAACACAGTTTTTTTAAATGTTCGATTGTTAGTTTGTGTTAATTTGAATCAGTTTTCTTAATAAAAGTTAATAAAACTGATTTTTGTTGTTTCATAATTTTTCAAGTCTCTTTAAATGCTTGGTCTAAGTACTGCAGGTTTGTTGATGTCAAGTGATGCTTTAATTACGAATAATACACTTTAAAACTTCACTTAGAAAAGATAGTAAGAAGTTTTATTGTAAAGGTGCAAGAAATCATTCAAACTATTTCAATTTTGCACTCTATTGAGTGAGGTTGAAATTATAAGCATTATCTTTTGCACACTAATATTGTAAATATAGTTAGATGAGAATGCTCAGCTCCTTTGGTTGTACCCTCAATATTTTTACATTTTATCAGTTGAAATTTTGAAAATTACACTTCAGCAGTATTCACCAACTATTCGTTGGGAGTGATAAAGTTGCTAAAACTCAGCATGTTCTCTTCCACGATATCGAATGAATGGCATTCCAATGACGTGGATGAAGCATCTGGATCTATAATTTCATATATAAGTAGTTTTCAAAAAATGTTTATATATTTAAAAAGTGTTTTAAATAAAGTACAAACATAAAAACACAGTATTGAAAACTAAAAATTAAATAGCTTTTAATGTTTTTCTCTCAGTAATTTTGAAAGCTTGTTTTCGATTGATTTCACAGCAAGATGGTAGCTAGCTTGCTTGCAAACAGACCATTGACGTTAATAAAACTATCATTTATATCTGGAGCATCCAAAGATCATAAAGCTTTCTATGGAAAATTTTCGCGAGTTAAAATTTACAAGCACAGAATTTTTTGGTTTTTATTTCACATAAAACCTATTTTTGCACTCATTTTAAACAAAAAAATTATTTGCACCAAGTTTTTTTTGCAAACACAAATAGACCTACTCAATTTAGTTGAGGTCATTTTGTGATATACCGCGCGGACTACACAGTATCGTTTGGTCAGGCATAATGTTCGTGGTTTTTACAATTCAGTTAAAGATACAAAAACGTCATGTTTGAAATTTGAAAACTAGAAATTTAAAAAAATAAGTTATTGTTTGGTCTTAAAAATAGAGCGCTGGTTACGGATTGAAGACCCATAAGTTTAATCAACCTAAAAGCAATCGTCCTAAAAGCAATCGTCAATGAAGAACTTAAAAAAATTGAAAATTGGTTGCTTAAAAACAAGCTTACTTTAAACACTCAAAAATCAAGCGCTATAATGTTTGGAGAAAAGAAAACTGAAAATAACATGTTAAACATTCATATAAATAACAGTCAAATTTGCCAAAAAGACGAATTTAAATACCTGGGAATTGTAATTGATAAAAATCTAAAATGGAAACCACATATAGATAAATTAACTACCCGAATATCTCAATCTGTGGGAATGCTGTATCATTTAAAAAAATACCTTTCCTTTAATAATCTAAAGCTAGTGTACCATGCACTTATAAAAAGCAGATTGTAATATGGCATAATTCTGTGGAGAAATGCAAATCAATCAGCACTAAAAAACCTTAATAAAATGCATAGAGCTATACGATACATTAGTATGCAACTATACAGAACAAGATTAAATAAATTGTATGCATTTTCTAAATTATTAAAGGTAAATGAATTGTACCAATATTCTGCAATGAAATTCATATTTCGATTACACAATGACAGAGAGTTTAAAGATAAAATCCCTTTAGTTTTTTTTTTTTTTTTTAATCTCTATATTTATCCTCCTGACTCGCAGGAAAGCGACGGAGGCGCTATACATAGGGTAAGCAATTACCCCGACCTGCTTCCGGAGATGCCAAGATATTGCTGTCCGCTAGTAAGTTAGTAGAGATATTACTGCAATTTAGTACTGCTTGTCAAGACCACCAAGCAGGGGAAAGTGCCGTAAAGTGTCTTTCCCAAGGACACAACAGAATGGCGTAAGTGGGTTTTGAACCTAGACCATGCTGATCATCAGTCCGGTGCTTTAACCACTCGACCACGCTGCCGACATGCTTATAAATGAAATTCTTGTAAATGAAATTCATGCTTATAATACACGGCAATCGAGTAATAACAGCATCTTTATTTCACATTTTTTGGCTTGTAAATCTTCTAATAGTCTTATAGTAAATTGTATGAAAATGTGGAATAAACTGCCAATTAATATAAGAACCGAACAAAGAATTAAACCATTTAATAGATTATTGTACATATTATACCTGCTAGATACCTATGAAATTTAATCAACATCCAAATTTTACCCATATAAATTATTAATTCTTAGTATTAATACAAAACGAACTACATGCAGATATACTGTAAAATTAATTTAACGTTTTAAGGTTTTACTTAAAGAAATATTATGTTTTCTATTGCTCTTTGTGCACCTCTTTAATCCTTAATTGCCTGCTGAAATCTATTGTTTTGTGTTTTATGCTAACTGTCTTATTTCAATAAATTTTATGTTGAGACCTATTCTGTTGTTTGATTTAATCTTATTGACCTTTGTTTTGTTTTTGTACTTTGTTTTTTTTTTTATGCTCCTTTTCATTATTGTGCTGTTGGATTTGTGCTATTTGTATCTACTATGAAAGCTGTTATGTTGTTTGTTTATGCTACTACCTTTATTTTCAATTTAATTTATGGTAAGATCTATTTCTGTTGTTTAATTTAATCTTGTAAGCTTTTGTTTTTTTCATCCTTTTATTGCTTGTTTGATTGTTTGTTTGTTTGTTTTTTCCATCGTTGTGCTGTCGTTTTTTACACTATTTGCCTTTATTTCAAATCGAATTTATGCCGAGTTATTTTCTGTCGTTTAATTTTATCTACATGTATGCGGCCTTTGTTTTTTTGTTGTTGTTGTTTGTTTTGTTTTCATCATGTTTGCAAAGTGATTTTTAATTTTATTTTAATTTATGATGTAAAATGTCTTATGCTAATCTTTTTCTAATTTAATAATCAATTTTACATACCAAAAACTTAATTAATTTATTAAATTGCTTGTAATGAAACTTTTAAGCTGGGGGTAGTGATTAAATGACTTTTGTTCCTTCCTACTCCTGCATCACATCTTAATATGCTCTTTGATATGATATATATGGCTTATTATCAGTTTTTTTAATTTCAAAATGTAAAATTATTGTTTTTTGTGTTTCAAGCGGTAATTTATTGAAAAGGGTTGATGCAAATAAACAGACCTCTCTCTCTCTCTCTCTCTCTCTCTCTCTCTTTCTCTCTCTCCTATGCCGCAACGAAAAACCTACCAATATTTGCCACATCATTTGATTCAAGTACCCCCCCAATGCTTCTTTAATTACTTGATGAGTTAGTTTGGTCGATGCCAAGCGTATTGATTGTTCATTTGCTGTACCGGACCGATAGCTTGGTCCGAGTGAAAACCTTAGGTTTTTTTGTCGTTGGTTTAATGGTACCTCTGCAATGTAGGAAGAACATATGAGACGATTGTTTGTTGCTATCAAAAATACAATTTCAATTAGTTGGTTCAAAAAGTGAAAGCAATCTTTAAAAACAAAGAAAAATATAAACCTTGTCAGCACTATTGTTGGCGTTCTGTCTACACGGGTCAAAAAATAATTCAATGCATTTAAAAAAATTAATTAATTGGTAATGTTTTTCGACGTTGATAAAGATATATTAATTTGCTTTATGATAAAAAATTATAATTTTTATTAAAATATTTGTAAGTTAAAATTTACAAGTACAGAATTTTTTTGTTTTCATTATGCATAAAATCTATTTTTGTATTCATTTTTTCAAAAAAATAAAAAACTTTTTGCTTCAATTTTCTTAGGCAAATTACTCGTTATTGTTTGGTCAGACATAATGTTCTTAGTTTCTACAGTTCAGTTAAAAATGCAAAAACGTTATGTTTGAAACTTGAAAACTAGAAATTTAAAGAAACAAGTTTTTATTTATTTCATTTTTTTCTTTGTCTAACTTACTTTAAGTATAATAGTAACAAATGTTTTAATCCTACTGTTTTTAAACAAACGATTTAAATAGTACACAATGATAAACTTTAAATAATCAATTTCATGCTTTTGCCAATGACAATTAATTTGCTACTTCTTATATTAATAATAACAATAAAGTATTTTTTGGCCAAAAACAATGCAATCAAGTACAAAATCATTTAAAAGTTTGTAACCTTTCTATTTTTAAATAAAGTTTTTAATCTTTTTCATTAAAAAATTGAGTCGGAATAAAACAAGAAACAATAATAAACACATGCAAAATTTTTCTTAAAAGACTTACGTATCGTTCCTTCACATTCCTCATTAACAATTTTGCTTAGGGCACATTCAGTACTGGATTTAGAGTTATTTAGAGGGCTTTGTGTTGAAAAATATGTACAGCTTGTTAGTTCGTCAACAGAAACACTTAAACGACCTGAATGATCTCGATAAGCAAAACTAATTTCCTTTGCTGATTTGTTATTGAATAATGGTTTCAATGAAATTGGTGAAAATGGAACATTTTGGACACTAATAATTGTCGATCCATCGTTTTTATCAGATTCTACATTATGCTTTTCGTATTCATCATCCAGTGCTATTGGTTTAGTATTCATTGTTTGTATTTATCAGATTTATGATCAAAACTTTTTTCTTTGTTTAAATCTTGATTCCTAGTGCCAGCAAATATTTTGATTGATGTCGAGCTATTGAAGAGATTTTGGGCTTTTGTTGATAAAATACGAGTATTATTCTCGATTCCAAAGTTATCCTTTACTTTTAAATCAGATACAGATTTATGTTTATGAATTTGTTGAATTGTTTTAGTATTTAACTTATTTGTATTTGTCCTAGAAGAAAAACTAAAATCTCTTGTGTTTGTCTTTGAACCAAAGTAGCAAACCGAACGCTTTGAAATTCTTAAAATTCTGAGATCTTCAAAACCATTACATCTTGCCTCGAAGTTTGCCATTAAACTTCGATTGTTTTGCAAAAACATTGTTGCACTAGTCTCTGAACAACTCGGTTCCAATTCAGTTATAACCAACGATTTCGTTTTGCTGTAGTTAAGAGAAATGCAAGATGCGTTGTAGTTGATGAATGTTTTAAAATCTTCGCTGTCAAAATTGTAAATCTTGATTTCAAGACATTTATCTTTGAAAAATAGTTTGGGATCAAAATGAAATGTGGTTTGAAAAACGTTATGGTGAGAATATTTCTGAATTAATGGTCTTGCATTAGGTTGTATCGGCATTATTGCATTGAATAAAAGATCAATTATTGGTTTTTCTTCGTCGCGATTGATTCGCATGTTAAAAGCTTGGGAAATCAAATCAAACAAAACTCTACTTGATAAATAAAGAGTTACACGTTTGTGTTTATCGCCAAGTTCTATTGTTTTGCAATCACTTAGTTCCAAAAGATTTCCAGGTTTTTCGCCTAAAAACAAAAATAATTGACTTTTGATAAAGTATAGCTTCTTGTAGCCTTTATTATATAAAGTTGCTTGTTAAAATTTATCAAAAAAATAATAATATTTTAATAATGTAACAATTGGTTTTGCTATCATAGCCTACTTTTCTGTTTTTGAATAACTTGGTTTTTGCATTAAGTAGCATTTTAAGTTGATATGCAAGTATGTAAGCATTCAAGATCATTGTAAATTATCAAACTATCTATTTTTTCATGATTTGATAATTTTGGAGTTTAATGTTTGTTTTTCTTTAAGCATTTGCAGTCAAAATTAAGTAGCTGAATCATTTAATTAAAGGCAGGCAACCAAACTATTTACGGTAATAAGTTTATTATGACAAGCAAATTTTTTTATAGAATTTACATAAATCTTGGTTTGTTTTACAAGCCTATATATAATTAGGTACGCTTGTCATGATGGTAGCAGCTTTGCTTTTAATATATTTAACTATTAATTATTAAAATTTAAAAGTTTTCAGTGCATGTGCATACTGGTAGTTAGATTAACATATGTGTTGATGATCATGGTTGTTGTGGAATGCAATTAAGATAAAAGTCAAAATTTTTCATCATGTGATTGAATTAAATTTTTTGTTGTATTACAGCATCACGAATTTTTTATCTAATAATAGATTTGGATGCTTCTATTGCAAGTTTTACATGGAATTCAACATCTTAGTTGTGGCAAGGGCAAGGATACCTAAACTACCGGGATGCGAAACTTGAAAAAATGCGTGCACACAGAAGGGCTATTCGATTTTTTGCTTTTAAAGCTGCAATTTTGAGTTCTGCAACATAAACAATATTTTTCCAACTAAGTATATAGATTAATCATATTGTATCTTGTGGTATCACATCTAGAGCGTACCGTATAGTTTATTCTAGGTGATTTTTTGAAAAAGCATTACAAACCGTATTAAAAGTAAATTAACTGCAATTTTCACAACACGAAAGTAAAAAAGTTAAATAAACTACAAGTTCTGGATTTATACAACAATATAAACATTAGGAAAAAGATCAACTATGAAACAATTGACAACAATCACAAATACATACTTTTTTGTGAAGGTTGAAATACATAAAACAATGAAATTTTTTATGAATTTTAGATTTGTGCATATTTTCTGGTAAGTTTTTGGATTTTTCGAACCATTGGTCCAAGGTTTTCAAGGTTAGAAGCATTTAAGCGTTAAAGTTTGTTTTTAGCAAAATAATTAAATGCAGACTGAATTATAAGAGGAATATTGAAATGCCCTTCCAAGCAAAGTTGGTTGATAACACACTTAAAGTTGGGTGAGTCCTTTACTTGAATGCTTGCGGTCGCAGCTTAAGCTGCGACTAAAACCGGCTGCAGTGTAGATGCGCCTTTAAACGCACAAGGTTGATTTAAACAAGTAAGCAGTTAGCTTTTGTGTAACATTTGATACTATTGTAATCATTGTAAATGTGTAATTAGCATACAACCAAACAGCATATTAAACGATTAATCGGCGCCCATGTGGTAGCTACATTACAACTGTTTCACTATTCAAAGGCTTTAAAAGTGGTCTACACTATACACTGTAATTTTGTCTTGGCTTAAGCCAGAGCAAAATGTATAGTGCAAGAGCCACCTAATACAAGCAAAAATACAATTTGCATTGACTTGGATTTTTATCAAAGAGAAGAAATTATTTTAGTAAAACGTACTTTAATACCCGGGTCACCAAATACGTATATTAAATTAACTTTAAGCTTTTTTCATTGTGACCAAAAAAAAGAAGCATAAGATTAACAAAACATTTTTCACCTGTTGCAAATGTGGTTATCCAAGAAAACAACTACTACAAGAAAAATTTCATTGAGGTGTTTTAACACTTTATATTTAGTTTTTCTATGGGCACCAGACAGACAACCTACTTGTAATTTCTACAAATTGACTGCACCATAAAAATCAAAACTGTACTTGCATATGCACCATCTTCTGTCAAGTTTCATTTCGGTATTCTACACGATTGGCTGTATACACTTACTTATGAGTAAAGTCACAGTTTTTTCACTTTAGAAAAGTTAATTGTTCTTTGTTTGAGATATTGAATTTTTATGGAGCTAGTTTCAATATTGTCAACACATGGAAGATGTTGCAATCTTTTTTTTATTGAGGAAAGTACAAAAAATTGCTAAGTTTTTGTACAAGATGTACTGGTTAATTTCCACAAAATGAAACAGTCAACAAGTCAGATAAATATCTACGAGCACCTTTATTAATATGTATTGACTGTCCACAAAAAACTGAACTAAACCAAAAAAATTATTCTCATCTTCAATTCAATACCAGAATTAAAGTATTTTTTCAGAACTTTAACAGCAATTTCTACTAGTACAGTTTTGTTGACACAATCTTCCAAGCATTCATTACATAGATTTTTGCAAAAAGCAAGAATGTTGCACACTTCTGTTTGACTATTCACTGAAGAAGAGTTTAATAAATGCTTATATATTTTCTTTGAAGATGCACAGAATCTAAAAAAGCATCTGGTATCAAATTTTCAGCAATAATAATTGATGCTATAAGTTTTACAGCAGAGTTGACATCAGCAGAATTTTTTGAAAAGTAATGAAATTCACAGCATCATCTTTGAACAATTTAAAATAATCAGAAGGAAGGACTGCATTATCATTTTAAATTTTAAAAAATTCTAGGTCTTCAAATTAATTTTGTTCAATACTTTGTTTTTTGTTCCTGCTGCAAAAAGTTCTTTTGCCTCAATGCAAAGCAGTGCTCGGATCAAAACATTTAAGCAATGGTTTATTTGACAAATATTTAGGAAGATTGGAAAATATTAAAGAAGTTGCAGATAACTTTAATTGAACTACTTTTAATTCAACAAGTTGATTTCTACTTTTTCATATTTTCAGATAATTGGTAGGGATAGTTTGAATATATTACAATAAAATATTCGGCACAAATTCTGCATGAATCACTAAATTTTAAGTTTTTTTGTGGAATAGCTTTAATCCATTTCTGACATGAAACTAGGTCTGAAGACAATCTAAACAAGGGGATTGATAATTTAGATTCTTCTTTTTTTGTTGGTACAATAACCACTTTTGCATTTGGGAACACAGCAAGTATATCTCATATTAAAAGCTAATCAAATAATATTAAAAAAATTTACTAATACTAATCAGTAACGATATCTGAGTAATTTATTTGAGATGTAAATTCATCATTAAAATAAAAAAAGTATTAAGTAAATACATAGAAAGCAAAGGAAAATTTATATCAAGATAACTACGATTCAACATATCTATAAATCCAAAACCAAAGTTTTTTCAATGATTGTAGTGAAGTACTTTAGAAATGGCCTGTGGTTGAACTATCAATAGATTACATACATGTATATCACAATAAATTTATTGCATAAAGCAACAAGTAAGCTTCTGAGTTTTAGAATTTACAAAAAAACAATTTTAATCATTAAACATAAGGCTATACAAACACAAATTATAATTTTTTTACATTGTAAGTGTACTAATAATTTTTTTCATTTTTAAACTTTTTTCAAAACATAAAAATTTAAGCTATAACCTAAAAATTAAAGAACTATACTAAAATGTTTTATTGATGCTCAAAAAAACTTATCAAAAATTATAATGGGCCAAAAAAAGCTGCAAGATTGTTTTAAGTACCACATGACACATTACACAATACATATACGAATTAAAAAAGTGGGTTAATAAGTTAAAAACAATCTATAGTTATTTCAAATAAAAGTTCAAGTAGTTAAAATAATGTTAAACAACTTTTTTAAAAATTATTTTTAAAGTAAAAAATCAAGATAAATTAAAATATCTAAATTAAAAAATCTTAATATTATGTTAATTTTATAACGTAAACTAATTGTTATAAAAAATTGGTGAAAATTTATAATATATATTATATAATAAATTACAAGATAAAAATTATTTATATTAAAAAACCATGATCAATTAAAAAAATCGAAAAGCTAATTTAACATAAATTGAATAAAAACTAAAAATTAAATTTGAATTTATATTGTTATAACTGTAATTAGTGTAAAGCAGCAAATGTAATTAATTTGCACTAGCCGTACAGTGTGCACGAAGCCGCACGAAAAAAAGCGAAGTTTTGCATCCCGGTAGTTTAAGTATCCCAGGGAAAGGGTGTAAAAAAAAGTAGGCTAAAGGTTTGGATCTGAAATCTTTAAGTTGAGATATGGTCATGAAAATCTTTGCTAATCAGTGCTTGTTCACTTATGTTTTCACATGATAAGTTAGTTGTTTCCTAATACACTTTCATATTACCACTGATTGCTGGTACAAAGAAGCGCCAAAAGTTTGTTGCTTTTTCTGCGCTAGATGATCTCAGAGATTTGTTTTGTATTGATATTATTTTTTTGACAGCAATTTTTCTGATATTTTCAACATTGCAAGAAAAACATTTTCTGGATGAGATAAAATGCATTTTTTTTCAATACCTTCAGAGCTATTTCTCTTAAGTTATCATCAAAGAAATTGTTGATGGTTTGATTAAATTAAAAAATGTTTTGAACCATCATGTTAAACTTAGTTGAAAAATAAAGCTTTAGGCCAGCGTGCGGTGACCTCTGAGACTAGTCATGCAATTGGCATGCCAAAACCAGGTCATAAATTGGGTATTTTCAAGACCAATTTTCGTCCTAGATTCAAGGTGATCTCCAACGAAAAAAGGTCATCACTTGAAGTCATTCCAGGTAATGCACTTTTTGTCCTCGAAATCTCGAAATACAGTGATCTCTAAAAAAAAAAAAGGCCATCGCCTGAAATCGTTCCTAGTAATGCACTTTTCGTCCTAAAAATCCAGTGTTCTCCAAAGAAATCACATATCATCCCTTGAAATCGCTCAGAGTAATGCACTTTTTGTCCTAGAAATACAGTGATTTCTATAAAAAAGAAAAGTCATCGCCCGAGATCATTCCGAGTAATGCACTTTTCGTTCTAAAAATGCAATTATCTCTAAAGAAATCACAGGTCATCCCTTGAAATCGTTCCAAGCAATGCACTTTTTGTCTTCGAAATGCAGCGATCTCTAAAAAAAAGGTCATCACTTCTAACCAGTCCCGATTTCTTACTTTTCGCCCTAAATTCACGATATTCTCTAAAATAACACAAAAAAATAGGTCTTCGTCTCGGATCGGCCTCACATTTCATCCGAAACAAGTAATATTTCTCATCCAATTCAAAAATATCTACCTCATCACGAAAAAGTTTGTCATGCAACTCCTAAAAATTTGGTCATGCAACGCATGACTTGCATGCTCTGACCGCACGCCACTGCTTTAGGCATAATGTAGCAAAAATTTTTAAACTGTTTGATAGTTCTTCTTGAGATGTGCAATATCTTGAAATTCTGAAAGCAAGAGTCAACAATCTTGAGTGAACCATGGAACCAACTTCGAGCTGTGCCACATCATAATCATCCATTTTTCATGACATGACAGCTAACGAAATCTTTTAGGCATAACATTGACTTGAGTTCAAATCATCTATGATATTAGCTAACGTTACAGGAAATTATGAATTAGTTATGACTTCAAATCTTCCACTTTCCATTCTGAGACAGTGCTCTTGTTTTGTTTTTCAACTAGTCAAGAAAGAGCATCTGCCGATACTGTCGGGCCATTGACAGTAGTAAATATGTGCCAAAAAGGCAATACATTAAAATGAAGCAAACAGATGAGATAGACCAGTCCAGAGGTTTTTCAAGAAGTTTTTCTTGGTTTCTTATAAAAACATGGGCCATTCATGACAGCAGCACCATCAGCTCAAACAAGATTAACTTTTGACTCCAATGACTTACTCTTGATGTATTGAAAAACAGCTTTGGCTATTGCTTTTTCTTAGCAAATATCGGGTGTTACACGAGACAAATAAATGGCTCTGGTTTACCTACTATAATATAGTGTTGTTTAACAACTACTTTTCTTTTAAATCTATTTGTTATCTACTCTTGCAATTATAAAAAAGTTTTTATTTTTACAGTAAAAACAGCTTTACGACGAAGTCACAGAGTTTAGTGTTTTCGCTAAACTGTTCTTTTAGATTTGTTTTATGATCAACTATAATGTAGTATTGCTTTTAACACTAGGAAATCTAAGCAGTTAGAAAAGCATAATATCCAGCTTTATCATTTAATTAAATTTACAGTTGAATCAGCTTTTTCATTGCAAATGTACAACTGGCGCAGGCAAATACACTGCAAAGATGAAATGTTTGAAGCTATACACACTAGAAGCCTCTCTATTTATTCAATAAAATACAATTTTTGAGATTTATCTCTTTTCCTGTTGCAGAAAGAGAAAAAATTAAACTTAATAAGTCAGATGTAAACTTATGTCTTCTGCATTATTTCATACCTAAATCTTTTACCCCCAGTAGTTTGAAATTAGGAAAAATTTTTGAATGTGGGAGAGCATTGTTACAATTCTTTTTGAGGGGCAGCGCGGCCACCAATGTTACGTACAAATTGAAAATAGTTTTAAAATAAGTTTTATAACATTTTCCAAGTAAGCCTATTTATTCCATCAGATGATGAAAAAGTTTGACACTAAACAACAATTTTTATACTAACTTTGAAACTTATTTTTGATATTTTATTGTCAAATACTTCATATTGTGCTGCTTCTACTGCATAGAGATATTTTACACCACTGTTTTTGACATTCCTATAACATAATTAAATAATCTGAAAATATTTTAGATTAATTGTACATAAAATTGCCTTACACTAGAAAGACTGATCGTTTTTTAACAAAAAAACAGTTTTTTTAGTATAAGTTGTTTTCTGTTGCAGATAGAGAAAAAAACTCTCTCTTAAGTCAGATAGAAGCTTATGTCTTCTGCATCGTTTGACACCAAAATCAAGATTCTAGCCCCAGTAGTTTTAAAGTTATGAAAAATTTTTAAATTTGGGGTGACGTCGCTACAATTTCGGGGGGTAGCACGGGCACCAATGTGAGCTACAAGTTGAAATTAAGTTGAAACAAGTTGAATTTAAAGTGTGTTATATAACATTTGCCAAGTATCCAGACCCCAGAAAAATTTAATTTCAAAAAAAGTTTTTTCACTCCACCCTAATGGGTATTGTTTTTTTAACTTTTGTTTTATGATCGTGTACGATAAATTGTGATTTAATTTCTTTAAACTGAACTTGATTTTTAATTCGAATAAATCCTTAAAAACGTGTTTTTGATTTTCTCTCAATGAAATATAAAAATAGTTTAATGCTGATCAACATGTCGAATAAAATACAAAATATCGGCCAAGTTTTTGCAAAAACTTTTAATCACTTTTAGAGAGCGTTTGTTTTTTATTTAGAACAAGTTAGGAAAGGGGGTTGAAATTCTTACGGTTCCTTAAATGGAGAAAGAAAAGTTTTCTGAGATGATCATATAACCAATTTTTTTAAATATTTTTGCCGAGTTTTATTGTAGACCGAGTTGGGTATTTTTGGTTATTTACTAAAATTCTTGTGAAACGTCAGAAAAAATTAAAACCAATCTGGTTTAAATGCCAAAAAGGTACCGTCCAAGCAAACTGGATGATATAAATTGTTTTAACCTGTAAAGTTATTCTTTTCAAGGCCGAATTCTAATGAAGAAATTAACAAGTGCTTATATACGTAATTACGAGAGAAGAGGATTGATTTCTTGCTTTATGTTTACGGTTAATTACAGTTGGAAAAAAGGAAAATTAAAAAAATATAGAATCACATACGTATTATGTCTACGCTCGGAGATTTTTAAATCAAAATGTTCTGACTATTTTGGAAGATTATTTTTTTCAATCTTTAGTGTTGTATTTGTCGCTTAAAACAAATTACCAAGCCCGAAACATTATCAAGAAGAAACTTGATCGTAAATTGTTACTCTTGTTATCTATGACTTAGAAATGATTAACATTAGGCAAGCGAGCCAAAGCGTGGCCACCGAGATATCAAAGTCTTTCGCTTGGTTTAAGACAAAGCGATGATGTCATAGCGAGTAGGCCGCCGCTGCGACGCTTTGCTCGCAATGGGCGTCTTTGCAGTGAGAGAAATTTAACTTGTGTAAACAATCTTTTAACAGTTGCTCATAATCAAAAAGATTTTAATTATTAAAAAAAAAGTTGAAGTTTAAAAGAAAAACACAAAAAAGAAAATAAATTCATAAAAAACAAATAAAATTTAAACACATAAAGTGTTTTTGCTAATTAAGAGTTTGTAGTTATCTTCGTTTGGCTGGTTTTGCAGCACCGAGTTTATCGTTTTTCATGAAACATTGATTTTTGAGTAAAATGTTTGTGCATATAAACACTACCATTTTGATTAACAGCATAGGTTTATGATCAGAAGAGAACACAATTGAAGATTCCAGTAAAAACTGTTCATCTTCTAAAGCTGTCAAAACGGAATTAATAGAAAGTCCAGGTTGAGAAAAAGATTTTGCAAATTCATTAAAGCTCGTAAGTATGTTAGTATGTTAGATAAGTATGTTACTTATGAGAGAAATCCGCACGATATCATCCAAAGAATACAATAACTTTCCTCTATCAAGGCCTTTATTCAAAGAATGGCTAAAGCTGTTTTCATTTCCGTTGATGAAAACAAGAAGTTCTTTGCATTCTTTATATTTTAACTTTTTATTTATCAACAACAGCATTAACCATCAATATAAGTAATTACCTGAATGTTGGTAGAAAAAGCTCCAATATCTTGTTCATTGATATCAACTGGAATTTGAAAACAATTCGATGAGGTTGTTGTTTCGCACTGATGTCAATCCATCGAAAAATCCGATAAACTCATATCAACGTTATTGAGCTTTAATTGTAGTACATACAACAAGCGAAGCTTTTTCTCGCACTCATAAACTTGACGCAGGGACACATCATATTACCTCCAGCAAGCTGTCGAAGTTGGCCAAATCGAGATTCAAGAGAATCAGTTTGAAATTTACCGAGCAAAGTACTTTGCTCCGAGCTCTTGAAGGCAGTTTTCTGATATTTCTAAAAGAGTGTCAGTAGTGTGGATCAAAGCTCCAAAAGTTTCTTTAGTAAGCTTTCCTCCGACTTTTTTTCATCAGCCCCAGTTTACAACCAGTTAAAAAAATGTATCAAAAAGCTTTTGTTTCATTTTCACTTAAAATAACCGGTTGCTGATATTTGTTGTTCAGACGACGTCCTTTTTTTGGAGTTTTAACGTTTACAACTTCCCACCAAGTTGAAATTATTTGAATAAAAACACTGGTGTCTCGATAATGTAAAATATTAAATTTATCATCGAGATGTAAAAAGCTTGCGAGACGAAGTTGTTAAAAATTTGTAATACTAGCTTTACATTTTGACGTTCCAAATTGCTCGAGCTTGAAGCCTTCCTAGACAGTTTGTTGACATCTAAGTGATGTAGCTTTTTTATTGCTTCAAAACATGCATTCACTAGTCCTGTCAAATTCTCCGTACTGATGTTGCAAAAACTAAAACTTGGATATAAAATGCATTCTTATAATGTTTTTAGATTGAGCCAATTGTTTCAAATACACTTCAAAATGTGCTCAGAATCCAAAATAAAAAACAATGTCCAAGAATTCTCGCTTGGATGTGGATAAATTATAGATTTTTTTGGTAGTGATACAAGTAACGATATTGCTTTGCTGTTGATTGAGTTATTGTCTTTAATAACTAAGATAACACCAAAACCAAGAGCCTCAAATCATATAATTGTTTTAGAAATAAAGCCATACATAATCTCTGATGTTAGTTTGTTTGAGGGTAATGTGTAAACCACATCTTTGTAAGGAGAAAAAATCCTACTTATCATAGAAGTAAACGCCGATTTAGTAGCCTCTTTGCTGTTAAGAGCTGGTCCTGTATTATTTCTTCCTTTAAAATCAAAAAACGGTTTCAAATGAATTTCGTCGACTAATAACGAAACAGTTTTATTAAATAATCTCAGACCTTTAAACTTTTGCTTGATGTAAAATAAAAATCTATTGTTTTTGTGCTCATAAAATGGATTCATAGAGGAATTGAACGTTAATCGTCAAATCGTTGTAAGCAAGGTAAAATAACTTTTCCACTGCCACGCAAAAATCTGTAGGCGTGTTTAAATAAATTATAAAAGATTGAAGAAAATATTAAATAATTATAAGAGAAACTGTGCTTCTTTGTTGTTAGCAATTGCATTTATTCATAAATAAACCCTACAACCTAGTTGTAAGAACAGTTTTCGTTTCTAAACTGACAAAGAAGGGCAAAAATAAACTTTATATTTATTAAACAAAGTACATCAAGTTCACTTGTAGTTGACCTGTCAGCAGATTTAACAAAGTCAGCTTACAGATGTCTTCGCAAATTTGCTCAATTGTATTTATTCCTTCAGCTTTTAAGGGCAACAGTTTATCTCCGATTCTATTTAATTTAACAGAATTTATGTACACATTGAGAGACATATCTTCTGTAATTGTTATACCACTTTGTATTTTTGGTCCGGGCACATCAGCGTTTTTGGCGATCTACTCGTGATGACGCCACAATCGACGAAAAAGGCCTTGTACATATCTCGGTGGCCACGGCCAAAGGCAACCGTTGCTACTGGCAAACTAACCATTGCTGTTAGTTAATTAATAAAAATTTGTTTGTAGTAACAAAATGACTATTGCTGTTTGTTAACCAAGAAAGGTTTGTTTGTGGTTACAAAAATTTATTTTTTTATGCATGCGTAACATTAATCAGAACTTTGTTCTTTAACAATACGACAAATTTGATGCTCTTTTGTCGTTATGAGTGAAAGATTCAAAAGTTAGTAATGATTTAATTATGGACGGTGGAATTGCAAGTTTGGTTTCTGTAAACTTATTCAAAAATAAAAATGATTGAAAAAAATTGATGATGCTCAAGCAGATAAAACAAAAACTAGAAATTCACTCCTTGTAATTTTTTAAATTGCTTTTGGAGGGAAAAATCTTCCACCGCCATAACTTTATAAATGATAGATGAAATGCTTCAATAATATTATTTAGTGCGAAATATAAACAATCAAAAAAACTGTGGCCAGATAGAAATAAAACTTTTTTGAAAGTTAAAAATAAACGTTAATTAGCATTTTCAATTTTTACTTTTGCAGAATTATTTTTTAAATCTACAAAATTATTTTTGATAATTAATATTTTTAAATGATTTTTTAATCATAAAAGTGATTACATAATCTCAATATTAGCTTCAACTGTACTTCAACCTATTTCATAGCATGCCATGGACAACTTTAAATTCATGCACAAGGTTTGATAACGCTAATAGTTTAGTACTTTACATGTTTTTGAAAACTTGGTAGAGTTTTAAATTTTTAAACTGTCTATGTTGGCAAAAAAAATTTAAAAAAAAATTCATAATTTGACATTCAACGTGTAACGGTTGTAGTGCCATTATTTTAGCTATATTGCTATTGTAAGAGAGTTAAAGTTAGATTTAGGTCGGGACGTGTGTTACAGTTAATAGCATATAAATCATTCGCATATTATGATGACCTTATAACAATTAAAGTGCCTACTAAGCTGATGAGATTAGAACATCTCTGATGACATACCAAAGCAGAATTCAAAATTTTGATTAGAGGCCTATTGAGTGACTGACTTCAGACCACCCGTACACATGTAACATTTATTACAATACCATCAAGTTCTTTCAGTGAATTGACCAATTAGAAAAAATTGTTCGCAAAAAAGTTATCATAAAAGTTTCGAAGCGATTTTTAAAATCAATCTAAAGGTTTATCTCATCAAACAAATTTGCTTGAAACAAATATGAGATTGCTTGAAAGAAAGCAGGAAACAGATTTTTTTATATGGTGCACACAACGCAACGAATTTCTCGAAGGTTAACGTATGGTTCGCACAGCAAGGATATGCAGTTGGTCTCGCTCATGTACAAATAAGCTCCGTTGTTATTGCCGTTGGTGCCTGGTACGACCTCTGGAGTATCGTCGATACAGATCGCTTCGCTGGAGTGTTTGTCGTTATGTCCGCCGGACATAATGTAACCGGAGTATTCTTTTGACCAGCCGCTGGGGCAAATGGCTTGACCAGGTATCATTATCTAAGAATAAAAAGAAATTTTTTCCAGCCAATAGTCTTGCTGTTAAGGCTTTGCAGCAAAACTTTTCCATGGCTCCGATAAAATCGACTTTGTTTAAAGCGATATTAAAATTCTGTACTACAAAGAAGCTCTAAACAAAGATTGTTCTAAACTGTATAAAGTCTCGTAAATCGAGAACATAAATTTGTTTGATGAGATAAACCTTTAGATTGATTTTAAAAATCGCTTCGAAACTTTTATGATAACTTTTTTGCGAACAATTTTTTCTAATTGGTCAATTCACTGAAAGAACTTGATGGTATTGTAATAAATGTTACATGTGTACGGGTGGTCTGAAGTCAGTCACTCAATAGGCCTCTAATCAAAATTTTGAATTCTGCTTTGGTATGTCATCAGAGATGTTCTAATCTCATCAGCTTAGTAGGCACTTTAATTGTTATAAGGTCATCATAATATGCGAATGATTTATATGCTATTAACTGTAACACACGTCCCGACCTAAATCTAACTTTAACTCTCTTACAATAGCAATATAGCTAAAATAATGGCACTACAACCGTTACACGTTGAATGTCAAATTATGAAAAACAAGTTTAATGTAAATACAAATCATGTTAACATACTTTTAAAATCTGCTTGTTTTTTTTTATTTATGTTTCATGTAATTTAATTTACCACTTATGTGTTTACAGTGTTTGAAGAAAATCTATTTTTGTCACTACCACTATTTAATCAGCATTTATAATAATTGATTCACTGTTTAACTTCAACTGAAATCATGAAAGACTGTATCACTATGATGAGGGCTTTAAGTTGGCCGAAAACGTTTGTTTTGTTTTGTTTTTTCTCTTGATTTAATAATGTAAATAAATAAACTTCAGAAATGCTTAATCCAATATGGCTGCTTTCCATAGCAATTTCATTTAAAAGACTTGGTTATTCTTGTTAAAGTCAAGCAGGCAGATCAATTACCTTGCTTTACAAACATTAACATTAATTTTTTTCTATTTTAAAATTTATACAGCATTTACATTGTGAATTTACTATATTATTGAAAAACCTTGGTAGTTCTTGTTAAAGCCAGGCATGCCGCGCAAGGCACTGAGTGGTATTGGAGCTGCCTGCCATGAGTCAATGACAAATTAAAAAAATTGCTGATCCATGAAGAATCTCGATATTCCATTCCATAAATGTGCGACGATCCTGAAAACAATTAATTTTCAAGTAAGCCTATTAATTTTAAAACATTAAAGGGAAACTCATTTGCCCAACGATATGAAACTGGCTAAAGCCAGACCGCTATGTTTAAAAGCAAAACCAATATCAGGTTGTGTACAACTTTAGGATTAACTATTTTTACGTCAGTTTTACGTGCTCGTTTAAAATTAAAAAAAATATATACGATACATATAATTATTTTGTTTATAATCTGAGAAAAAAAATAGATTTAAATATATTTTTTATTTTATGCAGTTATTTGTAATTGGCCGGTTTAAAATGTTTAACTCAATTTAAGTTACTAAACCTAAGAATGAAAAATCGAATTCAAATCGTGAGCCGCATGAAATTCATAACATTATAGGTGAGCCGCAACAATTTTTTCAATTATAAACTTCAAAAGTGACGTAAAACCAAAAAAACTTTTTCTTAAATCGAAACCTAAAATTTGCTTTTTTTCTTTGAAAGTCAATTTATGAAACCCAGCATTAAAGGAATTTTCAACCGAATGGCGGGAACCCATGAAACTAGTGTAATGTCAAAGATTCAAAATTCAACACATGAGTTCACGTGCATTTTTATCCCAACACGCAAGCCGCACTAAATTTTCTTGTAGGGCGCTTCCCTTCCTCTACCTGAAACAGATAGCAGTCACCTACAATAAGTTACAGCAAAATTTTTCCCCGATTCAATTAGTTGATAAATCAACTGAACAATTTTCATAAAGATTAAATTTGACTTTTTTTTTACCTTGTCCTCCATTTTGAAAATAGCCATTAGCGTACGACACATTTCTATGCAAGCATAAGCTGTTGGAGGCGCCGCCAGTGTGGGAATAGTAAGAGCCTCCAACATACCTTCAATAAATATTTACTTTTTAGCATGTTTTCTCACCTAAAACTATATTTCATAACTTTTTCAAATGCGATGCATCTCGATACTATTCAAGCGGTTTGCAGAGCTAATAACAAGGTTAAGATTTTTCAAACTCGATGTTGCGACCCTCGCCGAAGGCCGCACAAAAAAGCGAGGTTGGCAAAGAGTAATTTAGCTATGGTACTGTATCTTAAATGAAAAAACGTTTCAACAATTTCTAATCTATGAGTTTATCGCATAACGAACTTTAACTATGACCATCGCCTAACAATAAATGGCTTTTCTTAGCAAGAGATTATGCAGAGGCTAATTCGTCTACGATTCAAGTGTATTACGCTTTTGAAGAAATATAAGCTGTTGCAAAAATATAAGCATAAGCTAAAGCTTAAAAAGAAAATGTTATCTATCCTGATTCAAAAAAAATTATCAACAACATTCCTATCGAAATGATAACGATAATGTCACATTCTGCAATGATAAAGCCCAATTGTTATATAAATTCATTGAAAAATCCAGAAAATAATAAATTAAATGAAGTTAATTCATGACTTCCAAAAAAAATTGTTTTGCAATCGCACAAAAACTAGCTTTGTTATAGGTTTTTTTGATCTAATTCGTTTTTTTTTTTTCAATCAGATTTGTTGTTTTTGCAATCAAATTTGTTTTTTTTGCAATCCATTTCGTTTTGAAAAATTTTTAGTAAAAATATAAAATTTAAAAAAATTTTTTTTCATTTAATAACATATTATTGCGTAATATTTTTAAAAAGAAGTGCCTTATTAAAACATGAAAAAATATTATATGCACGAAAAATGGATAAATATATATGTAACGAATTATAATAATTTTGAACCGAGATATCGATCACTATCGCGGCGCTCTTAACCACTTGACCGCGCTACCGACTGTATTTATCATCCTGACTCGCAGGAAAACTTTGGAGAGGCTATAAAGAGAGCAGCAAATTACCCCACTTGCTTCCCGATATGTCAAGATATGCTGTCGGGTCAAAATTTTTATTTTGTTTTTTAGTTTTATGGAAATGTGACTGAAGCTTAAAACTGTTTTCTTATACCACCAAGCAGGGAAAATTCTATTAAAGTATGTTTTCCAAGAACACAAAGGAAAATGCGCGAGTAGGTTTTGAACCGTGACTTTTTCAATCACAATCACAGTGTTTTAACCAACTGGACAACGCTGCCGACATAAGATTTGTTAGAATGTTGATGTGAATTTTTTAAGTGTTTTTCATCATTTTATTGGGCGTGTTTTTCTTTACTTTTGTTGTTGACTGTTGGGTTAGGGAGCATATCTGACTTGATAACGTATGTTTTTGCATGGTCCCTACCATAATACGCTAATTTTTTTGCTTATTGATATAGTTATTTGTGTTACTTTGTGCATATGGGTAAAAAATAAATTATATCTTATCTTATCATATTTTTCAGGTAAATCTAAGTAGCTTTTTTTACCATGGTAGATAAGTTGGTTATTTGGGCCAGAGCAATCTGTTCGTCCCCATCTCATGTAGCTTACTCCTGAAACTTTTAAAGCACAGTTACTTGATCAAGATTTAGAGACAAAAACAACATTATTAACTTTTTTAAATCCATTTTTACAAAACCACAAAAATTAAACAAGCACAAAAAAATAACAAATTAAACAAAACCAACTAAAAAACTTACTTTGAGTAGGAACCTAAAAAAAATGATGAATGTTAAATTCTAGTGACGATGATATGCCCCTATTATGTTACACCATGTCAAATAAACAATTTCTAAGAGTCAAGTGAAGCACAGATAATGTTTAGTAATTGTAATTAACAAATTGGTTTTGTTATAATACGTATATGACCTAAGAACTACATCAGATCTAGATAACTTTAGTTTAGAATCTAATGCTGTTGTTCTCAAACTATAGTGCGTGCGCGTGTTAAGTGCAAGGCAAAGTAGCGGTTTTCGTGTGAAAACCAAGTTGAATTTCATGTGAAAAGTTTTTATTCTTGCTTCACCTTATTGGTAAAATCCTTCAAAGGTTTGCACTTAATCCAACCCTATTTTGGTAAGTAGAAGGAAAAGTTAGAGAAAGCAAGCAAATATAGCCAGCATATTTATTTAGTCGGGGTGTTTGTTGTTTTTACATCTGCGGAATTTTAGAAAATAAACCATTAATCTATAAACGCCTAAGTGTTTCGTCAACCACTATTACCTATGTGGGTCGCTAGCGACCCGACATATTAAACGAGCTTAGCTCTGGCTTTTAATTTGAACATCTTCCTTAAGCATGGTTATAAAACAAATCAACGTGTTGCAAGCGCATTATTATCCACAGCAAAGTATTATACTTTGAAAGGAACTGACAAAATTTGCAACAATTGCAAGTGTGACATTTCTATTTTGTGCAAAACTTACGTAACCTTACATGCAAACCTAACAAAAGTTATGATTAACAATTTACACTATTAACTAACAAATATTGAAATACAATTAACTTCAAAAATGGAAACACAAAACAAAAAACAATAAAGCAATTGGAGTTCTCTATCCTCAAATGCAGTAGGCATGAGAATACTAAGGCACAAGAATCAAGCGACACAATAGGAGCATAAATCCGTGACTTGCTTTTGATCGAGACAACATGGCTCATCTCACTCCTTGCACACGTCAGCTATTTTGCCATCCAATGAAGATGAAAAGATAGAGCACCGTAGATTTTTGCACTTTCTAAGCTGATATGAAGCTGATAGAGAAGAGTCAATGTTAATTTTGTAACGACATTTTTGTAATGCTAATGCTATCATTTAACCATAAACCCAATTTTTGAAATTTGCGTGACTTGCACTTGTCGCTGTGGTCTTGGATGAAGCAAACTCATGCCAAAGTTTTCCAAAATTATTTGACGTTGACGACCAGCTTCTTTTTTCTTTTGTAAAAATTTTGCTCGAAAGATCACAATGCTATTGACACCAGCAATATTTGAGACAGTTGTAGAAGTAGACAAGGGTGTAGTAAGCACTTGATATTTTTTGCACACAGCAATGGTGACAAAATTGATATACTCGTTAAACAAGTGATTTAATAGCATTATTGTCTAGCATCTTTTCAGGCAAACCTATACCGTAATCATTTTTTGTGGTCATTGTACATAGTTTATAGTAAAGTTGTACCTCTGTTTTTCCTAAGTGCTTATGATTCTAAAGTTTGCCTGTCACTAAAGTCAAACTACTTCGACCCAACTCTTCTTGTTTTTTCTGTTGCAAATTGATTGTAAAATTCTCGCTGCTTTTTTTCATTGTTTCTAGTAAAGTGATTTGTTTTGGGAGTAAGTCAGCAAAAAGCAGGGAACTATAAAACCAATCAGTTGCTAAATTGAGTCCAGAAATGTGCAGTTGGGTTAGAGAAGAATTTCACAACATTAGATGTCAACCCAAAATTTTCTAGTTTGTTTAACGTCCAATATATGGCATTCCAGTGAGAGTATATTTGGTGAGGCAATCACATAACAGAAACAGCTTTAGTCCATATTTTTCTGGCTTTTTGCGCATGTACAATACTGTCTGAAACTACAGCAATTTCCAAATGTTATCAGTTGTTTAGCTTTTTCTTTCTTCTAAGACTCTTTCTCTCGTTATTGTCAGGCAATTTCAGATCTGCATTACATTTTGTCTATTAAAAATAGAAGAAAAAGTGACTTCATACTCTTGAGGCGATGGTTGGTCATCTTCAGAACTTGACTCTCAGCAATGCCTTAATTGCCAGAGTTGTCCTCTAAATCGACCAAGCTTTCAGCGGTTCAGCGGCTGTCGCTCCATCCAGTAGACTTGGCATTGTTCTTCTTTTTCTTTGTCTTTATTCTTGATCTTTAACTCATTTTCTTGCTTTTATTTTTTTGACTTGCTTCATATAGACCGAATTTATTAATTTTTTCTTTTTTTTTTACTTCAAACACTAGGAAATAAGATGGGGTTAACTACTTTTTTCATGCTTTTTGATTCAATTTAATATTTGTCTTATTTTAAAACTTACTACAGACAAAATAAATGGCTATACAAAAAAGGTTGCACTATTACCTATGGGAGTTGCTAAAGACCCTAAAGGTTTTTTTTCTAAAGTATCAATAATTATTTTATCAGTGAAATACTTTTTAAGTTTGTAAATGTGAAACTGGAAAAGAATAAATGCATTAGAATACTGGGCGTCACACCGCATGAAGCCAGCCGACCCGTGAGACATGAGGGAAGATCAGACAGTTTGGGTCGCTAGCGACCCACATAGGCGTTTTATGGTTAAATGATACATTTTTGCAATCTACAAAGTACGCGGACCCGAAAAGAACTTCATAAAGCCAAGAAAAAGGTTTGAACACTAATAAAACGCATAAAGATTTAAAACATTAATTTATATGCTTCACTTGGCTTAAGCAATAGGATTCCGACTTACGTATCCAAATCCCCTTGGGGATCGCTTTGCCCGTTGTTCAACTTTACTTGAATGATGTTTTGTCAAAATGTTTAGTTCTGCTTTTAAACTCCTTTTTATATGGCGTTCGTAGAATGCACGAGTTTCCGAAAATTCTTTTTTCAAGCTAAATTTAATAAATTCTTATTTGCGCAATATTATACGTTTTCATATTTTTGAAAATTGGACAAGTATTTGTGATCAAATTTTGATAATAAAACTTTGTTAAAAAAAAAACTTTGATCGCTATTATTTTACACAAATTCGAATTGTTCCATAAATATACACGCTAATACAATAGACCTCGGTTCATCCAGATTCGATTTGACAGACAAAATCATCCGAATCAAGCGAAGTCCGGATAATCCAAAGCTTTTTACTAAAAATTGCAGTATACAGGAAATTATATGTACTTTCAGTTTTATCCGAGTTAAGCGAAATTACGCATTAACTGAATACGGATTAACCGTAGTCTGTTGCAATTTATATCCATAAAAAAATTGGAATCACGTGATTGAATAATTCGCACACAAATTTTTTTATAACCTGACATCGCTTCAAGCTAAAAAACTTTTTAAGTATTTAGTTTTGTTTTATTTTTTGACTTTTTTTATAATCAATATGACCTTCAAATGTTAAAAAATAATTTGTTTTAAGCTGTAAAAAATCTAATCGAACAAAAAAATTTGCGATAACTTTGTCTTTCTTTTATTATACCAATCTTCTGAATTTAATTTTTTGAAACACAGTTAAATGAAAATTTGTATCGAACCAGAGCTAACTGAATTTACAGTTTTCATGTCTAAATCAAATCCCGATCCTAAAGCCTAAATCCAAATCTTTATCTTAATCCTAACAGATCATTTTCATATCCAATCCACACCCAAATTTTATTATAATAAGGTCTAATAACTTGACCAAATATGTAAATCAAAATCTGATTCAAAATTCAATTGTTTAAAATTCAAAAAAGTTTTCATCTAAATCTAAATTTGTAAAATCTTTTAAATCCAAAGAATTTTAATTCTAATCCAAATTTATGACCAGCTCTGGGAGGAGCATAATGGTGGCCTATATCAAATTTTGAAAACTGTTAAAATACTGTAAAACTATATCATTTAAAAAAAAATTTTTTCTGAACAATTTGGGCAATTGATGAATATAACGTGAAGACCAAAAATAGATAAATAAATAAATAAGATCACGAATTAAAAACAATCAAAAAGTCAACTAAAAATAAAACAAGTCAACTGATGATAAAAAAAAACAAAAAAAAACAAATGCTCACTTCGGACTAAGTTTTTTATTTATATTTTTAATACGAAAGGATACAAACTCTGGATGAAACGCCAAACAGTACCGTACGGGCTTATTTTCACCACTGACTTATACAAGATATAGGTAAGTATGCACAAAAAGATAGATTTGCTTCAGATAAGCACGACAGCATTTTTGTTTTAACTGTTTTCACTCCAGAAAGTTTTTACGTAGTATTGGATTCTGTAGTTCCTTTGCATACGGCTTGCAGAACATTTTAGATATTCGTAATATTTTTTATTGTCTTTATACTTCACTAATCGTTGACCTAATAGGACAGTTTTTTGACTTTCTTTGCAGGTGTATTGACCCAAAAGTTCTCATATTAAAAAAAAACTGCTACAGACCTAAGAACTACGATAGTTTCAATGTAGTCTATAAAAAATTAGAACCTAAGCCTATCATTTCTTCTCATCTTCCGGTATTCTTATCATTTACTTTTAAAGTTAAAATATAAATATGACGCATATTTAAAATATTTTAAACGAATTTTTTATAAGTTAAAGTATACATTACCTTCTATTGTTCTTGTCGACAATATAATTAATGCTTATTAGTGCTAAAAAAACTATTCCAGCACAACTCAAGATATGACCGAATTTAAGACAAATGCTCAACCTATTTCTTTCCAGATTAACTCTAGGAAACGAGAACTGCTTTGTTTTTCTCATTGCCACATTAAAACTTTTACGGCTGTAAAGTGAACCAACAAATTTAGTGTCCAACAAATGTTGAAGCAAAATTCAAAATCTGAAACTATATTTTACCATGATAAAAGTGCATTTGAATGTGCGTCAAGCATTGATTGCTTTGTATTTCTTCCTGTTGTTTTCTTTCAACAAAATATCAAAAGCAATCTAGTTTGATTAAAGGCCGCTTCAAAAAAAAAAAAAGATTGAAACTTTAAAATTAAAGTAGTGGTGTACGAATTATCTTTTAGCACACGCTTCCCAAACTTTTTTGTGTGTGGCCCCTTTATTTCTTTTACGCATAAGCTTAAAAAATTGTCAGAATGTACTGTTACCAAACAAAAAAGCAGTTAAACAACAATATTCACGTACTAAGATCAACAAAACAAGCTATTCAATAGGATGTGTGGTTTTTTTTGCACAGTAAGTCAAACCATCTCATGATGTTTATTAATGCTGTTCCCATGGCAGTTTCAAGGTTTTTAATGCTTGTGCGATACTTTGTTTTGATAGATGTCAAAGTTCAAAAAGCAGACTCACGTAAGTAAGTTAAAAAAATGTAAGAAAAACACTATTACTAAATCAGCGACGCTGGATATTCTGCTTTAAGACTAAGCCTAAAACTACAAAGCTTTTTTTCGGAAAATTCAAGCTGCAACTTTAAATCACAAAAAAGTTCTGCAACTTTTTTTTGAGAATTCAAAGGGAAACAATCAATGCTTTGATTCGACATGATGAATGGGTTTTGGATCCAGCCTAATTTGGCATTGTCTAATTCTAGAAGAAAATACTTTGGAAAATTTTTCACCAAATTTATGAAGTGGGAAGTTATGATTGGCTTAATTACATCAGATTCTACATCGTTGGAAGCCAAAAAGTCTTCTGTAGATACAAACATATCAAATGAATTATTTCAGCTTTTTGTATCCAGATGTTTAATTTCTTTATAAAGGTTTCAATTTTAGATTTCAATGTAAAAATATTGCTGTTCTTTCCTTAAGGGGACAAATTGAATTGGTTGAGCTTTTCAAGTATATCTGATAGGTAACATAAATTCAGCAACCCACTCTGATCATAAAAATGATGAACCAAGCCTAAATTGTTTAGAGATAAAAAATAATGACTTTACTTTGCAATATCAGTAGTCTTTTTAAAGCTTTCCCTTTCGACAGCCATCTTGCTTCACAATGCAGTAAAAGTGTGTTATTGTCTGATCCATCTCATCACATAAATTTGCAAAAGGTTGAGTAGTAGTAGTGTAGTTTGTTTTTATTTGCATCCAAAGGAAAAATTGATAATAATTGAAAGAAAATTAGAACAAAGGTTGCAAATAGGGGGACGGCAACTAAACAATATACGTTATAACATGCACAAAAAAAATTATGCATGATCACCGCAGCTGGGTGTTTAGAGCGCGACTCTTTATAAACTTGATAGTTTTCATAGGATCTTGAACAACTGTATGAAGGTTTGGAAACAGTTTTTTAGCCACTTAAAACATCGCTTATCGCTGATTGCGGATATTCGCTTTGATACATTGTTGTTCGATAAAGAAATTTTTTGCCATAAACAATTCGAGTCGTTTCAACTGCTGCTGGTAGAAAGAGTTTTTCACCGATGTTGAACGGTTTCTTAATTTTTGCAATTAACCACGAAGTCCCAAAAAAGGCGTTCGTGCACTTTTTCTGAGTCCGAAATTCGCTTTCAAATGATTGTCGTTTTTGTTTTGATGTTCTCAAAATGCGTTGAAAAATTCCACTGGTTTATTGGCACAAGATCGTGTTTCGTATTAAGATGTCTTTTCAGCTTCAGAGGTTTAAGGCTATCATTTGCCGAAATTTCATTGCACAGCAAACACATTGGACGTTATTTTATCGTCTTTCGTTATAAATGTGAACCTATGGTGTACGAAAATTTGGTTATATTTCTTCTTCCTCATGTCAGCACTTGCACTTTAGTCACAAGAACGTTTGATATTGATGCAAGTCGACAATTTTTCATTGGATTTAAATTCAACAGCAATATTATTTTCCGATCTTTTAAACTGCTTATCCATTTAGTCTGTCAAATTACACTCTTAAAAACAAAAATGATCTTAAGATTTAATACTAGAAGGACCAAGCGCGTCAATTGACGCGTCTAAAATTTTGCATGCCAATAAATCGCGCTTTCTGAAGTATTATCCCTTCGTACTTCTTCTTTTATTGGTAGGCGCTCTCAGACCCAATGTCGTGACTTGGGGGGCAAAAATTAGCAAAAAAATTACAGTACTACCTAGAAAGACCAAGCGCGTCAATTGACGCAAGACGCGTTAACACGTCGAATCAATCAATCAATTAATTAATTTTATTTTGTCATCAAACAACATTACCCAGTGCAAAATATAAAAAAATAAAACCAAACAAAACCAAAAAAACAACAACAAACAATAAAACAAAAACAAAACATGTAAATAGTAAATAATAAACAAATAGTAATAGGATAGCAAATAAATTTATTGTTTGACAAATAACAAACAAACAAATCGAAATACCCATACCAACCGTTCGTTGGTAGATACATTGTATTGTCTTTTTCTAAAGCAGTTTTTCCATGACATCAAAGAACGTGGGCAGCGTACCTTGCTTTGCTTATTACGTAATAATTGTGTTTTAAGTTTACTTATTTCCTATCAAGTTAGTCTTATCAATTGCTCGTTGCGCTGCTACTGTCCTGATCTATAAAGAAATATTTTCAATTTGTTGTCACTCTTTTTCGGGTGATTTTCGGCGTCACCGGCTAAGCTAATATGTGTTACGGGAAATTTACGGCGCATAGTTGGGGAATGGCTCGTCGTCGTCGTTTGAAGGGTATCCACTCCAGGCCAGACTGGCAGACAATACGTAGTAGTTTTCTTTTTTGCGTTTACTACAAGAAGATCAGCCATAGCCTAGCCAAGTGTTGTGAATATTCCTGCCATAAAATTAGCATTGCGAGCAATAAGATGCAGAAGAGGATAAGCTGCATTTGAGGGCTATCGTTATTACCTTGACTAGGCTACATCTCAGTCAGGGAAACTCTGGATAGTTTCTTCCTATCATTAATATGTTTATTTTTAGCACCACAGGAGCAGCAAATTTGAAATAATTGTGCAACGAGCATTTTTCATATTGTCTAACGATAGGTTGTGTTTGCACAGGTCAGAAGCCAAATAAATTACTGACATAGTATTTTCTTCGCGTGTTAAATGTCTCAAAGGTTTGCTGCCGATCAAGCGTTGCAATTGTTGCAAAGTTTTGCTTTAGAGTCTTCTGATGATGAGTGTTGACGCCGCCGATTCCGGGAGTAGGGAAAGCCTATCGTCAACTGGTTCAACTCACTCCCTAGATCACACTCTTCTTCAACAACCGTATCCTTCGAATTATTAAATTTATTGTTGAATGGAGGTTCCAGGCGAGAGGTTTGCTAAACAATTACTTGATAAGATTTCGCTTACAAAACAACAAATAGAACTTACCAAAATATTGTTTTTACTCCCAAAAATTTACATTTCGTTTATAACTGTGTTTTCTAAACAATTACTCTTCAAGTATTAATAGGAGCCCACGTTAGCAGCTCTTAATTTTATTTTATTTTCTTTTTCTTTTCCACGTTTTTTTTTTCTATAATCGACTGATAAGTTAAATGTCTGCCTGGCGACACCAAGCGGCCAAACTTAATTTAAATAAAAAAGGGTGGTGTCTGAAGTTATAATGAGTACTTAGATTCCGAATCTAATAAAGTCAACAATGTAATTGCCGATATTCAAAATGAAAAGGATTCTTCTTATTATGATATACATTCTTTTGATGACGAATATACAGACCAGAAAGCACCAACTAATACAGATGATGGTGTGCGTGCTCGAAGCAGCAGTGATAATAATGAACAAACCCTTTTGGGAAAAAATGGATCCCACTGGCGGCGCTCAGTTCCTTCCCAAGTCACTGCAGGACAACTAGAACAACACAATCCGTGCAGAACCTACATCATATTTCACATTCCGCATCATACGCGGCAGTCTTCTTTCTTCGTTCCACATCCTTTTCAACGAGCCCATGCTGAGGAATATTCAAAAATGCTCCAATGAGAAAGAGGCACATCGTTGTGGCAGTGGCGTAATTGGTAGAATGACATTGGCTTTAAAAAGTATATGGGATAAATCTTGGGGATGCCTTTTGTTTAACGCTACTATGCCACGTTGGATATTTTTGGAAATCATGAAGTGCCTCAGATTTGATATTAAAAATGAAAGGAGGAGGAATTTGGAAGAGGACAAGTTCTGCTTCGGATTTTGCTATGGAATCCGTTTACAGAGAATTGCCAGAAGATATACAATCCCAACATGAATATTAACCATCAAAAAATTTTCTTTTTGTTTTATAGACTATTGGCTCATAGACTCAAAAGAATTTCTTTTTGTTTTTAGATAATGATACTCGGTCAAGCCATTTGCCCCAGCGGCTGGTCAAAAAAATACTCCGGTTACATTATGTCCGGCGGACATAACGACAAACACTCCAGCGAAGCGATCTGCATCGACGATACTCCAGAGGTCGTACCAGGCACCAACGGCAATAACAACGGAGCTTACTTGTACATGAGCGAGACCAACTGCATATCCTTGCTGTGCGAACCATACGTCAACCTTCGAGAAATTCATTACGTTGTGTGCACCATATAAAAATCAGTTTACTGCTTTCTTTCAAGCAATCTCATACGTGTTTTTTTTAATTTTTTTTGCCAACATAGACAGTTTAAAAATTTAAAACTCTACCAAGTTTTCAAAAACATGTAAAGTACTAAACTACTAGCGTTATCAAACCTTGTGCATGAATTTAAAGTTGTCCATGGTATGCTATGAAATAGGTTGAAGTACAGTTGAAGCTAATATTGAGATTATGTAATCACTTTTATGATTAAAAAATCATTTAAAAATATTAATTATCAAAAATAATTTTGTAGATTTAAAAAATAGTTCTGCAAAAGTAAAAATTGAAAATGCTAATTAACGTTTATTTTTAACTTTCAAAAAAGTTTTATTTTTATCTGGCCATAGTTTTTTTAATTGTTTATATTTCGCACTAAATAATATTATTGAAGCATTTCATCTATCATTTATAAAGTTATGGCGGTGGAAGATTTTTCCGTCCAAAAGCAATTAAAAAAATTACAAGGAGTGAATCTCTAGTTTTTGTTTTATCTGCTTGAGCATCATCAATTTTTTTCAATCATTTTTATTTTTGAATAAGTTTACAGAAACCAAACTTGCAATTCCACCGTCCATAATTAAATCATTACTAACTTTTGAATCTTTCACTCATAACGACAAAAGAGCATCAAATTTGTCGTATTGTTAAGGAACAAAGTTCTGATTAATGTTACGCATGCACAAAAAAATAAATTTTTGTAAACACAAACAAACCTTTCTTGGTTAACAAACAGCAATAGTCATTGTCACACTTCATTCATAATTTTAATCATAACGATGTAGTGTATCCCCGTTAAAAGCAGTTCGTAGTTTTATCATAAGAGAATAAATGCGGCTCTTTGAGCGCTGTCTGCGATATACGTACAATTTGTTATATGGCTCGATACATGTATCTTTTTCTCTTTTTTTTCTCTTTGTATTGACGTAATATGTTTTTGACTAACATCATTGTACTGGAAAATTCGCGTATATTCCACTTGATTCGCGTAACGAACTCTCCAGGGGTTTCTGGCTGAATCTTGAATTTACGAGAAAGTTTACGTCACGTGATTTTGTTTTCTATATAAAGCCGATGCGTAGCGAGAAAATTATTATTATGATGATTATTATCGTTGTGAGGTAATTTGAAGCGACTCGAGTGGCGGCTCGAGCGAAGGTGATTTGTTTGGCCACAGGAGGTGGACCGTTAGATGTTGTGTCGGTGGACAATTGTTGAATTTATTTGGTGCCAGTGGTTGGCAGTTTTGTTCTACAGAGGTAGAATTATTTGTGTTGATTGAGTCGAGTTATAGTGTTAGTTTCGCTTTGCAGTTTGGCAAAGCGTGGAATAGAAGTTTCGTCGGACGTGATATTTTTGTAATACATCTGTTTTTATTAGAGAAAAGGGTCTCTGTTTGTTATGAAAAAGAATCTTCAACGAAATCAATCCGAGCTTTCGTTAACCAACTGTATAAACCGTCAGGCTCATAGCAAAACTACTTCTTGAGCCGGAATAAAATAAAATTTAGACACAGCTTTGTTTCAGCGCAGGTATTCGGGTTACCTAGCTCAACTGGTCCTTTGGGATTCCCGAACAAAGTTTGTGACATCTGGGGGCTCGTCGTCCGGGAAAGATTTAGATTTTTGTTTAAGAGTGCTGAACAGGAGTCTACAGCTTGAAGATGGCGAATAGTTCGATTGAGGAAGAGTTCGAAAGACTGAGAGTTCGTGTGGAACATTTGAAGATGTCGGAAAAGGCAAAAGCCGATTTCTTCCAGAGCGAGTGGAACCGACTATGTGAAAAAGAAGAGAAGGAAAAGGAACGACAAGCGATGTTGGAAGAGAAGGAAAAGGAACGACAAGCGATGTTGGAAGAGAAGGAAAGAGAACGACAAGCGATGTTGGAAGAGAAGGAGAAAAATCGAGAAGTAGAACTCGAAAAATTGGAATTGGAACGACGAAGGATGGAATTTGAATCGAAGCAAAGAGAAATGGAGTTTGAAGAGAGAAAAATGCAGATGGAACTAGAAAGACTGAGGTTGGAACTAGAAGCCGATCGCTCTGCTGGAGAAGCAAACCAAGCGGGGGGCGTACGTGCTTTTGGAGGGGTAAAGTCCTTTGATCTCCCTCATTTTGTTGACGGAAAAGACGACCTTGATAGCTATTTGTTGCGCTTTGAAAGATATGCTACGGTTGCGAATTGGCCCCAGACTAATTGGGCGACTCAGTTGAGTGCTTTGTTGAGGGGGGAAGCTTTGGGCGTGTACTCCAGGCTTTCACAGGAGGATGCTCTGGATTACGAGCGATTGAAGGCAGCGTTGCTAGAGCGATACGACTATACGGAAAAAGGGTATCGCCAACGTTTTAGAGAAGCCAAGCCAGAGGGTGCTGAGAGCCCTGACCAGTTCATTGTAAGGCTTAGAAACTATTTCACGCAGTGGGTGAAGCTTTCTGATATGGAAAGCAGCTTCGAAGGTGTTGTCGAGCTAATGGTTAAGGAGCAGTTTATAAACGCGTGCCCGAAGGAATTGTCGGTACATCTGATGGAGAGCAAGCATCAGGATCTCCGAGAATTGGCAGCGAGTGCGGGGCAGTACTTGACAGCGCACAACAGGAAGCTGTCAAGCCAAGATGTAAGTGCTAAGAAGAGTGTCGGCGCGCCAAGATTGGAAGGCAAGATTCCGGATATCTCTCCTACAACGAAAGGAAATATAAAATGCTTTAACTGCGGGAAAGTCGGGCACAGGGCAAGTGAGTGCTCCTCAAAGATTCAAGAGAGAAACCCCAAAAGATATTGCTACCGGTGCGGTGGAATGGGTCATACTTTTATGCAATGCGAAGAAAGAAATCGATTAGCGCGTGGTGGTGCTGGTGCGCGGGAAAGAGCATACAAGGTTGCTTGCGCCGTGCCTATAAAGAGTTTTAGTGAGATCGGAAATGAAAAACAAAAAGAAGAAAATTACCGAAGTGTAAGTAAAGAAAGAAAAGAAATTGATCAAAAATCACAAGAGTATTTAGAGCTAAAAGATGGACGAAAAATTGGAATTTTGAATGGCGCATGTTTAGACGAAAATTTAAGTAATCAAATGCCTACGTCGATTGGAATGGTCGGAAACAAATCGGTCACCGTTTTGAGAGACACTGGGTGCTCCGGAGTGATCGTTAAGAGGGAGTTGGTCGCGGAAGAGCAGCTCACAGGAAAGGTGGGGTATATAATGACGGTTGCGCGCACTTTACTGAAGGCCCCGTTTGCAAATGTAGAGATAAATACGCCTTATTGTAGTGGAACAGTGGAAGCTTTGTGCTTAAGAGACCCGCTGTATCCATTGATTGTTGGAAATATTCCAGGAGCTAGAGCACCCGATGATCCTGATGAAACTTGGTGCGTGGAGGCGGCAGCAGTTACTCGGTCGCAAGCTAAAAGGAGCACCGAGTTAAAACCTTTAAAAGTTGCGGAGGCAACGAATCAGATGGCTGTGACGAAGGATGAGCTCATCAAACTTCAAGGGGAAGACCCATCCTTGTTAAAGTACGTGACGATGGAAGCGCTCTTGGTCAAGAACGGAAGAGAGATCAGCTATATAAAGAGGAAGGGAATTTTGTACCGCATCACCAAAAACATTGATGTAGGAGAGAAGGAATTGAAGCAGATTTTAGTGCCAAAAGATCTGAGGAAGAAGGTGATGGAGATCGCTCACGATACGATGTTGGCTGGACATATGGGTGTCAAGAAGACGGAAGATAGGATACTGACCAATTTTTATTGGCCTGGGATTCATCAGAATGTGGTGAGTTTCTGCAGGTCATGTGATGTGTGCCAGAGAACGGTATCGAAAGGGAGAGTAGCAAAAGTTCCGCTGGGAAAAATGCCGTTAATGGATTTGCCGTTTAAGCGAGTGGCGGTGGATTTGATTGGCCCGATTATGCCGGCAAGTGATAAGGGGCACCGATATGTTCTTACTCTGGTGGATTATGCGACACGTTATCCAGAGGCCGTGCCTCTGAAGAATATTGACACCGAGACAGTGGCAGAAGCACTTTTAGACCTATATAGTCGAGTTGGAATTCCGGAAGAAGTATTGAGTGATCTTGGGACTCAATTTGTGTCGGAATGCATGCAAGAAGTATCAAGATTATTGTCGATCAGAAGGCTGACGACGACACCGTATCATCCGATTTGCAATGGTCTGACTGAGAAATTTAATGGTACGCTGAAGAAGATGCTGAGGCGATTATGTGTTGAACAACCGAAGCAGTGGTATAGGTTTATAAATCCACTTTTGTTCGCGTATAGAGAGGTTCCCCAAGCGTCCACTGGGTTTTCACCCTTCGAACTTTTGTATGGTCGCACTGTGCGAGGACCTATGGCAATTCTGAAGGAACTATGGACAGGTGAAAGTGAATCAACCGAAGTGAAGACCAGCTATCAATATGTGTTGGAGTTGAGAGAGAGGCTGGAGGAAACGATGAAACTTGCTCAGGAGGAGCTAACGAAAAACCAGACTAGATACAAGAGAAACTACGACAAGAAAACGAAGGATCGACTATTTAATAAAGGAGACAAAGTTTTGGTAATGCTACCAACGAACAATAATAAGCTTTTAATGCAATGGAAGGGACCGTACGAAATTATCCAAAGGATGGGAGATAATGGTTATAAAATTTTGGTCGGAAACAAAGAAAAGAATTACCACGCTAACATGTTGAAGAAATATTATGCCCGAGAGGATGAAGCGAAGACCGAAATAGAGAAAGAAGATTTAAAGATGTCAGCTGGTGCGGAAATGTTAATGGATGAAGAGATGCCCAGCATAGACGAGGATTCGTTGTTAGAATTGGGAACATACAAACAAAAGGAAGATGTAAGCGACGTCAAATTGGGCACAGAACTGGGCGACAGCCAAAGTCGACAACTGCAAGCCTTGATGGAAAATTATGCTGATGTTTTCTCAGATGTACCGGGAAGAACATCTAAGATTGAACACCGGATTAATTTGATAGATGAGTAGCCTGTCCGCTTGAAACCTTATCCTTTGCCGTATGCACTGCGGCAGGAACTGAAAGAAGAAATAAAGGAGATGTTAGATATGGGAGTCATCAGGAAGTCGTCATCGCCGTATGCTTCACCGGTGGTTATTGTGAAAAAAAAGGATGGTTCGAATCGCATTTGCGTCGACTACAGAAAATTGAACAAAGTAACGATTTCGGATCCGGAGCCAATGAGGACTTCGGAGGATCTTTTCCAACAATTAGGGAAGTCAAAGTTCTTTTCGAAAATTGATCTCAGTAAAGGGTATTGGCAGATACCCGTAGCAGAAGAAGATATATTCAAGACCGCGTTTGTGACACCGGATGGGACGTATGAATTTCTTCGAATGCCCTTTGGCATGAAGAACTCTGGTGCTACACTGGTTCGTGGGATGAGGGAAGTGCTTTCAGGCATGTCTGGCGTTGAGAGCTATATCGATGATTTGATTGTATTCTCCAGAGATTGGGAGACACACCTGCGAACTTTGGAAGAATTGTTGAAAAGACTAAGTGAGGCCAACCTCACTGCTCGTCCCTCAAAATGTATTTTTGGGGCATCTACGGTAGAATTTTTAGGTCACGATATCGGATACGACTGGATCACGCCGAACGATGACAATCTAGAGAAGATTGCGCGAGCGAAGCGTCCAGTCACAAAGAAGGAAGTCCGATCATTTTGTGGGTTGCTCGGGTACTATCGGGACTATATTCCTTCGTTTGCGATTATTGCGGCACCGTTGACGGACCTGACGAAGAAGGGGCAGCCAAACTTTGTCAAATGGGGTGAGGCTCAGGAGAAAGCTTTCAACACTCTGAGAGAGGCTCTCCTGAAGCGGCCCATATTAAGACTGCCCGACCATTCGCGAAATTTCACTCTACGCACGGATGCATCCAACAGCGGAATTGGAGCTGTTCTGATGCAGGAGCACGAGGGAAAACTCCACCCCGTCGCGTACGCAAGCAAGAAGTTGACGAATGCGGAGACAAAGTACTCTACACTTGAAAAGGAGTGCTTGGCAATAATATGGGGAGTTGGTAAATTTCGCTTATTCCTGGCCGGAAAGAAGTTCGTCCTCCAAACGGACCACAAGCCGCTGACTTTCCTTAGCACGGCCCGCTACAAGAACGATCGTATACTCCGGTGGTCTCTATCATTGCAGGGGTACGACTTCGTAGTAAAAGACATTGCCGGCAAGGAGAACGTTATGGCGGACTATCTCAGCCGCATAATCGTATAAACTTTCGTGTGAATAACTTCGTGTTTTGTTTTGTAAAATTATTTGTATTTCGTGTGTGTTGTTAAAAATATTATTGCATAATATTTTTCTTTGCGGGGGGCGTATGTCACACTTCATTCATAATTTTAATCATAACGATGTAGTGTATCCCCGTTAAAAGCAGTTCGTAGTTTTATCATAAGAGAATAAATGCGGCTCTTTGAGCGCTGTCTGCGATATACGTACAATTTGTTATATGGCTCGATACATGTATCTTTTTCTCTTTTTTTTCTCTTTGTATTGACGTAATATGTTTTTGACTAACATCATTGTACTGGAAAATTCGCGTATATTCCACTTGATTCGCGTAACGAACTCTCCAGGGGTTTCTGGCTGAATCTTGAATTTACGAGAAAGTTTACGTCACGTGATTTTGTTTTCTATATAAAGCCGATGCGTAGCGAGAAAATTATTATTATGATGATTATTATCGTTGTGAGGTAATTTGAAGCGACTCGAGTGGCGGCTCGAGCGAAGGTGATTTGTTTGGCCACAGGAGGTGGACCGTTAGATGTTGTGTCGGTGGACAATTGTTGAATTTATTTGGTGCCAGTGGTTGGCAGTTTTGTTCTACAGAGGTAGAATTATTTGTGTTGATTGAGTCGAGTTATAGTGTTAGTTTCGCTTTGCAGTTTGGCAAAGCGTGGAATAGAAGTTTCGTCGGACGTGATATTTTTGTAATACATCTGTTTTTATTAGAGAAAAGGGTCTCTGTTTGTTGTGAAAAAGAATCTTCAACGAAATCAATCCGAGCTTTCGTTAACCAACTGTATAAACCGTCAGGCTCATAGCAAAACTACTTCTTGAGCCGGAATAAAATAAAATTTAGACACAGCTTTGTTTCAGCGCAGGTATTCGGGTTACCTAGCTCAACTGGTCCTTTGGGATTCCCGAACAAAGTTTGTGACAGTCATTTTGTTACTACAAACAAATTTTTATTAATTAACTAACAGCAATGGTTAGTTTGTCAGTAGCAATTGTTGCCTTTGGCTCGCTAGCCTAATGTTAATCATTCCTAAGACATAGATAACAAGAGTAACAATTTAACCCTTAGAATACCACTGGGGTCCATATGGACCCCAGCTTAAAATTGATTAAAAATAGCGGAAAAAGTATCAAATAAAAAAGAACGATGTTTTGTGACTTTGTCTGTTTTATGGGTCTATACATAATCGCAGTTTGTGTTTTTTATATTTAATTTTGAATGTTTAGATAATAACAAAAATATCATTATTTACCATGGGGTCCAAATGGACCCCACCGGTAAGAGATGCTATAAAAAAATCCTGGTAATCTAAGGGTTAAGATCAAGTCTCTTCTTGATAATACTTCGGAATGGGCAAATTTGTTTTAAATAACTAACATGAAAACTAAAAACTGAAAAAAAGAATCTTCCAAAATAGCAGAACATTTTAATATAAAAATCTCCGAGCGTAGACATAATACATATGCGATTCTATGTTTTTCTAATTTTCTTCTTTTCCAACTGTAATTACCGTAACCGTAAATATAAAGCAAGCAAGCAATCCTCTTCTCTCGTAATTACATAAGCACTTGTTAATTTCTTCAATAGAATTCGGCCTTAAAAAGAATAACTTTACAGGTAAAAACAATTTTTATCATCCAGTTTGCTTGGATGGTACTTTTTTAGAATTTAAGCCAGATCGGTTTTAATTTTTTCTGACGTTTCACAAGAATTTTAGTAAATAACCAAAAATACGCAACTCGGTCTCCAATAAAACCCGGCAAAAATATTTTAAAAAATTGATTATATGATCATCTCAGAAATATCTTTCTTTCTCCCCTTAAGCAACCGTAAAAATTTAAACCCCCTTTCCGCACTTGTTCTAAATCATAAATAAACGCTTTCTAAAAGTGATTAAAAGTTTTTGCAAAAACTTGGCCGATATTTTGTATTTCATTCGACATGTTGATCAGCGTTAAACTATTTTTGTATTTTATTGAGAGAGAATCAAAAACATGTTTTTAAGGATTTATTCGAATTAAAAATCAAGTTCAGTTTAAAGAAATTAAATCACAATTTACCGTACGTTATCATAAAACAAAAGTTAAAAAACAATATCTATACTTGAAATCAAATACATTAATCTCTTTAATAAATTTAGGTACAATAAAATTCTTTATGAACAGATATTTTCCTTTAAAATTTATTCTTTTTAACAAATTATTTTTCATTAATTATAGTAACAAAAGTTCTACAAAAGATATCTTGAAAGCAGTTTCATATATTTTAGATCAGTCAAAAAATAATTCGTTAATTGGAATTTTTCGAACTTTTTAAAAAAAGAATGAAGTAGATTATCGTTTGCAACTTCAGATAAAGGATTGTTGATAATCATCTGCTATTATGAACATCAAAATTAGGCAGACAAAAGACCGTCATTAAAAGCAATAATTGTGTACTATTTATTAAAACGTTACGAACAAAACAAGTTGTGTAAAATATCAGCCTAGCAGAATGAATTAGCATCTTCAGTTTTAATTTTTAAAACACTTTCGGCAGCATGTAGGTACTTATACCACTAGTATAAAAATATTGGATTGATCATTTTAACATCTCACGGGTTTTGTACAAAACATCAGTGAATTTTGTTGAAAAAAAACTTTTACAAGCATCCGGGAGTGCAAACAATATCAACAAGTTCTCGAAAAAGCTTGGTGTTGAGGTCTTGAAATCCGGATCTCGCTATCACCAAATCCTTAGGACGTACCACAAGTTGATTTAATTGAGTAATGTCTAACTGTCCTCTGGGAGGCACAACCCCAACTACTAAAACCTGAAAAAGTCAAAAAAATTTTAAAGAATAATTACGAAATTTATAAATACGCCACCATACAAACAATAACAAACATGCCACGCAATTTTAGAGCAGACAAAATAGCTTCCTCAATGACTAGGACTTACAGTGAGCTCCAGTGTCATGCAAATGTTAAATTAAACATTGCATTTAAAAATACGTATAAAATATATGTTGTAAATATTCCAAGTATTGTTATTCTAAGTTCTTCTAAGTACAATATAAACACAGTTATTATTTTAAGTACAACGTCGGAAGCATACGCTTATTTTTACGATATTCGTACATACGGTTATTCTAAGTACAACGCCTCCGACGTTGTACTTAGAATAACCGTCAAGCGGCTACAACAATTTGCTTTACAATTGAAATACCAAAATATTACTGTCCAGTTGGAAGTTGCTATTTGATTTTTTAGTATTAATATTTTATTTTTTGACACAACTTCTCAAAGGTATTTATATGACTTTTTAAAAAACAAAAAATCTTCCACAGTAGATAGGAGTAATCGCTTAACAGTTACTTTAAACATAACGTCTTTATGATTGTCCAGTAAGTCAGAAAAATAAACACTCAGTATGTTATGTCTTACATTTACGCCATCTTGGTGCAATTGCTGAGCTATGTTTTTGATTGGGTCATAGGATTTTCCGTCTGTCACAAGAAGAATATAATCAGGTGCATTCGGACGATTTCCATTTTTCGGACTCAATAAGACATTTCTAGCGTGACGTAAGGCCTGGCCAGTGAACGTTCCTGTAAAACACTGTTACGTAAAAACCCTCATTTATTCGCTGTTTTAACCCTTGTCTGGTACTTCTGGGCTCCTGGCTACACGTAAAAATAAATATGTTCTTATTCAATATAAAAATATGTTAGAACGCTTTTTTGAAAATTTGTTATATGGTAGTATTTAGCATCCAGTTTTTCAGTGGCGGTTGGTAAGCTCTTTTTAAGGTGTGGGCTTAAACTAAAATATTTAATATCGTGGTAAATTTAAAATAAAACAAAAAAGATAACTTTGCTTTGCATGCAGACCTAAAAAATAAGTTATTTTTTGGTTTTGGTTTGAATTCGCAACAATATTTTATATTTTGTTTTATATGCACACCTTAAAAACAGCCCACCGTCCGCCACTGCTAGTTTTAAAAATTGATGTCACTCTTCATCAGATGAGGCTATGTTAGACTTCAGAGTTTGTGGGACCCAAGTGTACTGAATGCGTTGAATGTTTCAATCCGTAAGATTCATGAGCTTCGTTACAGTTATTTCAGGTCAACTTAGATCAAAGAAGCAAAGCAACAAAAGTGAACTAGATTGAAAAAACATTCTACGAAATAGTATTAAATTTTATTTATACATAATTTTTTTTTTTCAGTTTTCTAAAAATAAGTTTTTTTTCAATATTAAAAAAAATAAATTATCACAAAATTCAAGTTTTTTTATTAAAACCCTATAAATAAATGCCTAAATTATTCTTGAGAACTGTGACAATAGTCTGAAGTTTGAAAAAAACATTTTAAATAATAATTTATAAAGCTGGGTCTGAGAGACCCAGGTGTACTAGATACCGAAAATTCTGAGAGGTGTATCGTCAAAGAGTTAATAAGTAAATGGGATTTATCTCACAAACCATTTATTTTATGTAAAACAAGATCTACAAGTTTCTATTTTGATTTTTACCGCTTCCATTGTAAGGAATCTTTTGAAATGCTTCTAGTAGTCCTTGCTTGTCGTTGGGGTAATCATTGAGCAAAATTTGTGAATCCGAGTCTACATGTCTGTTGTAACGAAACACTCCAACCTGAGCTTCGTTTTCTCCAATCACAAAGGTGCTAAAACAAAATGTGTTGTTGAAGGTTTTCCTAAAGTTTAGTTTCTTTTAAGAGTCGACATTGGTAGCGACACATAATTTTAAAAAATTTTTAATTAATCTTTAAAATATAAAAATCAAAAATTTATCCGTGAGCTAAAGGTATTGGCTGTGCAAAAACGCAATGCAATCGATTACACTTTTTTGTCAGCTGCTATTTCAGGATTTTCCTCCGGCTTCTACTTATCCTGATCCGATTTTCTTCCCAGTAGATCTATTCTCTGAGAGTTCGGATTTTTTTAAATTTTTTATAAAATGATTGTATGTATAGGTTGCTCAATATAAACAAGTTTTTAACAAACTTTAAAAAATTTTAGTAATGTTAAGGAGAGGTACATTTTCAATTAAAATATTTCTCATCTTACTAAAGAATTTTTTGCATTTTTACATGTACATTGGATTATTTTACATAAAGAAAAGAGTAGATGATTTTCTATGTTCGCCATGTTTTCGATATAAGCATAGCTATCAAAATACTGTACATTAGCTTAGCTAAATGAAAAATTTTTGTTAAGTGAGCTCTGAAGCTATAAGATTAACAAAAACAATGAAAATTTATAATGAATTTAATGGACCAAAAGACGTCACCCAAAAAAGGTTATCACGAATCAGTTGTTTTGTGCAGTTCAAACATAACTTTAATGTTTAAAGTTGTTCAATTAACATTCTATTCAATTCAATTTAGTTCGATTCAAACATAACAGTAAAGTTGGTAAAATTGTTTAATTAAGAAAACAGTAAAGTTTTTAAAGTTGTTTAATTAACATTTCTTTCGCGCCAAATTACTATTGTATTTCTAGAACGGAAAATAAAACTGACACGTTTTTGCGTTGCAGTTATATTAAGTTAAATTTAATGCCAAAATTGAGTAAAAAGTGTAAGATTTTTGGTCTTTTAAAAGTTGAAAATCGTTTTTTTGAAGTTTTTATGATCTAAAAAATTTCGCAATAACATCTTTGTTGGTTCCCAGTGCTACGGTAAATCTTGTACGCCTTGAATCATGATGTATTCTTCTAAATCACGTATTTTGAAAATTAGTATACCTATTTTTAAACTTAATTAACACTTTTTTGATCTTTGATTTTGGTACCGTTTATGTAAGCCTGTTTATATGAATAAATTCTTGGTTACGCAGAACTTTAAAATAACCAATAGAATGGACGGAACCATAACTCTTTTAAATTTTTGGTAGTCTTTAAAAAAACTAGTTACTTGAGAATTCTTTCGGCCAACTCTCGTCAGAAGAATTCGTTGGCAAATGACGAAATGCAAGAAAACTGCGGTTTCTTTTTTGCAGTTCGTCATTTGCCATTGAATTCTTCTGACGAGAGTTGGCCAAAAGAATTGTCAAGTAAACAGTCTTTTTAAATACTACCGAAAATTTAAAAAAGTTTTGGTTCCATCCATTCCATTGCCTGTTTATAAGTACGTACTTTATTAATTTTCCGATAAATACTTTTATGGTCTGCCAATTCTGTTGTCCAATCGAAGATGAAGAATCAATCATGATGATAACGTCTATCATTGCTTGTGGAGGACAAATACCTGCAACATTTAATTAAATGAGACTTTGTGTAATGTTTTGTCAAGAATTTAAGCTACGAGAGTGCAAGTCTATCTTGAGATCAATTTTTATGCTTAAAAGCAATAAAACAAAGTTTTATCGTGTAGCTATATTACTTTCAAACCTCTTGCTTAAGTGTTTTTGAATTTGCTTTTGACATCTTGCCTAAGATGTCAAAAGCAAATTTTTTTAAAACAATGTTTGTTAACTATTAGAGTTACAGCACGTTCTCTTTTTAGAGGACATGTCCTATTTAATAATAAATATTTTTAATAATTTATCTTTTAAGGACATTTGAAAATACCTAAATATACTTCTTTTCACTTTTTTAACACCTAATGCAATTTCGCTGCCGACAATAATTGTCGGCAACGTGGTCAAGCGGTTAGAGCACTGTAATTGTAATTGTCATGGTCTCGGTTCAAAACCTACTCGGGCCATTCTGTTGTGTCCTTGGGGCAAAACACTGTACGGCACTTTTTTCTGCTTAGTGGTCTTGGCAAATAGTTCAAATTTCATTCATATCTGTATAAAACTAAAAAGAAACAAGTAAAAAATTTCAACCGGATAGCAATATCTTGGTATCTCCGGAAGCAAGTCGGGTTAATAGCTTGTCGTATGTATTAGCGCCTCCGTCGCTTTCCTGCGAATCAGGAGGATAAATATAGAGATGAAACGAAATGAATTATTTTTTAAAAACATTGCTTCCATAGCCTTTCGTCAATTATAAAGATAACATTTAGTCTAGAAGCATATGGCTGGCTACTACAAAACCTTTGTAATAAGCCTATTGTGTGATTTTGAAAGCTACTTCAATGCTACAAGAATATTTCGAAATTTGCAACATCATTGATTTTTTCGTGAACAGATAAAAATTGCATAACTTTACCTAAGTATTATAGCTCATAATGCTGATGTAAAACATACTTTTTTTGATACAGCCATAACGGCCACAAGAAAGAGATATATGATTATTCAAATCACTCGGTTATAATAACGCATAGTAATATAGTTGACTCTATGTTATTTAAAAAAGTCAAAGGAACTGCCCAATTTTCATAAAAAAAATCGGAAAATAAAATCGGATAATCTTTATTGTGTTTTTTTGACTTCAACCTTACTGAGCTGTATTAATTTCTGTTCCTTTTATTTTTTGTAGAGTAACCTATAAATGATACACAACAAGAAGTAAAGGTGTTAATATTTTCCAAAAACTTGTCCTAGTTTTTATAATGAAAATAGAGTAAGCCTATCAACCTATCGTCTGGCTTCTATTGCTTTACCCATCCCTAACTACAATTACTCACTGGATAATTTTTTTGTTCTATAAAACTAACACATTATGCTTTAGCAATAAAAAATTTAATTTAGTAACCAAAAGAATAGCTGTCGTATTTAGCTCAATTTAAGTTCATGAACAGAAACTCACGATAACAACAAGGCGTGCTGATGTTCCAAGAAGCATCTTCCAAGCATTTTGCTGAAGTCACAAAATCTGGAAACAGCCTAAAATTCTCGTTACATTGATAGGAGCAAACCGAGTTTACGTAGTTGCTATCGGTGCAGGTTTGCCCGCCGTTTTTTAGAGTTGTCATTTCACATGTGACTCCTAAAAAATCATGAATTTAGTAAATTATGTTGATTTTAGCTCATATTGTCAATTGAATTATTTTGCTACTTGTACAAAAATTCTTTTATTTGTTATGATTCCTAAAAGTTGCTTCGAGATATTAAATAAAAGTTTTTTCATAATCTTAAATGACTTTATTTTTTTGACAAAACCTGAAACTTACTTTTACATGTTGGTGTTTCAAAGTTCCAGTTTTCCTGGCCGTCTTCTTCTATGCAAGTGGTATATCGAGGACCCGAAAGCCAATGATGTTCGTCGCAATGAAACTCACATCGAGAATGAAGATAGCTGCCGTCGGTGCAAACAAAAGACCCGTTATTTGGTCGCCGAGGTGATTTTGAACAACGTTTTCCTAAAAAGAAACGAACAAAAAATTAACTGTTTATAAGTAAAAATTTGTTTAGAGTATAATTCAAGATTCGCAAACCAACTTACGAATGCAAGTGGGAACAGGCGATGTCCAAACCCCTTGGTCAACGGTTACATGTTTACAGAGAGTTGAAGATGGACCAGATAGCTTGTTTTTTTCATCACAGAAAAAACTATTTAAAAAAGCCTATTTTTAACCTACCGGTATTCGATCTACTGCCTAGAACTTTATAAAAATTTATTAAACAGTGTATAGAGTCATCTATTAGCTTTTATCGCAGATTTTTTAGAGATGACTTTTAATCAATGTTCTTGATTCATTTTTACCTGCAAACGCTTCCTTCTGAATTTTTGTAGGTGCAATTCATTTTGACATTTTTAGGGAGGGTCAACAACGGGCAAGTAACACCCACGCAAACAGGAGGTAACGAGCTCCATTTGCTGTTGCGCTCTAAAAAAATTATCAAAAATTGTGATTACTTTATCATGACGTCACATTGTTTACAACAGGATTGAATTAGTTGTACTTTTTGATGTGATATTAATAAATCATTTAAGCTAAAAATGTCGAATTTGTTAATTTTGTAAATTATTTTAAGCTTTTAAGGAATATAAAGAAGTTTTTTATTTTAGCCACTAGTGTAGATCAATATTTTCTAATCTTGTATTGTTTATTACAATTAAAAGCTTTTTAAAAATTTTTTTGTAGCCTAAGGCTAGTACAGTTATTCAACCAGTAGGCCACAGAGCTTGGCATAAATCCGAATAAAAAAGCAATATGAAACTAATATAATGATGTCATTATAATCGAAAATTCGGAGACAAATTCAAAGTAAAGACTTTTTTTAGAGACAGCACAAAATTTTGCACACCGAAGGGGGTCGTTAAATTACCTTGGGTTGAAAATTCGGTCGTGGAATAGAAAAGGTTAAAAACTATTGGGCTAGTAGAAGTGTCAAGGCACAGGATCAATAAAATGCTTTATGTCCAATTTTTATCTGATTTATAAAATGCTTTATATGCTTTATACCTTTTATATTTTTTCCATTGTTATTTTCTTAAAACAAAACAAATTTTTGGCTTCTATTGAAAGAGAAGACTTTCTCAGTTTTTTCTTGACTTTTGCAGACAAAACAGTCCTTATAAACATACACGGGCTTGCACAAAAGTTGGTGTAGTTAGACTGAAATCAATTGTGAAAAAAGCAAAGCGGTTCAAAAACTGCAAAAAATAAAGCCAAAAGGCTGTTGAGGCTTAAAGTAGAAGTGTAAACGGATCGCCAAAGCGCGAAATTTTTCATGTTTTACGTAAAAATGTTAAAGTTTAAACATTCAAATTTTCAGATTGTCTTACATTCAAAGCGTTTTTGGAAAATGCAAGCGAAAAGCGAACCATTTTGAAAACGTAGCGGAAAATACGCTTTCCGCTTTTAAGTCTGAAATAATTTTTAAAAGACCGAGGCCCCTGCCCTTGAATTCCTTCCAATTCCGTTTTTCTACTTAAACCAAGTCAAAAAAATAACTAACTATGCTTTATTTGTAATTGCAATTACAATTACAACTTTTAAAATTTTAATTACAATTACAATAATTTACTTTTTAGAATCTTTATTTACTATCAGAGCGGCAAACTTAAACACAACGAACTCGGTATTTTTGGTCAAACTCAAACTTATACATAAAAAATAAAACTTCCTAAATTCAAATTTAAAGTCAAATTTGAAAAAAACTGATCAACTTTGAGTTTATCCTTTGAGTAATTTTGTTGATAATTATGAGGGTAAAATATTAGTCTTTGTTGTTTTATTATACCATCACAAGATTTCGCTTAGACATCTTTTAACCGCAGTTGCGTTTTACTTTGGTTTCACGGTCTAGCTATTTTTCTTTAAATTCAATTCTCGAATTTGAATCGGAATTCGAAAAATTTAAAATAAAGAATTCAACCTCGTACTTGCTCATTTTTTTGTGAACTCAATTTGAACACGATTTAAAAAACATGGAGTTGGTTGCCCCGATTACAAATATTACAAAATTTTGTAAATAATTACAATTCTTTAACCGTACATAAAGTATCTTTTTATGCAAATAGTAAAACACACTTTAAAAGACCTCTTAAAAAGAATTTCGCGACACCCAAACTAAAACAACTGGTTTAGTGATCATCACAACTGATTACATCACTGAAATTCGGGATCTAATTTACGCGCTGATAATACTACTCGCCACTATTATGACAGCACAACGAAGGGCCGCTGTGCTACTCAGGCTCATTGTTGTGAAGTTGGGCTCAGCGAACTCAGGGTCGACGTTCAAAGCAAGTATAAGAATAGACACTGGCGTACCGAGGATTTTTGAAAGGCGGGGGCATGCAAACACAATCAATTATGCTTAGTGGAAAAAAATTTTTTCAAGTCTTTCGTTTTTTGATTTTCGTCGAAAAAATTTGGTGATCTCTAAAAAAGATCTTTACTTTGAATCTGTTTCTATTTCTCGTATTAGTGATCTCCAAGAGGATACCATGGCACAATCCCCCCTTAATACGCTACTGAAAACACATTTAGCTTAGCTTTCATATTAACAACAAACTCACGACAAATCACGCTCGATGGTCCTTCGAGATAGTGAATGCTTGGCACAATCATGGGTGGGTTTCCTGGTATTTCGGAAGGGAATTCCAACTCGTGTTCACAGGAAAAAGAACAAACAGAGCCAACTTTATTTCCATTGGTGCAGCGCATTATAGTATGCTGTGGTGCACTGATTGTTGAGCACGCTGAAACACGTCATAGAATTAGAAATAGATTTCAGAATAGGTGGTGCTCATTAAAGTATTCAAAGTAAAAAAATTATAATTTGTGATTTTTCAAAAGGCAAATTAAAAGTTTTAATTATTTATTGTATTGTTGGATATATTTAACAAATTATAATATTAAAATCAAAAATATGAAAATTAAAAGATTATACAGTATAAGCAGTATAAGTAATTGAACTTTATTAACTATGCTATTCAACATTATTTAAAATAAACAACTAATTTAAGAATAAATATTTGCCAAAGTGTCTTGTTATTTGGAGTGTTCTTTGTTGGAGAAACGTGGAGTATAAAAAGGTTTATTTTTGTGAAATTAAAAAGTTGATAACTATTTTAAACAATAAAAACAATACTGTCATAAAATTTAAAAAAAAACATTATCGTTTTGTAATCAAGCGCTGCAAAACAATGTGCACCCAATTAAATGGGAAAAACGGTTTGCACTTTTCCCCAAACAACTTGAACTTACGTTGTGGCACACAGCGGGGCATGGGGTTGTTAAATCTTGCCCTTTGACCGGGAGGCCCCCTCACGCAGGTTGAACTGCTTGGTCCTACCATGTCGTAACCTGCAAGATTGATTTGATAAACTTTTTTTTAAAGCAATTTTTCTTTTATTTATATATCCAGCGTTGTTTCAAAACTAAATTGGTTTGTTTGATTTACCTTTATCACATTTGAATTTGCAGATCGAACCAATATCGTTGTAACTTCTGGTAAACCTGCACTTTTTTCGTCCATGAGGCAGCGAAGGTAGCGGAGCACAATCAGAGTCTAATGTTAAGGCATTGTTAATTTGTAACACTGAAAGATTGAATTTTTATCGCTCTTGAATAAATAAATAGATAAATAGCTGAAAAAATAATTTGCTTAATTTGATTTTTCTTTTTTTTTTTCTATTTTATTGTTTTATTTTTGAAACGTTAACTCTTGCAAAAAGCTTTTTACATAAAGCTAATTGTTTGTTATTACTAAAAGTTTGGGAATCTGACAAAACCGGTTCGGCATTATTAAAATTGCTATTACATATTGAGATTTTATTCGAAATGTCAAAAAGAAGTAGCATATAGCAGAGCTTATGTAAGTAAAAGTTGTAAATATAAGCAGATGTTAATTTAATTGAGCTTGCCAAATTAATGTAAGAAACTGACATTCGGAAAGGGAGTTCTGATGCAATAAACACGTCATTAAACAACGTAATTGTTGTAAATCCTTCAAGCTAAAACCATTAAAAGTTTTTAAAAAATAAATATAGATTTCACGCAGTTCACATTACTTGCTCAAAGCAATTTACTTTGTTTGCAAAATTCGGCAACATTGCAACCGCTGAAATTACAGCAGCAGCGGCATGAAGAGATCGGCCATTTGGCGTTGCATTGGGTGGGAAGCCATGCTTCCTTTTCGTTCTGATAAAACAAACAAGTTTTTTTTGTTTAATATCTGTGATTATTCGAGTCACGAATTATCAAGTAAAAGTAATTAAATCCAAAACCGTGTTCCATGTTTTCAATAACGGATGTCTATTCCAACAAGCAAACAAAAATATATGGAAATTAATATTGAATTGATTGTTTTTTAACCAATAGATAGGTTTATTTTACCTGGAATTTATTGTTGCTACAAGCTGTAGTTTGTTTGCATCTTTTTGTAAAACTCCAACCATTTCCATCGCGTCTCACTTCATTAAAACAGGCTTTCTAAAGTAATACAAACCAGTCAATTCACAATTAAATTAAAAAACAATAACAAATTTCGTGCGTTTTTTTTTTTATTTACTTTACTAAATGTTTTTTTATAATAGTAAAAAATTTTACTTTCATCAAAGTGAAATAAAATTTAAGCAAATTCTTTTCAAATTTTTCAAAGATAAAAATATTATTTAGTTTAATTTTGATTTTTTTACGTTACCAAATAGTTTTGCATCTTGTTTTACTGTTCTATAAAAAAAAAAAAAAAGAAAACAAAAAAGAAAACTCTTAATTGTTAATTACTTCATTTGGCAAGCAAAATTGAATCCTTCCTCGACGATTGCAGTCTGCATTATTCTTTGCGTTGATGCATCTCCAGCACCACAAGGCTAAAAATTTTAAGAAAAGTTGTGTCAAAAAACATCGTTTCGACGCCAAATTGTGTTTAGCACAAACAGAAATAAGCCAAATACGTAAGTTGAATCAATACTTATTTCTCCGGCTTTGAAAAAACAAAATAATTTTTTTTTAAAGATTTAGTGATACACGTTCCACATTTTGGGATTAGTAAAAAATTTATATTTTAAAAGTTTAGTAGACTTTTTGACGATTGATTAAGTAAAACGTTTCAAACTGAAATAGTTTTGAGGGCCTATAAAAATTTACTCTGTAGGGTCCTGCGTACAACAAAAACCAATGAAAAAAATTTTTAAATAAAATTTAATGATTTTGATTTAATCATTAAAAAAGCAGCACCTAGACTTTAAATTCAATCCTGAAAATTAGTTTTTTTCGCGAGAACCAACCGCAAAAAGCGGCCCGAAATAAGCAGTAGATTAGAGGCCCCTGAATTAAACTTTACATTAAAAAATGAACTTTTGCGTTCCTGAATAATGTACTATTAATCGTTTAAAATTTCCTTTGACTTGATAACGAAACAAGCACGGCCGGTTTTAAGTATATAGTCGTATAACCAAATCAGGCTGGCGGCTTAAAGAGAGCTCCGTGCCAAAGTTAGAATATGTAGAAACAGTTAACTGTAAGTAAACAAAATACTTGTAAAGTAAAGTGCCCACTATTAATTAATTGAGCCCACAAGTTTTAGAACCGGGTCAGCTACTAATAATACGGTCATCACAAGAAAGCCAAATTTCTCTACTCACCATCAGTTGCCGACAAAAATACCAAAACCGAAACACAAAACAAAAAAAACTTCATTGCTTTTTGTTAGAATATTCTTATTGCTATTGTGAGAAACTCTTGAAATCACTGTGCTAAGCGTGTTAAACTTACTCTTTATATACTTTTTTTACACGCTTTTCGTGCTGTTTTTTAGAAGCAATTGGTATGTATAGACATACAATACGTAATTAACCTTTGACGTAAGGCATATTACTTGGCAAAAACACCATTGAATTTTTAAGAATGAGAAATTTGACTTTTTTTTGCAACATCTGAATGTAAATAATTACGAGGGTCTTGCAACCAGGCTGCATTCTAAGTTTAAACCAACAAACAATCATTATTTTTTTCACGCTCATGTTGCAGCATGCCATTTGATTTACGCGGATTATGCTAAAAATAAAACAAAATTTGTTAGATAGTGACGTATCAAAATTAAGAATGATGCACAAGTTTAAATGTTTTTACGTCAAAGCGATTGATTGATATAGTCAAGAATTTCGTTTTTCGGGTCACCGCCAGACTGTCATTCATTCATTCATTCATTTTTATTTGCGATCAAGTTATTTTGTTTTCTAAGTTGTTATTGACAAAGTGATTCCGAAATAGGAAACAGCGGCCAAACGATGTACGTTATTACACGCACATAGTCGTTCTTTTACTTTGAACAAACTTGCAAAATTCTTAAAACTACTTATGTAATATCGGTTTTTCTTAAAAAAATCAAAAAGTTTTACGTAAAAACTAATTGGATGAAATTATAATTTCTTTGTTTGGATTAGCCCAGGGATGTCCAATCCGCGGCCCACAGCCTACTTCAATTTTTTTCACTTATTTTCAAACCTGTATCGCAGCGTTTTTGCAAGCTTGCTTAGAACATTTCTGAGACGGAAATTGACAAATTAGAGTCTGATTCAGAGTAAAAACTTTTTATTTTATCATTAAAGAACACTTCGTTTTGGGAACAAAATCGACAAATTAGAATCTAATCCAAAGATGATCCATTTTTGCGGCCCCCGGACTTTAGCTCAATAAAGAATTTGCCCCATTATAAAACAAGGTTGGACATTCCTGGATTAGCCTATTCCTTAGCCTGGTGGTTACGTTTAGATATAAAAATTAACGAAAGAAAAAATAAATTTTTTGTAAACATTTAGGTCGTACACTAAAAATATTTTTTCTATGGACTGCAATAAGCATAATTTCAAAAATAAATTTTAGAAACATTCATTTGATTGGTTTCGAAAGATTAATGACTGATTATTAAGCACTAATCACAAAAATATATCTTTTGTAAAAATCACTTTTGTTTACGTATTAAAAAATTCATTCAGCTTTAAAAAAAACTTAGGCCTTTGTATTTTAATTATTTATTGTAAAACATTTAAAATAGTTTTCTGTAAATTTTTATCTTACTGTTTTTTCTCGGATTTTTTAAGCTTTTTCAAATCTCCTTCTTAAGCCTTGTATAAACCAATTTTCCAAGGCGATTGCAGTGAGCGGTAGAACATCGCATTTTATGACGTACACGTAAGTCACTTTTCAGATGATATATTGTAGGCCAAAAGATTGGAACAGAAAAACTTTGTTTTAAGAAGCGGTCTGTTGAAAAAAATTTGGACAAGTACTTCGGCATATGGCTGATCACAAATTTTTTTTGAAATTACAAAGCATTCATAATTTTATTTAAACTGACAAAAATTACTGAGAGTCGATTAGCAAGTGCGAGGTCGCAAAGAGTCTTCAAGCGCGAAGAGTTTCAAACTAGTAGTTTTCAAATTCTACATATTCTGGCAATAATAAGATGGAATTTTTTATCTTACAATACAACATATATCTACTAGATTATTCCTACTAAAATAAGACACGATTAATAGAAAATGCAAAAAGGCAAGTTCGTTCACTAAAATGCTTTACCACGAAAAGTGGATTAATTGTTTGATAGATTGCTGCTTTGTTAAAATCCCTACTTTTGCTATTCCACAAGTGACGTTATATGAAGGAGTATTTTTAGCAACGTAGTTTAGTATTTTTAGATTGGAGGAATTATGTACGACTCCGACTCCACCAATTCAAAATCTTACGGCTCTGACTCCAGCTATTTAAAACTTTACAACTCCAACTTCGACTTTAGAACATTGGAATAAACAACTTTGACTCCCGATTCCGACACCAGCACGACTTTATAAATAACTCCAACTCCATCATCAAACTTGCAATTCTGGCAATTACGTACGACTCCACATCTTTCGCCTTTTGCCAAAATTTATTCTAATTTCTAGCTTTAAACCTATAAACTTATGTTTTATTTTCAGTCATTTGCAGTAATTTTAATCTTTTTAATTATGAAATCATTACTCCATTGTTACGTAGCGAATGCGTAATTGGTACGCCACCCCCACTTTCTCCTTTATTTAATTTATTTTGTCTACAAGTTGTTCTTAAAACTTATTACAAAAAATCTTTTTACGGTTTAATTCAAAGCCCATTGATTAACTGAAGTTTTAAGCCTTTTGCGAAGAACAACGCAGCAGTGATGGCGTTGTTCTAATAGTATTATCTACTTTTATCCACTAGTATCAAGAAAGATTGATAAACAAATGGTAGTCAAAATGATACCCAAGAACTAAATAGCCGATAGCAGCGATAACTAAATTCGTATCAAAATTTGGTAAACAAAAATTATAAAAATTAAGAAATCAGCCGCTAATTATTTAGAGGAATGGTGCCAGGCTATCCTTTCGACTATATCAAGACAGTCATCGGGAAAGACCAAGCATAGAGAAACAAGAATTCCATGACGTAACTCTTTCGGAAATTCGGAATTTCGGGAAAGACCAGCATGGAGAAACAAGAATTTCATGACGTAACTCTTTTGAAAATTCGGAATTCCAGGAAAGACCAAACATAGAGAAACAAGAATTCCATGACGTAAATTTTCCGGAAATTCGAAATTCCGGGAAAGACCAGCATATAGAAACAAGAATTCCATGACGTAACTCTTTCGGAAATTCGGAATTCCGGGAAAGACCAAGCATAGAGAAACAAGAATTCCAAGACGTAACTCTTTCGGACATTCGGAATTCTAACCAAGAATCATCAATTCCAAGGTTAAATACGAGCATTAAACATCGAAAAAGAACCAATCAGAAAACAGTTGAAAACATTGTAATTTCGGACTTCGTCGAATCAATTACAATGAATCTCGTCAAAAGAACTTTAACCAACATCGAAAAGAGTTGATAAAATTTGAATTTGGACTTCATCGAATAATCGTAAAAAAGAACCAATCAGAGAAGAGTTTCGGACCAAGCAATACAAATGTACAAACTGAAAAAAACTTAAGCATTGAAAATAAAGAGTTTGGCTAAAAATATGAAAATAAAAGTGTGTAGACAAAAATATCTACACGGAGGTGCAAAATCCTCTGCCAGACAGCTGTTTCGATTATTAAAATCTGGTTAGTAACAGTTTGATCTTGCAAAAAAAGAAAACAAGCGAAAAAAATTTGAAAGGTAAGTAAAAGAAAGCTATAAGTTCATTGTAAGCGACTACTCAAATCAGTCGACATATCAAGAAAGATTGGTCAACAAATGGTAGTCAAAATGATACCCCAGAACTGTATAGCAGATAGCAGCGATAACTGGATTCGTATCAAAATTTGTTAAAGAAAAAGTATTTTTCAAGATCATTTGATGAAGTCCAAAATTCAAATTTTATCAAATCTTTTCGATGTTGCTTTAAAGTTCTTTCGACGAGATTCATTGCATTTGGTTCGACAAAGTCCGAAATTACAATGTTTTCAACTGTTTTCTCAACTTTTTCGATGTTCAATGCTCATACAGTGTGGTGGTGTTTCTTTGTTAACTACCTGTCTTGCATGAAAGTTGAACTGGAGATTGTTACCCAAAGACATGCTGTAGCATGTTTAGGAGGAGCCGGAGTACCGACTTCACGTGTGCCGAGTTACAGGTGGTGCTCATATTGAACATTTGTAAAACCTTTTATGAAATTTAGGTGCCTTTAAATTTCTTATTCGAATTTACAGGAATAAATCTTGTTTTGGTCAACATTAAATCTGTTGAATTTTAATTGATTCGACTATGTACTGTAGTTTCTGTAATATTTACATGTCAAATGATGTGAATTTTTTTGAAACACCCTGTATTTAACATTGGAATTGATGATTCTTGGTTATAAGTTCAAATTTTCGAAAGAGTTACGACATGGAATTCTTGTTTCTCCCTGTTTGGTCTTTCCCGATGACTGTCTTGATACAGTCGAAGGATAGCCTGGCACCATTCTTCTAAATAATTAGCGGCTGATTTCTTGATTTTTATGGTTTTTCTTTATGCGCTAGAATAAAGCAAATTCTGTTTTGTAATTTACACTGTATATAAGCAATTTTGCATTTGATCCTATGATCGTATTTGTGATGTCATAAAGCGCTTTATTTAATACTTAAATTAGCAAAATAATTAATGTTAAAATTCTTTTAACAGAAATCTTTTTAGCAATCTTTCAGCAACAAAAATCTTTTCAACGCTTTTCAGAAAAGTCAAATTAATGATTTTATTTAACTGGTCGAATTGAAATACATAAGTTCAGTCAAAGTTCAATGCGCCAAATATTTGATATTGAAATTAAAAATTAAAACTGCCTAATTCATGACAAAAAATCGATTTCGACCTATAAAGGTCATCATCAGTTTCTTATAATTATTCAAATTGTTCTAATAGTTCTATTTGAATAAGAAACTGATAATGACCTTTATAGGTCGAAATTGATTTTTTTCATGAATTAGTATTAGTTTTAGTTTTTAACTTCTATTCGTGCCGTAAAACTTTGACTGATTTTATTAATGAATTTATGTATTACAAAATAATTCATCTAAAAATTCTTGATTGTTTAGGCATATTTGCTTTTTAGCTGGAAATTTTGGCTGATATATACTGTATATGTAGTAGTAGTTCGCATTTTGTTATTCATTCCGGTTTTAGTTCTAGTTAAATTGTAGAAATTACTTTGTGTTATTGTTGCCTTCCGGAATTTGTTTAAGTATTTCGTAGTTTAAGATTCTAATGTTGACGCCTTGAAAGTTAATTTTAGTAAGAGATAAAATTGTTTGAACGAACTATTAAAGTTTAATATTAGCCATCTGGGTGCTGATTATAATTTAACACTTTGACGTTCAACCAAATCACTTAAAAAAATATTCTTCTTTTTTGACGGTTGCTTCCATATTTTTCCCTTAAATATATAATGCTATATAGATTTACTTTTTTACTTAAAAATTCCAACGTAAATAGATGCCATGCTATATTTGGTACAAATAAAGTCTTGAAAGTACATGACGTCATTTTTGAAAATGCGATAATTTCTTTTTATTTTTATTTTTTAAGTTTTTATTTTATTTTGTCGTATATGGGGTGATTTTTTAAAGAGTAAAAAGATTCAAAATCACATTTTAGAAAAGTTTATTCATTTATTTAGCAAAGACGTTCATAAAAAACAAAAAAAGCAAAAAATTAAAAAATTTCATATTCAAATTCCATAGACATTTTTTAAATGTAGCTGAAATTGAAAGTGAAATTTATCTAAAAAAGGTAGATAGTATTCTAGAAAGATAAATTCATTAAAAAAACTGAAAATTTAATAAAAACTAAAACAAAAATTTAATGTTCATGAAAAATTTCAAAGCAAAATGAGACACCCAAGTTTAGAGAAACTTCCGAGCTAACTGTCTGATTCTGCCTCTATAAACTAATACGCGCACAAGGCCTTTTCCTGGGAAGTGCTCATTTTAAAGAATTCAAGAATCTTCAAAAAAACAAAAACTAAGTATATAGTTAAATAAATACAGTAAAAAGGCAAAAATGCAAAAGGCAAAAAAGCATATTTAGATAAAAACTCGAAGATTCTGTCTTTCCTTTTGCACAAACTGTATAAAATAACGTCAAAAATTGATTTATGGTAAATTTTTGAAGGTGTCGTAATAATTTATGGACACCCTGTATAATATAATATCATATATAGTAGTATTGAAATTAACTTCTTTCACCTATAAAATACTTTAAAATAGTGGGGTCTTGCCTTCTCAGCACCTGGGAATGTACTGAATCCGATTGAATATAAATAAAAAGTTGGGTGCCACATGTTACCTACTTTTTAAGAAGGACGTACCAAAGTACAAACAAACACTAGCTATTTTATGGCCAAATGATTGATAATTCGATACCCCTATTTATAAATGCTGCAATTTTGACGTGTTTTTATGTTTTTGTAATGACTTATTTTATGACGATGATAGACGTCATGCGCAGTTCGACCAGATTAAAATTTGAAGGGTGAGCGTCAATGTGTTGGAATAAATCAGTACTAAGTTGTTAAGTAATTATTTGCAGTTGACTGACGCTGTAAACTGCTTTGGAGTTTTGTAAAGCTTAAGAGTCAAGTTTTGCAAGAGTTGATCGAGTTTGTTGATTCTGCAAATAATATATTCTTTATAGTTAGAAATTGTGTTTTTTTGCTATTTGTGGAGAGAAGTTTTTAAGAGAATTCAGTTGTGCTTAACCAAAATTTACTATATTAAGAACTTCAATCTCACGGAAAACAATTTCTTGAGCCGGTATGAAAATAAATAAATAAATAAATAAAACTACTTTACTTCATCGCTGGTATTTGGGTTACCAAGTTCAACTGATTTTTTAAGATTTTCGAGTAAAGTTGTGACACCTACATGAGGTCTGATTTAGCATAAAGCGGAGTTAGAGTCGGCAAAAACAAAAATGATTTCAACTCCGATTCAGATTCCAGCACATTAAAAAACGGCTCCGATTCCACCAAATCTAAAAAAAATCTAATGTCGGCAGCGTGGTCGAGTGGTTAAAGCTTGATCAACACGTTAAAGAGTGATCAACACGTATTATTATAGCTCATGATCAACACGGTGTCGGTTTAAAACCCACTCGCGCCATTCTGTGTGCCTTGGAAAAGACACTTTACGGCACATTCCCCTGCTTGGTGGTCCTGGCAAGCAGTTCTAAATTACAGTCGTATCTCTATTAAATTACAAGCGGACAGCAATATCTTGGTATCTCCGGAAGCAGGTTGGGGTAATTGCCTAACTTATGTATTAGCGCCTCCGTCGCTTTCCTGCGAGTAAGGAGGATAAAATATAGAGGTAAAATAAAAAAAATAAAAAAATAAAAAACAACTCCAATTCTGACTCCACAATCTTGTATCGCTTTTTTTGCAAAAGTGAATCAGATTTAAAACTCTTTAAATTTATGGCATTGCAACTGCAGCTAATTGCAGCACAACATAACATCAATATTGTTTTACGAATGCATATTAAGTGTTTATGTTAACATTGCCCAATAAGTTAGTTACGAAGTTTCAATCTTTGACGCGAGCTCAGTGATTGACCGCTGCACGCCTGGCTCAGAGATGCACACAAGTGATTTCAATTTTTTTTATGATTGGCAACTTTAGAAAAACATTAAAATTATTTTAGTCTTCTGTGCAAAAATAAATTGTTATTTGTGATTCTAACAAATGCTTTCTTTCTTATCAAATTTATTTGCTCTTCCACATAAAAATTTGTTGCTTCATTTCAAGCAAAGTTTCAAATACTATTGTATATTAATTAATATAAATATACCTAGCAAATTGATATAAATACACTATTGTATATTAATTAATATAAATATACCTAGCTAATTGATATACATTGTATATTAATTGACATAAACCTAGCCATCGGAACACTTTCCAGTATTTTCTGATGCCGGTCCCAAGCCCGAATAAATATGGAGGGTTGTGGCAGGAAGAGCATTCGGCATAAAACTTTTTGCCAAATCATGCAAAATGCAAATGAAAAACTTTTTCATACCGGATCAGTCGAGGCGCGGATCACCGACGACCGCCTCAGGTGTTGCACGGCAAGGCACCTGTGGAAGATATGATACTGCTGAGATCGGGGAAAACAAGAAGAGAAAGAGAGGAGGAAGGCGAGTGAAGAGGCCGCGGGAACTGCGGAAGGGGAGACGCACAGTCATGAGGATGGGTAACTTAAATGTAGGAACAATGAATGAAAAGGAGAGAGAGCTGGCAGACATGATGGATACAGGAAACAAAGTGGAAAAGGAGTAAAGCGAGGAACATTGGAGGTGGCTGCAAGCTGTTCTACAATGGAGCTGATGTAAGAAGAAATGGGATCGGAATAGTGGTGAAGGAGGAACTGGTTAAAAGTGACTTGGACGTGAAGAGGGTGTCAGACAGACTGATGGCCATGAAACTGGATGTAAAAAGGTCGATACTGAACATAGTAAGCGCGTATGCTCCATAGGTTAACAGCAGCATTGAGGAGAAAAATAAATTTTGGCAAGACCCGGATGGGTTGATAGAAACTGTATCAAAACAGGAGAGGATAGTACTAGGTGCTGATCTAACTATACAAGTGGGCGAAGAAAACATAAGGGATGCGGAAGTAATGGGGAGGTATGGCGCTGGAACAAGAAATGAGGAAGGACGGATGGTTGTAGATTTTTCGAAAAGGATGGATTTGGCGGTTGTCAACACTTATTTTAAAAAGAAAGACGAACAAGGGTGATGCATAAAGTCGCGGAAAAAGTACTCAAGTAGATTATGTAAAGTGCAGAAGGAGGAACCTGAAGGAAATGTGCGATTGAAAAGTAATGGCGAATGAGTGCGTCGCAAAGCAGCACCGCATGGTGGTTTGTAAAATGGCTTTTATGATGAAAAAGAAAAAGGTAGAGAAACTAAACCCAAAGATAAGATGGTGGAAACTGAAGAAGACGAGCTGTCAAGAAGCGTTTAGAGAGGATGACCAAGATTACAGGAGGCTAGAATGGGTTACCTGATAAGTGGAATAAAACAGCGAAAATGCTGAGAAAAAAGCTGAGACTGTGCTGGGAGCGAAAATTGGGAAACGAAAGAGGTAGGGAGACATAGTGGTGGAATGACAATGTACAGGAGAGCATAAAAGAAAAAAAAGAGGCAAAGAAAGCATGATATAAAATAAGGGATGAAAATACATGTAGAAAAAAGCTATACAAAGATAAGAAGAGTAAGGCAAAGAAGGCAGTTGCGATGGCAAAGGGACGTGCGTATGAAAATTTACATGCTAGATTAGAAACAAAAGATGTTGTACTGATTGGCTAGGCAGAGAAACAGAGCGGGAAAGATGTACAACACGTGAGGCTTTTGAAGAATGAATACGGTAATGTGATGGTAAGTTCGGAGGCAGTGTTAGAGAAATACAATAAAGATATGGAAAAGAATAATTGAAGCCAGGCTAAGGGATAGAGTAGAGATCAGTAAACAAAAATATAAATTTATGCCAGGAAAGGGAACTACCGATGCCATGTTTGCCTTAAAAATGTTGATGGAATAGTACAGGGAAGGTCAAAGAGAGCTTCATTGTGTATTCGTTGATCTAAAGAAAGCTTACGACGGGGTTTCGAGAGAAGAGCTGTGGTACTGTATGAGAAAATCAGGAATGGCGGAAAAGTATATGCGACTTGTACAAGATATGTACAACGGTGAGGTGTGGAGTAGGAACTAAAGTAAGTTTTAAGGTCAAGGTAGGACTGCACGAGGGATCAGCGTTAAGTCCATTACTGTTTGCTATGATTATGGATAGGCTGACGAAGTAAGGAGAGAGCCACCGTGGACGATGTTAATTGCTGCAAAGAGAGGGAAGAAGTAAAGCGGAGACTAGAATGCTGGAGGTATGCGTTGGAAAGAAGAGGGATAGAAGTAAGTAGGTCAAAGAACAAATATCTGTGCGTAAATGAAGGAAATGACAAAGAAACATTATAGTTCGAGGATAAAAAAGTACCAAGAGTAAAGGAATTTATGTACTTGGGATCAAAGGTGCAAGAAAGTGGCAGTTATGAGAGAGAGGTAAAGAAGAGACAGCAGACAAGATGGGATGGATGGAGAAAGGTATCGGGAGTAATATGTGACAAGAGGTTACCAGCTAGAGTGAAAGGAAAAGTGTGCAGTACAGTCGTGAGACCAGAAATGGTTTGTGAACTTGAGAAGGTGACGGTTACAAAGAAAGAAGTAGAAGAGATGGAAGCTGCAAAGATGAGAATGTTGAGGTTTGCTATGGGGAGTGACGATAAAAGACAAGATTAGAAATGAGTGCATCAAGGGTACAGTTAAGGTAGAACGGTTAGAAATAAAGGTGAGGGAGGGCAGGCTGAGGTGGTATGGACATGTCATAAAGAGAGACCAAGAGTATGTAGGAAGAAGAGTAATGGAAACGGAGTTACCGGGAAAGAGGAAAAGAGGGAAGCCGGACAGAAGATTTTTGGATGTGGTGAAGGAGGATATAAAAGAAGTTGGTACAAAAGAGACAGACATTAGAAACAGGGCTCTATGGAAGAGTATCATCCGTTGCGGCAACTCCTGATTAAAGGGATGAGCCGAAAGAGAAAGAAGAAGAAGATGCCTAGAACGATCAAGTGAAGCAATTTACTCAAGCAACTAAGAACTTGTTTGTTTGTTTACAGAAGAAGTAATTACAGTCTGTTGAATTTTTAAAACGTTTAAAAATATAATAGGCACGTATCAAGCTTTTTTGGGAGCCAATTGGGTATTGTGATTCACAACAGAATTTTAAAAAACGTCTTTTACGCGTTCTACTTATCCTAAAAATTTGGCAATACCGCCAAATTTTATTAGAGACTAGCGCATGCTTTTTAGCAATGGAGAATTAAAGAAAAAAGATAGAAACTTTGGATCATGCAATCTTTTTATCCACCGTGCTTTTTTTACAACTTTTAAATTGCATTAAAAAAATATCGACAAGAAGATTACATGAACCGAAAACGCTCTTATACAATAAAGAATTGAAATCAGTGCTTACAAGCAAGATTTTATTACAAGCTTCAGTTGTTTTCTTTCTGTGTTTTTTCAACTTTTTATTTTAAGCAGACTGCGTAGATCAGGAGTGACAAACCTATTTGCTGTTGCGGGCCACTTTGTCAGTTCAGATGAGTAAGGGGATTTCTTTATAGATTCTACAAAGATCTTAACTGAGCTCCAATTCAAGGGTTTTTAACTTATACTGTATAAATTCAAGACGCACAAAGCCTAAAATATTCATCAACGATACTTTTGATAAATTGTTTGATAAGCTTACTTCGAAAATCCTTTGAAGACCTTTTTTTGGTCTTAAACTAGTTATCTGGTTCCAGTTTCAGGTTTTAGCGGGAAAACTGTACTATAAACGTATTTGACGACAAAAATATCTTCACTTTTTGCACTAAGAGTTTCGTTAGTTAAGGTGGCTTTTCAACCAGAATAGTTCACGAATGTGGCGGCCCCGTGACTGCCTCTGAATTCAAACGGCCATTAGGCCGGCCTAGATGACGCCTTTATATTATTGAAATGACGCACAAGTTGGCAAACTCTGCCCTAATTAATATCTAGATTCTGTTCTAAATATTCGTCGCTTTCTAAGCCCTTAATATACAAAGCTTGTGGTTTTTGCTTTGATAGATAGCATCTTTTCAATGGAATACTTTCTTTATTTCATAAAATAAAACATTCTAGTTAATTATTCTTAAGCTGTAACAAATGAGAGCTAGTGCTAATTTATCCTCAGAATATTTTTTAAACAAATAAATTGCCGAATTTACATGTCAATTGAGGCATTTAGTCATTCTAGATAGTTTTAAAGCGAGGTCGTTCTAGTGTTAACAAAGCTTTTTTCACAACCTCTCGTATTTAAACTGACCAGAAATATTTTGTGGTAGATGTTCATGATGACGTAACCAAGTGTTGGTGGTTTTAATTTTAGTAGCAATAATTACTGTTTTTATCGATTCAATACCATCTGATTAATCTAGTGGTTGTTGCTGCAGCACAAAGCGATGAAGTTCTAGGTTCGATTCCAGGGCAAACATTGGTTTCCGGCCGTTCCGGTCCAAACTCTCCGGCCGTTGTCCACGGCTCGCTACCATAACATCTGGTGCGCAGTGATTGTGCTGCCCAGTTGCAATGGCGCGGAAATAAGGCGCGCAATCTCGTTGCAGCCTTAGGCTGAAAAATAAGTAGATAAAACATTTTATTTGTGATTTGAATACAAGAAGAAAAGCTTTTTTTATTTTTTTATTTTTTTTTCTTTTATTTCTTATTTGAAAAAAAAACCTGTAGTATTCTTGCAACTTTTATTATTGTGTTGACTTTGTGAACATAATGTAAACACAGTGAATCAACATTAACAACGCGGTGAACGTTGATTTGTGCACTTTAGTTTTAACTGAACGCCAGCTTAAAGGCCTGTTTCCACTACGAGCGTGGAAAAAAGCATTCTTTGTTTTATTGCTTTTTTTTTGCGCTCGCTTCAATTTTAACCGCTCGCTTCAATCGAAGATCAATCAAAGAGAGCAAGAATGCTCTTTTCCACGCTCGTAGTGGAAACGGGCTTTAACTTCGAAGAGGTAAAACACTCGTGCGCATATTGAAACCTTCCGCTATTTATAAGTAAAGTGGCTCACGGAATAAAGGTAACAAAGCATGTTTTAAATCTTGTTTGTCTCAAAAGTTTAATAATTAGTGTGAACGGGAAGTGCAACTCATAAGCATATCCTAATTAAAACTGGTGATATTTTTTGGCTTTAAAATCAAATTTTTATTCCAAGTTTTACTTTTAGAATCCAATAATTACGGCTTTCTTTAATGCTTAATTTGTTTACCATTTTTGCTAAAAAGTCAAATTGTCGCATATTTTAGTAAAATAGCCATGGAATATTTTAACGTTTAGAGCTATTACTTTTAAGAATAGCCTTCACTGAACAAAGTAAAAATGCTTTCAAGGATTTGTGTTACTTTTTCAATTTTTTTTTTGTTTTGCTTCTATCTTCTCGAGTCTTTTAAATATTTGTATTGTCTAAGTACAATATAAATAATGCGTCATCAGAAGCATCATTAAATTTTTTATAACTTTTATAAATTTTTTAAGCAGCAAAACAATAAATAAACTTTGATTTTAAACAAAATAGGCCCTTAAGGATTAGTTCTGAAAAATAAAGTTTGAAAATATTCACAGCTTCTGTTATAAAAACTCTGTCTGGAGATTTTGAAAACTTAAATTTGTAAAACTGCTTTTATTATTATTTTCAACGGAGAATAGCTTTGGCTCGCAATTGATTCTTTTCCGCAAATTAAACGGAAGAAGTTGATCGTTTGGTGGCCTGAATACGTTGGCTATCAAGAGATTTTGATTTAATTCATGACCTCACAATAAGGGGTCATATATTTTTAAAAGAAATTTAGAACTAGCATACATCTCTTCGAGGAGTTCAATTTCGAGTATACAATGGAGTATAGCGACATTGCCATTTTTAAAGTAAAAACAATAAATAACCATGTGTTATTGTTGAGTTTAGCAGCTGCCAAAGTTTGTTTTTCAATTTTGTCTTGCAAATTTGCAAACAAATCATTTTCTCAAGCACAACAATTTGAAAGTTTCATGTATTTATTTTTCTCTTTAATTGGTCCTGCTTTTCGTGACTAATTTCCCGAATTAATATTTTTTCTGTTATAACATTAAAAAAGACTGCCAAAAAGTTAATAAAAAAATAAAAATTTTATGATTTAGCCTGAGTCTCGATGAAATGTATTTGCGGTTTCTATTTTTAAAAACATGCAATAAAAGTTATTAAGGTTTTAAACTCACTCAGTATCAAGTGATTTTATGCCACAAATAAATAGACATTAACATTATCCACTTAATTTCAAGGTTTAACGAAGTTTTATTTCCTGCGTTAGACAAGATTCACAAGTATTTGCCTGCGTCAAAGCTTCTCCAAAGTTTTAAAAGGATGACGTTTGGACACATTAATGATAATAAAAAATTTATAAATAATGTTGCCAGACTGGATTCTTTTCAATTGCAGTGTTTTGTTCAGTTAGACAAATTCATTGTTTGCATTTTGTAATAATTTGATGAACGAGATCCTACTCAATTAGTGGCTATTTCTAAATTTGCTGACGATGTTCTAATAACATATCATAATTCTAATAACATATCCAACCCAGCCATCGGAAGCACATTTCTGTGTCTTTTGATGCCAGTGCAAGCCTGGATAAATGGGGAGGGTTGCGGCAGGAAGGGCATCCGGCGTAGAACTCTTTTTTGCCAAAACAGACAAATACATAATCTTTTAAACAAGCTGCATAAAGATGAAAAACACCAGACTCGAGTTTCGCTCTATTAGAGCTCGTCAGTGATGCTTATCTCACCGCGAATCGAACCTGGGAGCGAAACTCGAGTCTGGTGTTTCTTATCTTTATGCAGCTTGTTTAAAAAATTAATTCCAAATCCTCTTAATTCTTCAAATATAAATACATAATCATTATCAATCCATACCGGATCGGTCACGGCCCGGGTTACCAACGACCGCCTCAGGTGTCGCACAGCAGGGCACCTGTGGAAATTATGCTACTGCTAAACATAGTGAAAATAAGAGCAGAAAGAGAGGAGAAAGCGAGTGAAGAAGCAGCGAGAAGCGTGGAAAGGAAGATGCTCACTCATAAGGGTGGGTATTTTAAATATTGGAACGATGACCGGAAGGGGAAGAGAGCTGGCAGATATGATGAAGCGAAGGAAGTAGACATATTGTGCCTACAGGAAACAAAGTGGAAAGGGAGTAAAGCAAGGAACATTGACGGTGGATTCAAAATATTTTACAACAGAGCTGATGGAAGAAAAAATGGGATAGGGATAGTGCTGAGAGAGGAGCTAGCTGAAAGTGTCCTGGAGGTGAAGAGGGTGTCAGACAGACTAATGGACATGAAGCTGGAGGTAAAAGGGTCCATCCTAAATATAGTAAGCGCATATGCTTCACAGGTTAACAACAGCAGGGAAAAGAAAATTTTTTGGGAAGACCTGGATGGGTTGATAGAAAGTATATCAAAAGAAGAGAGGATTGTTCTTGGTGCAGATCTTAATGGACATGTGGGCAATGGAAACATAGGGGATGAGGAAATAATGGGGAGGTACGGTGCTGGAACAAGAAATAAGGAAGGATCAATGGTTGTGGATTTTGGAAAAAGAATGGATTTGGCGATTGTCAATACTTATTTGAAGAAGAAATATGAACACAGGGTGACGTATAAGAGTGGAGGAAAAAGTACTCAAGTAGATTATGTGATGTGCAGAAGGAGGAACTTGAAGGAAATGTGCAATTGTAAGGTAATATTGAATGAGTGTTTCGCAAAGCAGCACCGTATGGTGGTATACAAAATGATTCTTATGGTGAAAAAGAAAAAAGCAGAGAAAGTAAAGCCAAAGATACGATGGTGGAAACTGAAGGAGACAAGCTATCAAGAAGCGTTTAGACAAGAGGTGACCAGGATTCTGGGAAGCAAGGATGGATTACTTGATGAGTGGGACAAAACCGAAGACATGCTATGAAAAACAGCTAAAACTGTACTTGGAGTGACATTTGGGAAACGAAAAGGAGACAGGGAGACATGGTAGTGGAATGAGGAAGTTCAGGAGAGCATAAAAGAAAAGAAAGAGGCAAAGAAAGCATGGGACAAAATAAGAAATGAAAATACTAAAAAGATATACAAAGAAGAGTAAGGCAAAGAAGGCAGTTGCAATGGCAAAAGGACGTGTGTACAACGATTTCTATGCTAGATTGGAAACAAAAGAAGGTGAAAAGGAATTGTACAGATTGGCTAGGCAGAGAGACAGAGCAGGGAAAGATGTACTGCACGTGAGGGTTATAAAGGATAAAAATGGTAATGTGATGGTAAATTCAAAAGCACTGTTAAAGAGATGGAAGGAGTACTTTGAGAAACTGATGAACGAGGAAAATAAAATAGACCCTAGGACAGAGGAACCAGAAGTGGTTAACGAAGAGGTAAATTGTGTCAGTAGAGAGGAAGTAAAAAACGCACTAAGAAGGACGAAAAAAGATAAAGCAGTTGGGCCAGATGAGTTGCCAGTAGAAGTTTGGAAGTGCATGGGAAAGACGGGGATAGAGTTTCTGACCAGATTGTTCAACAGACTATTAATGGGTAAACGGATGCCAGAGGAATGGAGAAGGAGTGTGCTTATCCCAATCTATAAAAACAGAGGGGACGCACAGTGCTGTGGAAACTACAGAGGAATAAAGCTAATGAGCCATACAATGAAAGTATGGGAAAGAATTATTGAAGCCAGGTTAAGGAATAGAGTGGAGATCAGCAAACAGCAATATGCATTTATGCCAGGAAAGGAACCACCGATGCCATGTTTGCTCTAAGAATGTTAATGCAAAAATGCAGGGAAGGTCAAAGAGAGCTACATTGTGTATTCATGGACCTAGAGAAAGTTTACGACAGGGTTCCACGGGAAGAACTGTGGTACTGTATGAGAAAATCCGGAATAGTGGAAAAGTATGTGCAACTAGTACAGGATATGTATGAGGAAAGCGAAACAGTGGTGAGGTGTGCAGTAGGAACTACAGAAAGTTTCAAGGTTAAGGTTGGACTGGACCAGGGATCAGCGTTAAGTCCATTCCTTTTTGCAGTGATAATGGACAGGCTAACGGATGAAGTAAGGAGAGAACTACCACGGACGATGCTGTTTGCTGATAATATTGTGATTTGCGAAGAGACCAGGGAAGAAGTGGAGCGGAGATTAGAATCCTGGACGTATGCATTGGAAAAAAGAGGGATGAAAGTAATTAAGTCAAAGACCGAATATCTTTGCATAAATGGAGAAAATGATGACGAAACAGTAAAGATGGAGGATACAAAAATGCCAAGAATAAAGTAATTCAAATATATGGAATCAACGGTGCAAGAAAGTGGTAGTTGTGAGAAGGAGTAAAGAAGAGAGTGCAGGCAGAATGAAACAGATAGAGAAGAGTATCGGGAGTAATCTGCGACAGAAGGTTACCAGCTAGAGTAAAAGGAAAAGTGTACAATTCAGTGGTAAGATCAGCAATGGTGTAGGGGAAAGGCAGGTGAGTTGATACGGCAGGTCAGTTGATACACCTCCTCTCTAGAAGTTTCAAAAATATTTGTTACACCTGTATGATACACCTATATCAACTAACCTTATTATTTCTGGGTTTTATTTTTACTTGTTGTTTTTATAATTTGCTTGCATCTGCTCTATTTAGATTTTTTTTGTTTTATTTAGGCTACTTCCATTAATCTTTAAATGAAGACTGAGTTTGGGTGTAGACTTAAGGTATACAGATAGGATTTGGGAAAAGAGTTCAATAAAAAAATAAATTATAATATGTTACCGTTTATCTTACACTGCTTGGCTTTACTCTAGGGTTTTTGTAGCATGGAAGAATAGTTTTACAAGACTCAGTGTATTTAATAGGGAGATAACTGAACACATCTACTGGTATTACATGACCCAAGTATAAAGGATAAAGATTAGAAAACTCCCACCGAGTTTTTTTTATTTTTAAACTAAATTTAATATTGACCGTGTAAATTAATATACATATGCCACTGTAAGCAATTGACTTATTGATAAAGTTATATAGCCTAGATTTAACTATAATGCTACTGAATAATTTTGGTAGTTTGTTTTCTGTAAAAGTAAAATTATTTTGTATAGCTAACAGGCAAATGCCTCAACATTACAAAAGAAAAACTGACAGACCAAAAAGGATTCCAGCTGATGTTTTGCAAAGAGCTGCAGATGAAGTTCAAAAAGGCACTTCTATTCGTAAAGCAGCTGTTAGTTTCAACATTGATAAAATGACATTATCTCGTTATATAGCAAAGTGCAAAACTCAGCCTCAACCTTCTGTTGGATATGCTGCAGTTACACTTACTAACTATATAATACATACTGATATGGAAAGTGATCTGGCAAAGCACATAATTACCTTAGCTGATATGTTTCATGGCGTTTCTCTTGAAAAATGCAAAGAATTGGCTTATGAATTTGGTTTAAGAAATAAACTAAAGTTGCCATCTTCATGGGCTAAAAATAAAAAAGCAGGAAAAAGTTTGTGGCTTGGATTTAAGGCTCGGCATAAGTTGTCAATTCACTTGCCTGAACCAACTTCAGTTGGACGTGCATCTGCCTTCAATAAGCACACAGTCAAAGAATATTTTAATAATTTGGCGAAAGTAATGGATGATAACAAATTTACTGCGGAACAAATTTTCAATGTGGACGAAACAGGTGTAACAACTGTTCAAAACCCAAAACATGTTATTACGGCAAAAGCAACACGAAACGTTGGCTCAATTACATCAGGTGAAAGGGGTGAGTTAGTTATAGCTGTGTACACAATTGGTGCTTCTGGAAGTGTTTTACCACCTATGCTAATTTTTCCTCGTGTCCATTTCCGTGATCATCTCATCAAAGGCGGACCACAAAGTTGTATCGGACAATGCAATAGATCTGGATGGATAAATGAAAATTTATTTTTGGTTTATATGGATCATCTCATAAAGCATATTCGCTGTGGACCAAAGCACAAAATCTTACTAATTCTTGACAATCATGAAAGTCACCTTTCACTTGATGTTAGTGATAAAGCTAAGTCTGCAGGAATTTTGATGCTTATCATTCCTCCTCACACCTTACACCAATTACAGCCCTTAGATAAATCAGTATTTGGGCCTTTTAAAGCAAGCTATTGCAGAGCAATGGACAACTGGATGCGTAGTAATCCTGGCAAAAATATTACAATATACGAAATTCCTGCTCTGGTAAAAAAAGCTCAACTTGCTGCAATGACTCCAAAAACTATTTTGTCTGGATTTGAATGTACGGGCACCTGGCCATATAATAGGGAAATTTTCACTGAACTAGACTTCGCACCTGCTGCAGTGACTGATCGTCTTCTAAGCACAGATACTGAGATCCAGAGTAATGGATTTCAGCAACAAAGTCAAATTGCAAAAACCTTATAGCTCTTCACAAATATGTTCTTCTACACCAAATTTTTCTAAGCATTCTGCTGCTCCAACACCAGAAGTAGATCAATATTTCTCGCCAAGAGAAATCCATGATATTCCAAAAGCAGTACCAAGAAAAGCGACAAACTCCAGAAAAAGGAAGACAACACGGATTCTAACTGCGACGCCCGTGAGAGATAGCATTGCTGTAATAAAAACACAAACAAAAAAGAAAAATATTTCTAAGACAAAGAAGGCTAAGAAAAAACTTTTTGGTAAAAAAAAAGCAACAAAGTTAATAACTGAAAGCTCTTCTGAAGAAGAAAATATAGAAATTCACTATGATGATAATTCCGATTTTTCAACGGACGAAAATATTGTTGAAGGAGATTATGTTATTGTGAATGTCAGGGGTAGATCAAGAGTGGTTCAATACATTGCTAGAGTTGATGAAGTGGATGGCAATGAATATGAGGGAGTTTTTTTACAAAAACTTTCTGGATGCATTACACACAATGAAACCATCACATTTATTGTAAATGAAAATTATTGTGTTTCATTTGTGTCAGATGACGTTGTGTTTAAACTACCACTCCCAAATGTGATTGGTGGGACTTCTAGAAGAGCTAATCAGCTCCGATTTAATTGTGACTTTACAAAATGGAACTTGAGCCACTGAGCCTAGTTTTGTGTGTAAATATCGGCGCCACTTGTATTTATTGTGTTTTGGGTTGCTTGTTTCAGTTTTTTCTTGTAATAGTGCAACTTGTTTTTTGGTCTTGCATAATTACAATTGTACACACTGCCTGATATTGTAATATCTTGGATGTCTCCTTACCTTAAGTAATACGTTTGCCGTTGTCAATGCGATATACTCATATAAAACACTAAACACAAATCTATAAACAATCACAAAATAATACAACTGGCAGAGGTAAGAATTTTTTTGTCATGTAATACTGTAAAACCCTCATGGTCATTTGCTGAACACATATTTGTAAGTAATACTCAGGGACCTGTATTATGATGCTTATCTTTGTACCTGCTAAATAAATCTGTAATTAATTATTGGAAAACATAAAATCACCTTAAACTTTCTCCCTGCATGATGTATCAAATGACCTTCTCTGTATCAATTGATCCTCCACAGGGTATTAACTGACCTGCTTGTGCAGGTCAGTTGATACACTTAAGTAAACAATTTTAAATGGCTGCCATTCCTTTTGTCATTGAGCTGCAAATCAGATACTCACCCAATTTACATGCAAGTATTTACTGCTACTTTGGTGAAAATTTCAGTTACAAATCTAAATTACTTTTCACAAAAATTTAAAATATGTAAAAAGTGTATCAATTCACCTGCCCTTCCCCTATGGAGTTGAGACGGTGGCAGTCACAAAGAAACAAGTAGAAGAGATGGAAGTCGCAGAGATGAAAATGTTGAGGTTCACTACGGGAGTGACGAGAAAAGACAAGATTACAAACTAGCAAATCAGGAGTACCGTTAAGGTAGAACGGTTAGGAATGAAGATGAGGGAGGGCAGGCTGAGGTGGTATGGACATGTTATGAGGAGAGACCAAGAATATGTAGGAAGAAAGATGATGGAAATGGAGTTACCGAGAAAGAGGAGAAGAGGGAGACCAAAGAGAAGATTTTTAGATCTAGTAAAAGAACATATGGGAGAAGTTGGTGCAACGGAGACGGATGTTGAAGACAGAAAGGTTTGGAGAATGATGATACGCTGTGGCCACCCCTGACAGAAGGGAAAGGTCGAAAGGAGAAGAAGAAGATTTTAATAACATATCCGTCAAAACAAAAAAGAAGTTATTTTTTGGTAATAGTAAGGCCACTTAATGTAACCTGTTCACATAAACAGCTTATCATTAAGCCCTACTATGCAAATGATCACGATTTGATAAACATCCTGTTTACAGTTCTTCATAATGTTTGATTTATAACGTACTGTAAACAGGTTGTTTATTAAATTGCCCTTATTAGCACGCAATTTTAGACATGTTCGAAAGATGTAAGCCCGTAATATTTTCGGTTTTTTATGTACCTAGACCTATAGACAAAAAACTGACAGACTCAAAAAACTTTAATTAAAAAATTTTATGTTTGCCATTTAAACACTGTTATTGAAGCATAACATTTTTGCATCAATTTTTTTGGGAATCTATTGGACATAATCTTCTTCTTCGTTTCGGGCAGATGGACGGGAGCTGGATATTCCCCTAAATGGCCGGATATGTTTTTATCAGCCAGGTCTCCAGGTTCTTGTAGACATCTGAGAGAGCGTGGACTCTATTTGGATAGTGATAAATGGGGCAAGATGTTATTACATGCTCTACTGTTTGTTCCTTTGAAGAATGAAGATAAAAAGATAGAGCACCGTAGATTTTTGCACTTTCTAAGCTGATATGAAGCTGATAGAGAAGAGTCAATGTTAATTTTGTAACGACATTTTTGTAATGCTAATACTATCATTTAACCGTAAACCCTAACTTTTGAAATTTGCGTGACTTGCACTTATCGCTTTAATCATGGATGAAGCAAACTCATGCCAAAGTTTTCCAAAATTATTTGACGTTGATGACTAGCTTCTTTTTTCTTTTTGTTACTCGGAAGATCAGAATGCTATTGATACCCGCAATATTTGAGACAGTTGTAGAAGTAGACAAGAGGCTAGCACTTGGTATTTTTTACACACTGCAATGGTGACAAAATTGATGTACTCATTGAACAAGCGCTTTAATAGCATTATTGTCTAGCATCTTTTCAGGCAAACCTATACCGTAATCATTTTTTGTTGTCATTGTACATAGTTTATAGTAAAGTTGTACCTCTGTTTTTCCTAGGTGCTTATGATTCTAAAGTTTGCCTGTCACTAAAGTCAAACTACTTCGACCCAACCCTTCTTGCCTTTCCTGTTGCAAATTGATTGTAAAATTCTCGCTGCTTTTTTTCATTGTTTCTAGCAAAGTGATTTGTTTTGGGAGTAAGTCAGCAAAAAGCAGGGAACTATTAAACCGATCAGTTGCTAAATTGACTCCAGAAATGTGCAGTAGTATAGAGAAGAATTTCATAACATTAGATATCAACCCAACGTTTTCTGATTTGTTTAACGTCCAATATACGGCATTCCAGTGAGAGTATATTTAGTGAGGTAATCACACAACAGAAACAGCTTTAATCCATATTTTTCTGGCTTGTTGCGCATATACTATCTGAAACTACAACAATTTCCAAATGTTATCAGTTGTTTAGCTTTTTCTTTCTTCTAAGACTCTTTATCTCGTTATTGTCAGGCAATTTCAGATCTGCATTATAATTTGTCCATTGACAATAGAACAAAAAGCGACTTCCTACTCTTGAGGCGATGGTTGGTGATCTTCAGAACTTGACTCTCAGCAATGCCTTAATTGCCAGAGTTGTCCTCTAAATCGACCAAGCTTTCAGCGGCTGTCGTTCCATCCAGTAGACTTCTTGCTATTGCTCTTCTTTTTCTTTGTCTTTATTCTAGATCTTTAACTCATTTTCTTGCTTTTATTTTTTTGACTTTGCTTCATACAGTACCGACTTTATTAATTTTTTCTTTTTTTTTTACTTCAAACACTATGAAAAAGATGAGGTTAACTACTTTTTTCATGCTTTTTGATTCAATTTAATGTTTGCTTTATTTTAAAACTTACTACAGACAAAACGAATAGCTATTCAAAAAAAAGTTTCACTATTACCTATGGGAGTTGCTAAAGATCCTAAAGATTTTATCTTCTAAAGTCTCAATAACTGTTTTATTAGTGAAATATTTTTAAGTTTGTAAATGTGAAATTGGAAAAGAATAAATGCATTAGAATACTGGGCGTCACACAGTATGAAGCCAGCCGCCCCAAGAGAGATGAGGGAAGATCAGACAGTTAGGGTCGCTAGTGACCCACATAGGCGTTTAAGGCTTAAAATGATACATTTTTGCAATCTACAAAGTACGCGGACCCGAAAGGACTTTATAAAGCCAAGAAAAAGGTTTGAACACTAATAAAATGCATAAAGATTTTAAACATTAATTTATATGCTTCACTTGGCTTAAACAATAGGATTCCGACTTACGTATCCAAATCCCCGTGGGGATCGCTTTGCCCGTTGTTCAACTTTACTTGAATGATGTTTTGCCAAAATGTTTAGTTCTGCTTTTAAACTCCTTTTTATATGCGTTCGTAGAATGCACGAGTATCCGAAAATTCTTTTTTCAAGCTAAATTTAATAAATTATTATTTGTACAATATTATACGTTTTCATAATTTTAAAAACTGGACAAGTATTTGTGATCAAATTTTGATAATAAAACTTTGTTAGTAAATAATTTTGATCGCTATTATTTTACACAAATTTGAATTGTTCCGTAAATATACAAGCTAATACAGTAGACCTCGGTTCATCCGGATTCGATTTGACAGACAAAATCATCCGAATCAAGCCAAGTCCGGATAATCCAAAGCTTTTTACAGTATATAGGAAATCATATGTACTTTTAGTTTTATCCGACTTAAGCGAAATTACGCATTAACTGAATACGGATTAACCTTAGTCTGTTGCAATTTATATCCATAAAAAAATTGGAATCACGTGATTGAATGGTTCGCATACAAATTTTTTTATAACCTGACATCGCTTCAAGCTAAAAAGTTTTTAAGCATTTAGTTTTGTTTTATTTTTTGACTTTTTTATAATCAATATGACCTTCAAATATTAAAAAGTAATTTGTATTAAGCTGTAAAAAATCTAGTCGAACAAAGAAAATTTGTGATAATTTGGTCTTTTTTTTATTATACCAATCTTTTGTATTTAATTTTTTGAAACACAGTTAAATGGAAATTTGTATCGAACCAGAGCTGACTGAATTTACATTTTTCATGTCTAAATCAAAACCCTTGAAGCCTAAGTCCAAATCTTTATCTTAATCCTAACAGATCATTTTCATATCTAATCCACACCCAATTCTTATTATAAATTTGGCCTAATAACTTGACCAGTAGTATGTAATGATTATCCTGTTAACGTTTGTGACGTCATCACAGGAGCGCAGGAGCAGGAGTCAGGAGCGTGACTTCAAGATTCCAGATTTCAAGTATAGATATTGTTTTCTAACTTTTGTTTTATGATGGCGTACGGTAAATTGTGATTTAATTTCTTTAAACTGAACTTGATTTTTTATTCGAATAAATCCTTAAAAACATGTTTTTGATTTTCTCTCAATAAAATACAAAAATACCGTTTAACGCTGATCAACATGTCGAATAAAATACAAAATATCGGCCAATGTTTTGCAAAAACTTTTAATCACTTTTAGAGAGCATTCATTTTTGATTTAGAACAAGTGAGGAAAGGGGGTTCAAATTTTTACGGTTGCTTAAGGGGAGAAAGAAAGATATTTCTGAGATGATCATATAATCAATTCTTTTAAATATTTTTGCCGGGTTTTATTGGAGACCGAGTTGGGTATTTTTGGTTATTTACTAAAATTCTTGTGAAACGTCAGAAAAAAATTGAAATCGATCTGGCTTAAATTCTAAAAAAGTACAATCCAAGCAAACTGGATGATAAAAATTGTTTTAACCCGTAAAGTTATTCTTTTTAAGGCCGAATTCTATTGAAGAAATTAACAAGTGCTTACGTAATTACGAGAGAAGAGGATTGCTTGCTTGCTTTATGTTTACGGTTACGATAATTACAGTTGGAAAAGAAGAAAATTAGAAAAACATAGAATCGCATATGTATTATGTCTACGCTCGGAGATTTTTATATCAAAATGTTCTGCTATTTTGGAAGATTATTTTTTTCAGTTTTTAGTTGTTATGTTAGTCATTTAAAACAAATTTGCCCATTCGGAAGTATTATCAAGAAGAGACTTGATCTTAAATTGTTACTCTTGTTATCTATGTCTTAGCAGACTTGGGCAAAATACTCTCCAAAAGTATTTAAATACAAATACAAAATACAGTGGTTATAAAGTAATTAAATACAAATACAAAATACTTTCTGGCAATACTGGTAAATACAAAATACAAATACTCTAACAATGTATTTAAATACATTTAAAATTACTTTTAAATACTTTTTCAAAAAAAATCATCCACTTTAAAAACAAAAAAAATTAGCGAATACAGTCGAGACAATGCCAAAATGGTTATCAATTTTTATGTTTCTATTAAAATGATCATTGCATTATCATTTGCTTATTATACCAAAAAATATGACTCTAAAATAAACAAAAAATAATTTAATGAATCATGTGAATGGAAACGTAGTAAATAAGTGGGTGTTCATCAAATCGATTCAAACTGTAAATCATTGCATCTCTTAGCTTGGTTATTTTACAATCACTTTTTGTTTTACATTAAACAAATAAAGATACATCAATTTACGTTTGAATCGATTATAGCAACTAGCAAGACTGAAGACAAAATTTTAAGAACACGGGATATGTACAAAATAGACAGCATCACTATACAAAACATACAGCGAGTTTCGTCTCTATATAATATGGTAATGCAGCATTGAGATGTAGTAAAATACCTTCAAAAATTCGTGGTCGTACAAAAGAAATGCTTTATCAGTTTATTATTCACTAATGCATATCAGCAGTTTCGCATTTGTTTGCTTTCAGTAAGGTTAACTTTTCAAAGTTCTTATCAGTCAGCCTTCCCATGCGCCCTTGTAAAATGATAGAAGCAAATGAGAAAAAATGCTCAATTGGTGCTGACGATGTCAGTGTTGTGTTGAATTTCAAAAACACGTTTTTGATTTTCGGATAGCGATGCAGTGATTCCAGATTATTATTTGGGTCTTCCAAAAATTGAAGTACTTCAATGGAAGTTAGATTTTTCTGTGTTTGTGGAGTTTCTTCTGCGTCGTCTGACCAGTGAAAAAAGGTATCACTACTTTTGTTGCATTTGAAGCCTTCTGAAACATTTCAACTTAGTTTGTTAGCTGTGTCAATCAGTTCTTGTTTGAGTGCATCTCTTTTTTCTTTCAAAATAGGTTTTAACTTAAAATAAGGATGTGATATTGTGGCTAAAAGGGCATCTTTTACCACCATAAAATCTTGTTGACGATACAGCTGGAATCTTTTTTGCATTCCTCTCAAAGCAGTTTGAACAAGTGGAGCATTGTACTTTAAAGACTGATTCTGAATTGTTTTGAGTAAAGTTTCTGTCTGTCGCAGTACAGGGATTGCATAGCCATAAAACGAAAATTGCTCTCCTTGAACCTTGTCAATAGCCATGGCGATAGGTTCAAGCACAGTGCAATATTCTCGCAAAAATTCCACTTCACTTTCACTTAACTCTGGCAATATTCACGCAAAAATTCCACTTCACTTTCACTTCATTTAACTCTGGCAAACGTTTTTGACATAAGTCTTTCAAGGTACACTGCTCAAATTTTAGAAGACATTGTAAGCTGCCAAAAAGAGAATTCCATTTTGTAATGCATGGTGTAACTAGGTTCCGCTTGCAAATATTGAAAATGATTTCAGCCGACTTAAGAAGATTGCACTTATTTCAAATCGCAGTGGCTTTTTCAAATGATGACATAAAAATTTTTTGTGCAATGCTGGGTAAGAGGTTTTCTTGATATCTGTAGTCGCTATTAAATTGAGTGTATGAGCAAAACATCTTTCTTTTGTGGGCAAAACAAAAAGCTCTTCATATTTTTTGCCAGTGAACGTGACCATGCCATTGATGCTTTCAAAATTTACTTTATCTTCACTGCTCTCTTGATCGTCATTTTCATTTTGCTCTTTGAAGCCAAACTCACGAAGAGCTTTTGCAAAATTACTGGCATTGTCGGTTATGGTACGAGTAATTTTTTGTAATCAAGACCAATTTTATCATGAACTTCTTGAATTTTTTCAGCAATTGAATCAAATAAATGTGTCCCTGAAAACCTTTCGCAAGCAATTGCAAAGGACTCTCTCTACAGTGTTTCTGGATCAACGACATGAGCAGTCATGCCAAGGAAGCTTCTTTTTCGCTGTGACCAAATTCAGCTGTTGTGCAAATATAATCCTTTGAAGAAAGCGCTTTTTTAATGTTGATCATAACAGCATCAAACTGTTTGTGAATTTTTGCACTAAGACTTTTCCTGCTTATGGACTTGCACGTTCCAGAAGACAGTGTGCTTACTAACTGTTGAAAAGGTTCTGCTTCAACCAAGGACAGGGGTAAACCGTATTTAACTACTAAATTAACAATTGCTTTTGAAGCAGCATCTTGGATAACCTTTTTCAACTTGCAAAATTGAAATATAGTTGTTTGCGTATTTTTGGGTGTTTTCTCTTTCTGAGAATCGTCCTGACGTGCTTTCTTTGATTTTTCAAACTGTGTAGCTTCTGCTGGATGCTTCCGTTTTAAATGCAACAAAAAATTTGAAGTTGCTTTTTTTGATCCTGATAAGGGTGGCTTGCTATCAGGGCAGACACAACATTTAGCTTTTATTTTACCATCAGAACTTTCTTCAGTCACTTGAAATAGTTTTCCATTCAGGATTAAAGGCGTTTTTGAAGTCATTTTATGCTGCCAGTTTAGACAAATTCTGCTATTTCTGCTTTAAATTCTGCTTTCTATTTTGTGGGGGGCTGAAACTGTCCGCAGTGTTAAAATGCTGTGTGCTGCTCAAAAAGTACTGTATTTGCACGAATTTTTTCAAATTTTATGACTTTTCCTGATTTTTATTCATCTAAAAATTGGTGCAATGTTTGAAAAAATCCCTCAAGTAATTTTGAAGTTATTAATAGTTCGTTGACACCTATAGTCACTAGTTTTTTGACTATTTCTTAAAACGTGAGAAAAAGGCAGCCAAAAGCGAGAAAAAGGCAAATTGTAATCTGTTTATCAAAACAATTGAGACTGAACCGTTCATTAACTATGTTTGCTCAAGCACTTTACGAGGCAATAAAACGCTTTCGATCTCACTTTCCAAGGGAAGTTGTTTATGTAGAAAAAGAAGTAACTGTAGATTTAGATTTCTTTTCGTATAAAATTTTCTAACAAATTCGCGTAAAATCCTGACCACTTGATTTGGCTTTATTGTAAAGTTGATCTTACAATCGATCATACACTTCAATACCTTTAGTATAATGGCTATTGAAACGGAATATTATTACCATCGGAACTATTCAAGCTAAGCGCAAAGAAATATCAAACGAAATAAAGCAAGTGTGTAATAGAGATATTGGTTTCTAAAAAATTTTTCGGAACGAACCTGAAAAAAATATTAACTTCAATTCTTTTATTGTAAACTCTAAAACCACAGGAAAGCGAAATATTGCAATCCTATCAACAATGCACCCAATTTTTAAATTTCAAAAAATGAAAAGAAGAAATCCGCTTTATACAAGTTATGTGATTATACGAGGGGAGGTACAGACATTGTAGACCAAAAATTACTTTCTATTTGAGTAAAACCAAGTCTCGAAAATGAACCATAATTGCATTTTTGTATTTGCTTGATATTTGTCGCATAAATGCAGCAAGTGTATTACCAATGAATAAACACGCAGAGCCGCGCAAACAGAATTTGTTTGAAGTTGGCTTTAGTCTTGTTTTGAAATTAGTAAAACTTTCATTCAAGGCAAGGTCTAATCCAGTGGTTTTCAATCTTTTTGGTGGAGCGGAACCCCAATGAAACATTCCAGAGGCTTGAGGAGCCCCTGTGCGGTAATTTGATTGTCTTATGCCAGGGTGGTGCAACTTCTGCACTAAAAAGACCTATTTTCGTCCCAAAATCAGGGTGTTCTCTAAAAAAAAAAAGGTTTTCACTTGGAATCGGTCTCCAAAATTCCTATTTTCGTCCCAAAATCAGGGTGTTCTTCAAAAAAAAAAAAAAGGTCTTCACTCGCAATCGGTCTCTGAAATTATTAATACAAACTGTAAAAAATTAAATTTGTTCTCATAAAAAATTCAATGAAAAACTTGAGCCTAATGTTTCTTGCAAAACTCTTTAAGATTGGGTCGTGTTTTTGATAGACACGCACGAAATTTATCTTCCACAGACAACTTACGGAACCCCTGAACTGTTCTCACGGAACCCTAGGGTTCCGCGGAACCCCGGTTGAAAACCACTGGTCTAATCCAATGTTTCTCAACCTTTTTCCGATTGCGGCATATTTTTGAAATTTTTCAAAAATCACGGCACCTTTAGACTATTTTTATTAAATTTTGTTTCCAAAATCAGGTGATCACTTAAAAAAAAGTTTTCACCCAGAATCGGTCTCAGATGTCTAACTTTTGTCCCTAAAATCAGTTATATTCTAAAAATACCGTTGCTCTGGTCGCGGCGTAAAATTGGTATCTTTTGAAGTTCGCGGCGCACTTTAGCTAAAAGCCTTAATTTCCGCCCCCAAAATTATGTGATCTCTAAAAAAAAGCTCTTCACCTGCATTCACGGTCTCTCTAGTGAATTTCCTTTCCTAAATCAGTTTTTTCTGAATAAAAACGGTCTTCGCTCCGAGTATTACAGTACATATTTCACGTGTAAAAAGCGCAATATTCGACGTCCCTAGTTAATTTTTTTCCGAAATCTTTCGCGGCACATAGGTTGAGAAACACAAATATATGTAGGAACATTGAAACTGATAATTCAAAATAACATTACAACACTCAACAGTTTTCCTGGGCTAGTGAATAATGTGCAAAATGCAAATGGCACTCTAGTGTGCCGCGGTATCCCGTTTGAAAGTCTAATCAGTGAAATTCTACGATCAAGTTGATACTTAGCGAAAATGCCGTGAAACCAAGTATTTATACCGCTTTGTTATCGATATTTCCTTCTCAATCAGAAAAAAATGTTGGTGTGAAATATGTATATCAGAAATATCAGGTCCGGAATGAAAAAAAAAGGCATTAAAATGGCGCTTCCAATTTTTTGTTCAGCCTGGTAACAGTTTTTAAAAATTCACATAAACAAACTCAAAAAATATTCAAACAAAATACATTGAGCTGTTCGTGAGTGCAATATTATTCTATGGTTGTACTGGTGTTTTCGTTTTTCAAACAATAATGTTGAAATTAAAATTATCAATTGAATAACTTCTATCGCAAAAAAATATCGGTTTCATAAGTTTGAACAAAGTTACGTTACTCGTCACAGTTGAAATATAAGTTGATGGTAATTAAATTACTTTTTTAAAACATTTTAATTTTTTGTAACTCTTACGAAAGCTAGACCCAACTAATTAAACAAGTCGTACAACAATTAAAAGTTAAACAATTACGTCAGAAAACGTTAGCAAAATTTTATAAACAAATATTTTATTAATAAATTAGCGTACTTAACCAAAAGAAAAGAGCAATCGAAAGAGAAAAGGATTTCTGAAAAATTAAAAAAATCGATGAGATCAAAAGCAATCACCTCTAAATAAATTAGTCAAGTCAAAATATTCTTTTATAGTGAAGAAAAATTAAATTGAGTTCCTGCGATATGGAACTACAAACACAATTTTTTTGTGCAATAATTTGCTTTCTTTTTATGTTATAAAATTTCTTGCCTAAATGTTCACAAAAAGAAGCGAATTTAAAAATTATTTGATCAATAGCAAAGATCGAAGCGTTGTAAACACTAATAAAACCAGCTTTTAGCAGATTTGCTTGTGTTCTTTCTCTGTAAACAGTAACAATCTTGCCAAGTGGATTTCAGCCGTCAGCATTCTTACTGCTAATTTTACGGATTAGTGATGTTCGACAAACAGCCGAAGTCGTTAATTCTCTCAAATCGCTCTCTCGTTTTCAGCCAATTTACGAAAATTGACCGCCCTTTGAAAAGTCGCTTTTTCAATCCCAAATATATGTTTAAATGCAGCATTTAAGAATCTATATTAAAAGAGTATAAAATTTCCTTTTTATACAAACTTGAATGACAATTCTAGCTCTAGTAATTGTTGAGATATACGCAAGCAAAGAGCACGGGTATTTTCAGCCCCCCCAGTCGTACAAAGTTTCCAAAAAGCCCAGTCTGAATAGGGTTTAAGTTGCAGCTTGAATTTTCCCAAAAAAAGCTTTGTAGTTTTTGGCTTAGTCTTAAAGCAGAATATCCAGCGTCGCTGATTTAGTAGTTAGTGTTTTTCTTACATTTGTTTTAAAGTACTTATGTGAGTCTGCTTTTTCAACTTTGACATTTATCAAAACAAAGTATCGCACAAGCAGTAAAGGCCTTGAAACTGCCATGAGAACAGCACTAACAAACATTAAGCGATGGTTTGACTTACTGTGCAAAAAGAACCTTACATCTTATTGAATAGCTTGTTTTGTTAATCTTAGTAAATATTGTTGTTTATCTGCTTTTTTGTTTTAGTAACAGTACATTCTGACAATTTTTTAAGCTTATGCCAAGAACTTCTAAATCAAGGACATGCAGGCGCTAGTTTCAGATAATCCTAGCGAAGGCGACTGTTTTTTCTATTAATTTGCATAGCCGATAAAAGCTTATTGTTACATCATAGGGTAGACTTTGTGATCTACAATGCTAACTATGGTAGGTTCATTTACGAAAATTTAAATGTATGTTACCGAGGCAGTTTAATCCTAGTAAGGTGTACTCAAGTTTCATTATAATTAAAAAGAATAATAAGAAATACCGTTTAATGATTTTTAAAATTAAATAAGAACAGCATTAAAATTTATAGCAAATTGAGGAAAGTTAGGTGGAGTGTCAAAACTGGTTGGCATAGGGATAGGCGAGTGTTAGGTAATAGGTAGGCCTATTTAGGCCTGTTTAAGATAATAGGCTATTTTAGTGACCCGGCGATACCATTCTCCGGTTGGCCGGCAGATAAACGCATTGTTCTGATTGGTAATTGACTGTTTTTTAAGGGTTGTTACTTGTCAAATCAACGGCGTCGCTGCAAGTGGTCGTAAAATGTAGTCAGGTAGTGTTACTTCAAAGCTATCAAAATTTCAGAAAATTTAGGTGACCTCCTCAATCAATCATTGTTTTATTTTAAGTGTAGAACGCACAGTAAATACGAGCTTACATAAAGAAGATAAAGTTGAGTCGTAGGCCTAGGGCTCTAGGGCCTACTACTACTAGAAAAAGATATTCAACTGTCGAGGGCTCAACTTTTTCCCATCATTCTGAATAAATGACAAGTGAATTTTCCATGCATATTGACCACTTTTTACAATTTTTTCAAACTTACTCACACTAAGAAATCGGGTTCAAATGGAGGGTCGGCCGTGATGAAAATTTTTTTGTAGTTAAAGCTATCTCCTGACTTCCTAACCCTCACCCTAACTTACTGTATACCTTTACACCCACTATACCTTTACCTCCTAACCCTCACCCTTATAGGGGTCAAAGAATAGGTTAGATTTAACTACGCTGCGGTACTAAATTTTCATTACGGCCGACATGGTAAATTTTCATCACGGACGACTCTCCATTTCAGAAATCGCGTTGTTAAATAACTTTAGAAACAAAACAATCCATAAAATTGTTTTAAATGATATACTTTGTAATGTCAAAAAACAAAAGGTTTCGACCGGTTTTTTACCGGCCGGTCAGACCGGTCAAGGTTTGTGAGTAATATTGATAATTATTTTTCTCTTTTTTCGAAGAGCATTAATTTACGTAATTATGCCGAATAAATGTGGAATTGTGAATTGTAGAGGAAACTACGACCTTTTATCAAAACGTAGAATATTCAAACTGCCCAGGCTTGATCCTGAGAGGCAGAGGTGGCGTCTGACGTCTGACTTTCGTGAATGCGAAATGATTGTTCTGGTTGAAAACAAGTCAACGCTATGTTCTCCTCTTACGTGTTTTGCATACAAGAGTGGAATTCGCGTACCCCTAGGAACTATATTGAACCCCAATAATGGCCTCAGTTCCTATTCACAGTTTTATGCTGTTGTGCATACTTGCTTTAACTATAAAATTCCTCTGGATAAAGTGTTGAAGAAAGTAGTTACTGTGCTTCAGGCTCAAGAAACTGAAGACAAAAAAAAGGCAAAAAAATCGATTTTATTATCAATAATTTGAAGCTTCTAGTCAACAAAAATTTTACTGTAAAAGACTACTGCTTTGCTGTGGGATCTTTTCCACACTGCAATTATGAAGTACTCCGTGAGTATCTAGTTTTGCCAAGTAGAAGAAAATTGCAAGCTGTCGTCTCTTCAGTGAATGTGAAGGACATTTTATCAAAGACGTTTGCCAAACTTCAAAAGCCTCAACAGAAAAATGTAGTTCTCTTAGTTGACGAGATGAAGATTCGGCCAACAGTAGCCTTCTCCGGAGGAGTCCTTAGTGGCATGGCCAAGAATGACCACAACGCAAAAGCCACTTCAATGCTTTGCGTCATGTCCAAGTGTCTTCATCGAGGCCCCAGCATCATGGTATCTGTTACACCTGTCCATAAATTAACAGCTTCTTTTCAATTTGAGGTGGTGAAGCAGGCTGCCATGGTTGTAGAACAGGCTGGAGGCACTGTTCTTGGGTCCATCACAGACAACCACAAGATCAACCAGCTTTACTGCAAGATGTTCGATCGTCCATCAGAGTCGGATTACCCTGCCACTGCTACTCATCCTTTAGATAACACACGGAGTTGGTACCTACTGTTTGACACAGTGCATCTATTGAAGTGCATAAGAAACAACTGGATATCAGGTGAGTCTACACTATTTTTGATTTGCTGTATGTAACATTTTAATACAAATTTTGAAAAAAAGCTTGAAAGAAAATTATTTTATTTTAAATGAAAATCTTTGATTATAACTGGAACTTAATTGACGAATAAAAAGAATAACGATTCCGTGATTTTTTTATTTAATTTTTAATTGTGTTGGTATTCATGCATTGGACTGCGTTTTGCTGTATTTCGACATTTCTGTTTGTGAGAGTTTTTTTGCGCAATAAGTAGATTTGTCAATTTTGATTGCTCTTAATAAGAAATTTAAATATTATTATCTATGCAAAGACTTCGTATCTATTATAAAAATATGATTTGCAAAAAAATTTAAGTACCAACAGCAAACAATTATTACTCGTGATTTTACTTAAAATAGCCTAAGAAAAAGCACTTACAAAATAATTATATCTTCATGTAGTTCTTACGTGAAAAAGTTTTGTTTAATCAGTGACAGAAAAAAAAAATGAAATGAATACTGCAGCACCACAACAAAAAATGCCAGCATGAGATGATTTTACTGTTTGTTCCTTTTGTTTCAGAGGCTTGCCAAAAGATGACTTTCGACAACCAAGTCGCTGGTTCCTTCAACGACGTCAGAAAGCTATACCATGCTGAGAAGGCAAACCTTTTGAAAACATCTCCCCTGACAGATGCTGCTGTTCGACCTTCAAAACTTCAACTGCAGAATGTCCAGCACGTGTTGAAAGTTTTCAACGACAAAGTTGAAGCTGCCCTCAGGCTCCAGAAGTGTGGCGACACAGCCGACTTTATTCAATTTGTGCTTAATTGGTGGAATGTTGTGAATGTGTCATCAAAACATCAAGAAGTGAGGCTAAATGATCCCCACCGGCATGTTCAGGACCACACTACTACCAACTTGTCCGATTATCTACAGATTTTCCAGAAAGCCCCTTCTGGGCACGGAAAAGGCAGAAAGCAGTGTGTAACCCATGACACTAAGAAAGCACTTGTGCAGATGCAAGGCCTGACTTCCATTTGTGCACACCTCCTGACCCATGCTGGCTTCCAGTATGTACTTCTTCGTGAGCTGCAGAGTGACAGGATAGAGGGTGAATTTTCTGTGTACAGGCAATCGACTGGTGCAAATGCTTTTATGACTTCTGGGGATGTCTTGACTGCCTGCAAAAAACGCCTGGCTAGACATGCCGCTTCTTATCTGGAGACCTTGGACGTAAATGGGGAAACCATGGCTCACACGTGTGTTACTAGTGCCATCGATGCTGAGGACGCCACTTTCATTGAGGACTGCACTGAGCCTTTACTCTCTATCCATGAGAAAAGCAGTGCAGCCTATGTGGCAGGGTGGCTGGAGAAAAAGTGTGAGGAACACCTGATCTTCAATGAGGAGGATGAACTAGTCTCAACAGAAGTCAGTGCCTTTATCTCCGAAGTTTCACGAGGCTCCCTGAAAATCCCCCACCAAACCACTTTTGACCTTGTGCGATGTGGACTTGCCTTTATCACCAAATCCAGACACAGGGCCTGCTGCTGCAGGAGACTCATGATGATTCTGCAAGTGATGGAGGACTACAATAACCTGAACACTAGTGACAAGCTCAGACGACACGTGGCAAATGTACTTTTGAAAGGTCTGCATAACTTGGAAAAGGATCAGCAAAAGAACGCCGTCCTCCTCCAGACATCAATCAAGAAAGCGCGCTTGTCCGATTAAGTTTATTAGCAATTGAAAAGTTTTTTTTATTTCTTATAACTGTAATTTTTATGTGTGAAAGTTTTTATGTCATATTAAATATTTATGTCTATTTAGCGCTGTATATGGCAGGTTTCAGGTATTTCACTCAAGGGTAGTTCTGTGGGCATGGTATCACATATTTGGGTATTTATCCCTCAATATGCGTTTAAACGTTTTAATGCTTTTGTCTGAAGCAATTACGGACCAATCATTAATTGATTTCAGTAATACATTAGCACTTATACAGTAAAGATGATCGCCTTCGCTAGCAAAGTCTGGACATAGACAATGCATGTCCTTGATTTAGAAGTTCTTGGCTTATGCGTAAAAGAAATAAAGGGGCCACACACAAAAAAGTTTGGGAAGCCCTGTACTAGAAGATAATTCGTACACCACTACTTTAATTTTAAAGTTTCAATCTTTTTTTTTTTTGAAGCGGCCTTTAATCAAACTACGAGTAGATTGCTTTTGATATTTTTGGTGAAAGAAAACAACAGGAAGAAATACAAAGCAATCAATGCTTGAAGCACATTCAAATGCACTTTTATCATGTTGAAATATATAGTTTTGATGTGATAATGAGAAAAACAAAGCAGTTCTCGTTTTCTAGAATTAATCTGGAAAGAAATAGGTTGAGCATTTGTCTTAAAGTCGATCATATCTTGAGTTGTACTGGAATAGTTTTTTAGCACTAATAAGCATTAATTATATTGTCCACAAGAACAATAGAAGGTAATGTATGCACTTTAACTTATAAAATAGTCGTTTAAAATATTTTAAATATGCGTCATATTTATATTTTAACTTTAAAAGTAAATGACAAGAATACCGGTAGATGAGAAGAAATGATAGGCTTAGGTTCTAATTTCTATAATCTACATTGAAACTATCGTAGTTCTTAGGTCTGTCACAAATTTTTTTTAATATGAGAACTTTTGGGTCAATACACCTGCAAAGAAAGTCAAAAAACTCTCCTATTAGGTCAACGATTAGTGAAGCATAACGACAATGAAAAGATTAAGAATATCTAAAATGTTCTGCAAGCCGTATGCAAGGGATCTACAGAATCCAATACCACGTAAAAACTTTCTGGAGTGAAAACGGTCAAAGCAAAAATGCTGTCGTGCTTATCTGAAGCAAATCTATCTTTTTGTGCATACTTACCTATATCTTGTATAAGTCAGTGGTGAAAATAAGCCCGTACGGTACTGTTTGACGTTTCATCCAGAGTTTATATCCTTTCGTATTAAGAATATAAATAAAAACTTAGTCTGAAGTGAATATATGTTTTTTTTTGTTTTTTATCATCAGTTGACTTGTTTTACCTTTAGTTGACTTTTTGATTGTTTTTAATTCGGGATCTTATTTGTTTATTAATCTATTTTTGCTCTTCACGTTCTATTCATCGATTATCCAAATCGTTCAGAAAAAGTTTTTTTTTTAAATGATATAGCTTTACAGTATTTTAACAGTTTTCAAAGTTTGATGTAGGCTACCATTTGCTACTCCCAGAGCTGGTCATGGATTTGGATTAGAATTAAAATCCTTTGGATTTAAGAGATTTCACAAATTTAGATTTAGATGAAAACTTTTTTGAATTCTATACAATTGAATTTTGAATCAGATTTTAATGTACATATTTGGCCAAAGTAGTATGTAATAATTTTCCTGTTAAGGTTTGTGACGTCATCACAGAAACACAGGAGCAGGAGCCAGGAGCGTGCAGGAGCACTGACGTCATCATTGGTGGAGGGTGGCGCTAGCTAGAGAGCAGTGGCAAAGGTGGATCCGAATCCTATTCTAATCCTATTCTTAATCCTATTCCTAATCCTATTCTAATTTTGTTCCTATTCCGAATCCTAATCCTATTCCTAATCCAAATCCTAATCCTAATCCTAATCCAATTCTTAATCCGAATCCTATTCCAAATCCTATTCTAATCCTATTCCTAATCCTATTCCTATTCCTATTCCTATTCCTATTCCTATTCCTAATCCTAATCCTATTCCTAATCCTATTCCTAATCCTAATCCTAATCCTAATCCTAATCCTAATCCTAATCCTAATCCTAATCCTAATCCTAATCATAATCCTAATCCTAATCCTATTCCTAATCCTAATCCTATTCCTAATCCTATTCCTAATCCTATTTCTAATCCTATTCCTAATCCTATTCCTAATCCTATTCCTAATCCTATTCCTATTTCTAATCCTATTCCTAATCCAAATCCTATTTTGAATCTTATTTCGAATTCTATTCTTAATCCTATTTCTAATTCTATTTCTATTTCTATTCCTAAGAAAGACGGTGGTCCTGAGTTCAATTCTTATCCAAGACAGTATAAACCCTAACCCTAAGAAAGTCAGTGGTCCTGAGTTTGACTCCCACCCTAGACAGTAGAAATCCTAATCCTAAGAAAGTCAGTAATCCTGAGTTTGATTTTTACCCAAAAGAGTATAAATCCTAATCCTAAGAAAAACAGCGGTCTTGAGTTTGATTTCCTGCCCAAGACAGAACCAAGACTTCAAAACATGACATAAGATTATTTCAAGACATTCTGCAAGCTTTTAAAACAATTTATTATAACTTTATTTAATTTTTTCTAATCAATCTTGATTTTTTATAACTATCTTCAATTTTTTTATAGGTAAGCTTGATTTTTGTTTTACTTACGTTCAATTTTTCAAAAATTTTTCTTATACAAACTTGGTTTTTGTTACACCTATCTTCAATCTTTTCTAGACAAATTCGATTTTTGTTACACCTTTGTTCAATTTTAAAACTTTTTTCTCTAAACAATTTTGACTTTTGTTATACTTATGCTCAATTTTTAAAAACTTTTTTTAACCAATCTTGATTTTTGTTATACCTTTGTTTAAATTTTCTTGGCAACTTTGTTTTTTGTCATAACTATCTTCAATTTTTTTTCTAATAAACCTCGATTTTACTATGCCTTTGTTTAATTTTTTTTTCAACAATCTTGATTTTTGTTATAACTTTCTTCATTTTTTCTAGACAAAACTTTATTTTTGTCACATCTTTGTTTCGTTTTTCTAAGCAACCTTGGTTTTGTTACACCTATCTTCAATTTTTTCTAAACAAGTTTGATTTTTGTTACGTCCTTGTTGAATTTTTCAGAACTTTTCTTTGTCAACCATAATTTTATTATACCTTTGTTGAATTTTTAAAAGTTTTTCTTTAGGCAATCTGGTTTTTTTACTTATCTATCTTCGATTTTTTCTTGACAACCTTGATTTTTGTTATACTTATGTTCACTTTTTCAAAAATTTTCCTAAGAAACTTGATTTGAAGATACCTATATTTAATTCTTTTCTAAACAAATTTGATTTTTGCTATACCCTTGTTGAATTTTTCATAATTTTTCTTTGTCAACCATGGTTTTTTTTATACCTTTGTTGAATTTTTAAAAGTTTTTCTTTAGACAACCTTGATTTTTGTCATTCCTATCTTCAATTTTCTCCTAAACAAGCTTGATTTTTGCTACACATTTGTTCAATTTTTCAAACATTTTCTTAGTCAACCTTGGTTTTTGTCGCACCTACCTTCAATTTTTTTCTAATAAGCATTGGTTTTTGTCAAAGTTTTGTTTAATTTTTCTTGGTAAACATGATTTTTGTCACACCTAACCTCAATTTTTTCTAAACAACCTTGATTTTTGTCATACCTTTGTTTAATTTTTTCTTGGCAACCTTGTTTTTTGTCATAACTATATTTAATTTTTTTCTAAACAAGTTTGATTTTTGTTACATCCTTGTTGAATTTTTCAAAATTTTTCTTTGTCAACCATGGTTTTTGTTATACCTTTGTTGAATTTTTAAAAGTTTTTCTTTAGGCAACCTCGATTTTTGTCATTCTTATCTTCAATTTTCTCTTAAACAAGCTTGGTTTTTGCTACACATTTGTTCAGTTTTTCAAAAAATTTCTTAGTCAATCTTGATTTTTAGATATCTATCTTCAATTTTTTCTTGACATCCCCAATTTTTGTCATACCTTTGTTTAAGTTTTTTCTTGGCAACCTTGATTTTTGTTGTACTTATGTTCGATTTTTCAAAACTTTTTCTTAGTCAATCTTAATTTTTAGATATCTGCATTTAATTTTTCCCTAAGAAAGCTTGACGTTTAGGCAGCTTTATTCAATTTTAAAACTTTTTCTCTAAGCAACCTTGATTTTTGTTATAAGCTTTGTTTAATTTTTTTCCAATCAACCTTGATTTTGTTATACCTTTGTTTAATTTTTTTTTCTAAGCAGCCTTCATTTTTGTTATACCTATCTTCAATTTTTTTTTCTAAGCAACCTTGTTTCTTCTTATATCTAAGTTGAAGTTTTTCTTGGCAACCTTGATTTTTATTTATAGTCAAAGTAATTGTTAAAAGTTTTAAACAAAAGTTTTATTGATAGAATATTTGCGTTCAATAAACAGATGCTTCATAATAAAAAAATTCGTCTTTTTTCCACTTTTATTATTTAGTAAATCAAAGTCAAACATAGTTATTATTTTTTATGCTGCATGAATTTGCTTTCTAATGTTAACATTTTATTTGTTTCAAAAATGAATTCAGTTCCAACTACGCTTAATCTCGCTTTTCTTGATACCAGGTATATTATTAAAATCTTTATTCATGCTCTTCTGGTAAAATCTGAGTTAAATTGCTGTTAATTCTTTATTAAAAAGTAAAAACAATAACAAAAACTCAACGTTTCGGTGTACTATGCTTCAGTAAACCTTCATCAGGAGATTAAGCAAAACACAAATATCATCCGTAATAAAACCACAGTGGTGCAAAAAAAAATATTAAAAGTACATTTGTGATCTAAAACGACATCTAATGGATTTAAAATTTTAAATTATAATAAGCAGTTGGATAAAAACAATTGGTTTTATCATTAAAAGCATCATTATTTAAATGAATAAAAAAGGACTCCAAAAATCTTCTTCTTATATAATCTGTTTCTTTTGCCAAAATTTTTGAATTATTTTAATCCATATGATGATTTTCAGAATATACATGTTTCACCAGAGCAGATTTGTTGTTTATATCATTATTTACCAATCGTGCTAAATTTTTTGGATTCACATCACGCATGTGTTCTTTACATCTTGTATGAAATGCCCTACCAGTTTCACCAATATAACCAGTTTTATATTGGTGAAACTGGTAGGGCATTTCATACGTTTAATCTTTCGGTCATTTTTATAAACTTTTAATAATAAGAAAGCTACCCGTAATCTCTGTAAGCGTGACAATATGCTTTTGACAATTGTATCAAGTTCTCTCTCTTATACAAAAGCTTCTGGGCTATATCCTGTTCATAGGGTATTGCGTTTCCTGTTAAAACTGTGACATATTCATGATTGGAGTTTGAAAATCTAGTTACTTTAATTTCCAGTGTAAAAATAGAGTAAGCGAAAATTTTTATAAAGAACCGTTAATTTTTATAGTTTTTTAAAAACATTTTGTAAAAAAGAAATTTTATTAGAAGCTTGACCCAAAAAATTTTGATTTCATTGCACCGACTTAAAGTTTCTAAACTTTAATAAACTCATTTCGGGCGAAAGCAGACAAGCTTGTTCGTTGGGTTTTATTTTTTTACTAATAATTACCACGTACCCCTAAATTTCATTATTATTAAATAAACAATGCTTTTCTTTTAGCTTTAACGAGCAAAGCACCAATTGAATATGCATCGGGTATTGTAGGGATGGCCACTTTATGGCGCACTATACCCGAGCATTGAGGTACGCAGAAATTTGTCAAGGGGGGGTGGGTTTGCAAGTCGAAAACACGATTACTAGAAGTGGTACTGGTTATGGGCCAAAAATGTTTACTGACTTGCATTCACTTACATTTCAAATTAGAGTAAACCCATTGCCCTTTTTAGAGCGCTTTGCAGATCCAGAAGTTTTTTTGTCTAACCGTAAACACAACTATTAAATATCAATAAAATTTTTCACAAATTTAACTCACTAATATGATTGAATTAATTCAACTCAAATCGAACCCAATTTAATAGTGACTACAATCACAAAGCAAATTGCTGCAAAAGTAAGAAGATAATTCACCTTGTATACCTACATATTGAATTCTATTGATATTTAAATAAGAAGGCGATCACACTTGAGTGAAAGAGAGTATTGCGTTTTTTAATTAATTTAATAGTTAGATGTAGAAACATTCAACTATAACTGCCTCATCGAGCACTCTGTATTGCAACTAAAATCAACAATATTTAGTTCAATGTTTCTCAAAGCGAGCCACATGGCTATCTAGGAAGGAATTTGTAATCTGTAGAAAGAAATAATCTTTTGGGAAAAATTTTGAATAGAGTAGAATTTGCCTAATTCGTCACCCCAAGGGGATTACAAAAGGGGACGATTTAGGCAATCAGGTTAAAACTCTATCAAAGCAGCTCGTATACTTAATCATAATAACTCGTATACGTAGTGCTTTAATTTGCTGTAGAATACGAGTTTATAACGTTATGGTTGAATACAACAATACACACATAACCAAACCATGCAATACCGGTACACAGAAAATATTGAACAAAGTTGGTGAAAGTAAAATTTGCTGCAATAATTTGCAAAAATTTTAATAGCGATATGGCATCTTTGACTCCTAATTTTTTATGTAACTTTGTAATGGCAACAATTTTGAAATCAACTGCAGAGAAAGCGCTACTCTCAATAGAAATTGGGAAAACTTTTTTATTGTTTAAATTAAACTCTTTAATTTCTCTACTTTATCTAGACTCCTCCATTTAATCTAACACCTTTTAAATCATTAATTAACTTCAAAGACTTTCGGCGTTTTTTCAATGAGGCGTCTGGTTGTGCTTTGCATCTCTTGTATAAATTCGATAAACAAATTGCAAGGTGCAACAATTCTCAGATAAAAATCCTTAATTTGCTTGTGTTTACACGCGAGTTGACTAACTTCTTAAACAACAAAAGTGAAGCTGCAAACAACGTAGTAGGCAAATAAAACACTTCTCAGGGATAGAAAGAGGTGAGGAATTGACGAATAAGACGATGGCAAATTAGACGAACCAAAATGTACCTAAAATATAAGAATTTTGTCGGAACCGACAAAAAGTGACGAATTGAGTGGACTGACAAATTAACCGATGACGAATTACACAAATTCTATTGTAATATGCAAAGTTAATTTTAAATTATTAACTGATAACATAAACTGCCACTCCTTATATAGTTGCACCTTGACAGTTCATAAAAAGTGTTTTACTAACGTCAAGGCCAAAAAAATGTTGTCGTAGTATGGAGGACTATCGACTCTGAGTCCAACAAAACAGGATTGGGGCCAAGAGTTCATCCTTGTACTACTTCAGGCTGCTGCACTGCCCGCACAGATGCTGGCAGCGATGATGTTAAGCGAGCATTGGGTTTTGTCAACAAGAACAATTATACCACGTACTCCATTTGATGTCTAATGCAGGCACACTGTTAAGACGTGGTCTGCGGTTTGTTCAATGGTGCCGCACTCGCAATTCGGTAAAGGAACGAGACCATATCGTGCATGGACAAATGGAATTGCCCAGCACCAGTCTGCAGGCAATTGACTTTAGCCCAAGCTGCTCAAAGCAATCCCATTTCAACAGGCTTGGTACTGGTCAATGGTCATGGGTATGAAAGTACGGAGCCTACATGTATTGCCACAGTATGCCGTGTTCCATCTGTAATTCGTCCACTGGGCGACACCAGACTGGCGCAAAGTATTTAGCTGTCGAGTAGGCCAGAAATAGGGCAGCTGTTCACAATGTTTTGGCTCAGGATCTCCTCAACAGTGGGACGCGAAAAGACACAATTTTTTAAGTAATGCCACGAAACGGTGACAAAAAGTTAGCGATCTGTTTAGTTTTACTCCAAAATAAGTCGGGACCGGACAAAATGGTAAAAGTTTATTGCTGTTATAAATCTTTAGCCCACGTTTGGCCTCTTGGTTATTTAAATGAAAGGCTGCTCTCACTGTCTTTGAAAGACTGAGTTTCAAATTCTAGGTCTGGAGATATGCAGAAACTGTAGTCATGTCATGACTTTCAATCGGTCTAGTCTCAAAAAGTGTTCAGCAATACTTAATCAGCTGCAAAAGCAAACTTTCTAAAGATTGTGGAAGGTAGATCACATGTACAGATATTAATAAGAAGAGGAGCCAATGCCGATTCCAGATGAAAGCCATTTCTTTGACGACGGAGCCTGCTTTGCTTGCTGTCAAATATTAGCAGTAAAACTTCTGTTCCGGACAAACTCCATAATCATTCTAATCATGTGCCTAACTGACAGAAGTTTCAGCAGCTTGCTGGTAAGACCACGGTGCTTCTCATTAAAACAAAAACCCAAAAAGCTTTTTACTCAATAACAAAAACAAATTCTTCTCAAAAAAATTTAATAGCTTTTGGGCAATGGCAAACACTTGAAAGGGAAGTACACAACTTAAACTTTAAGAACCAATGATGTACCAGCATATTGAAATAATATTTGTAAAAATGAAGAACTATTTTTGTTATATTTGCGTAAATTTTAATCTTTTTTTACTTTCCAGCGTGTAATTGAGTTTTTTTTAGAGATTTTCCTAAGATGCTATGTACTTATTTCGCTTTTTATAGCAATATACCTACGCCCGCATTTCACGCGCAAACAATGCGATAAAACGATAGACATCAAATAAAACAATAGAGATCAAAAGCAAAGCATAGAAGACCTGACTTTATGTTAAAATATTTTTCGGTTTTGAAAGTTTTACTCAGATTAGCAAACTTTGACGCAATTGGAGTGATAGAAAAAACGATCTTTAGTAAAATTACTAATAAAGCTTAAAAAGAACAAAGTGCAAAAATGATAAAAGCTTGTTCCATACTGTTGCAGTCTATTTGTCGCTAATACGTATGTTATGTTCGTATCAATGCATATCTCTCATCACCTTTTTTCAAGGCGGATCTGACCCCTGAAACTCCCCAGCCTTGGGTACGTCTACGTCTACACCCCAGAGTAAAGAAAAAACATGCCTGCCCGTAAAAGAAAAAAAAAAATTCCGACAATAATACTGATTTTCAAAAAAAGAACAAGAATTCATGTAACGTATAGCTAGAAGTGAGTTTTACTGAGATTTGTTTTAATCTCAAAACAAACAAACAATTTACATTTGATTTTATGGTTCCGCTAGTCATCTTTTTTAAACAATAAATATATACAGTATATATATACACAGATGGGCTATATAATGATAATGCATTATTGTATAGGCTCTCCTGGCGGATCCATCATCCATACTTAATAAAAGAACGGAACTCACTGGCAAGTATTGTCTTAAAAATAAATTCGAACTAAAAAATTTTTTGTTATCTCCCTGGGCATCAAACCCGTTTTTTTCATTACTCGTGATTCTACGTCACTGGACGGTGAGAAGAGAGCTACTTACATCCGTGAAGTTGCGCCTCTTTATACGAAAAAGCTATTTAGTAGTTTTTCGGATTAATAAATAACTTTTGTTCTGATTCTCATCATTGAGCACTGTGTTAGCTATACTGAAAATACTTATTTTTGTATATAAATATATAAAAAAGTTGCGTAAACACCCAAACAGCATCCATTTTTTGTTTAGTAAATATATACAGTATTTTAAATCTACTGCAGTTAATACACTGGACATTTGTACAAGAGTTGTTCCGTAAATGCGCACGTATTATACTTGTCTGATGTTGAATCGTCAGGGAATTAAGTTAAATCTTTTGCTTTTCAACTGCTATATCTGTCGCACTGCCATATATATACGTATGTATAACTGCCAAATATGTTCAAATTATCATACCTAAAGGATTGAAATGGGGTTAAAATTTCTGTGGCACAGCTGAATTACAAGCAAAAAATTGGTGCATGGTGAGCAAAAGGTTGGCCACCCTTAGGCTAGTACGTTTAGATTAAAATTCAACTTTATTATACCCGGAATTTGATGCAACGCGTTTTTTCAGTTGTTCACTCAGTTGCTTAAAAACAAACTTCTTCCTGATCAAGCGGTTTAAATTTTTCATCGCATTTTCAGATACACTGTAAATACTGTCAGATCTTATCTTTCAAGACTTGGTTACGACTTCAATTATTCATAAGGAAATTATTTGAAAGTCATTTATTTTTCTTCTCAAGATACTAAAAAAAGAAAAACAAAACACTGATACTTATTTTAAAATGATTGCATTAGTGTTTTTTTCAATATGAATAGCACTGTTTTTGGAGATGTAAAATACCCAATTGAAAAAAAAAAGAAAACAGATTTAAATTGACAAAAATTGTTTGTGAAAATCTTTATATAAAATAAATAGCACCGGTGTTAATGTTACGGGTAACGTGATTAAATCATGAGAATATATTTAAAAGTATTTTTAAACAACTTTTGAAATTTAGCTAAATTCCTTCTATTTTTTAAAAATGTATGGTAAAATTAAAGAGCATTTTTGTTTTTTTGATTATAAGAAATGAAATAAATTAAAAACCCAAAAACAGCCAGACAGATTTTGAATAGACAAAATTTTTTACAAATACTCGTATTCGGGGATCACGTGGATATCAAAACTTATTAAATTATTTTTTAAGTTTTTTCTTTGCATTTATCAAAGTTGAAAATTGGGTAGCTTTAAAGCTTGATTATACCTGACATATACCGGTATGCTCGCCCAGTGGCGCATGCAGAAATTTGTCAAAAGGGATTTTGCGACGCGAAAACACAATTACTAGTACTAAAAATAAAGTGAAAACTCCCCTTTTTTGTCTTCACTATTTCTCATGCCCTGATCCTCTTTTCAGTAATACGCGTACATTATTTTATGGGGGGACCCCAAAAATTCCATTGTGCATACGTTTCTGCGCTCGGCATCCGTTTGTTTGTTCATTGTGTTTCGTATGCTGAGCGTACCAGGTGAAAACAAATCATTTTTTCAATTTATTTGAATGTTGAAATTAAATTAAAAAACTGTTTGAGTTTTGCTATGTTTTTGCCATTGTAAACACTGATTTTGATTAGACTACTATTGATTTATTTCTTGTGGTTTATGTTTCACCAAAAGCAGTTTGCATTCATTCAAAAGAAAACCAAATAATCGACAAACGGTATCAATATTGCGAATTTAACCTAATGTGCCAGAAGTAAAATGTGGCTGGTTTGGGTCAAAGGAAGAAATGAAACCAGCACAAAACATGGAGTTATGCAAATTAAAGCGGTTCTATGGCGAACTACATTTGGGAAAACATCCTGGAAGCCCAATGTATGACCCAACTCTTTTGACAAATTCTTTTAGAAAACAAATATATCCTTTAAATCAGTGGTTCCCAACCTTTTTACACCAGAGGACCGGTAAAATTTTAAAAAATGTTTACAGACCGGCAAACAAAAAACCGTATATTGAATAGAACCGATATTTGAAATCTTTTTGTAAACTAAAATTATCGTTGCGTAACATAATGCCAGGTTTTGGCATAGGCTATGTATTTAAGACAAAAATTTACTTACTTGTTAAACGCACCATAATATGTACCTTGTTCTTTCATTGATTCCATTTTAATCTTTCTGCAGCTGTAGCAGCACTTCAAAAGGGAAGAATAGCTTTGTAGTAAACTTTTTGAAAGCTAAACGTAGTTTATGATAAAACAATCGTATACGCACAAAACTTAGGTCCTCGGAAGATAATTATATTTTGCGTTATCAACTTTGCGTTATCAAGAAAGGCGAGATACACCAGTTTACTGCTGTAAATCGGTCAAGCGTAAAATGATATTTGCAGAAAGTAACAACTTTGCAATACTTACGATTCCGTATTAAATTAATTTGCTGAGAAGAAAATACTTTGTTGACCGGCAAAAAATTACACGGACCGGAGGTTGGGAACCACTGCTTTAAAGCGTTCGAATACTCAAACTTTTTCGATATACGTATATATTCGAAAGACATTTATATTTTGATTATAAATAATTTAAAAGTTTGAAGCTACTCTTACAGTGTTTCGACTTTTTAGCTAAATTCGAAAAATGTAAACTGCGTTTTAAGTAGTAAACATGAACTTTATGAGCGAGCTGATTTTTTAAAGCAGTTTCCGAGAAAGCGGTGAAAATGAGGGGAAGTATTGCCGCCAGCCGAAAAGTTAAAGTAAGTCAGGATTTTATGGCATTTTTGACGAAGTAAAACAAAATGAACTATTGCTCAAACTGTGCTAAAAGTAGTGGTTGTCTAACTAAAACCAATAAACGTAAATCTTACGTTAGTGTGAATTAGCAAGTTTATGATCTATTTTTGTTTTTCTAAACAGATAAAATATTTGATAAAAAATTAATATGTGATCTGTTTAAAAACTATTTTAATAAATCCTATGGATAAAGTTCCGGTACCGGATTTCTAATTTTTGAAATTTGAAGGTTCGGTAATGCTTTATTCGCTTCTTTGTTTTTTTTATACATAAATTCATTGATAAAATCAGTCAAAATTCAATGGGCCAAATATTTTATATAGAAATTATAAACTAATTCATAACGAAAAATTGATTTTGACCAATAAAGGTCATCATCAGTTTTTATAAAAAATTAAGATTTAAAAAATTTAAAAAAAACTACGGTACTCATTCTATTCGGGTCCTGACTCTAAAGATATAAGGTGAAGCTTCAATGAAAGCTACAAGGCAAACGACACAACAGCAGACATCATGATTATCAATCACGCAAAGATGAAAAATCGTCGTAAAATCTAAAACCATAAACTCTCGCTAAGATATTATAGAAAGCATTAGTTGAAAAGATTAAAAAAGCGGCTATAGTTTTCTCACAGTGTGTGCAGTTTAAAAGATAGTGAACAAATAAACGGGTTTAAAACTCAATCACAATTATAAGACAGAAAAGTTTTATTAACATAAATTTTAGCATTTAAATATTTAATCCATTTATTTTCACACCAATCCAAAAAAGTTTTATCCGGTTGTGCTATAAATATAACCATGAAGCACTCTTTGACGTCAGGTTTAGCATTAAGAACGTCGAATAACCTGACGTCAAAGAGTGCTTCACGGTTATATTTATAGCACAACCGGATAAAACTTTTTTGGATTGGTGTGAAAATAAATGGATTAAATATTTAAATGCTAAAATTTATGTTAATAAAACTTTTCTGTCTTATAATTGTGATTGAGTTTTAAACCCGTTTATTTGTTCACTATCTTTTAAACTGTACAAACTGTGAGAAAACTATAGCCGCTTTTTTAATCTTTTCAACTAATGCTTTCTATTCTAATAATGGTCTCGGTTCAAAACCCACTTACGCCATTCTGTTGTGTCCTTGGGAAAGACACTTTACGGCACTTTCCCCTGCTTGGTGGTCTTGACAAGCAGTTCTAAATTGCAGTAATATCTCTACTAAATTACTAGCGGACAGCAATATCTTGGCATCTCCGGAAGCAGGTCGGGGTAATTGCTTACCCTATGTATAGCGCCTCCGTCGCTTTCCTGCGAGTCAGGAGGATAAATATAGAGATATAAATAAAAAAAAAAATAATAATAATATCTTAGCGAGAGTTTATGGTTTTAGATTTTACGACGATTTTTCATCTTTGCGTGATTGATAATCATGACGTCTGCTGTTGTGTCGTTTGCCTTGTAGCTTTCATTGAAGCTTCACCTTATATCTTTAGAGTCAGGACCCGAATAGAATGAGTACCGTAGTTTTTTTTAAATTTTTTAAATCTTAATTTTTTATAGAAACTGACAGTGGCGGCTCGTGGCTTTCATTAATCGTGGGGCCAGCAAAACAATTATTGAAATGTCAAAAAGTTCCATTCATAGACTACCTAAATTTCTTGTTGTTTCTCATTGTTTTTCGATTAACTGTTATCTTGGCATGCATGTAAACATTTTGATATTTAATATACGGTTTCTCTTTAGAAATTCACATATTATTTGTCAAATTTTTAGTGGGGCCCATCCCCTGTGGCCCCTATGTACGAGCCGCCACTGGAAACTGATGATGACCTTTATAGGTCGAAATCAATTTTTCGTTATGAATTAGTTTATAATTTCTATATTAAATATTTGGCCCATTGAATTTTGACTGATTTTATTAATGAATTTATGTATCGCGATTTGACCAATTAAATAAAATTGTCAACTTGACTTAGCTGAAAAGGGTAACAGATTTCTGTTATAAGACTTTCAACATTGTTTTTTTGTGGAAACCAGAGCACAACCATCGGGTTCATTTCCTGCTGAAGCCATTTTTTTTCGCTTTAATATATCTTAATCCCATCCCAACCGAACCCTTATTTAACATAGTCCAACTAATTAACTTCAATTCATAACCTAATTGTAAACTCTATTATTGTCTAACGTAATCCTAAAGCCATTCTTAATAAAAAAATGTTTAATCTAAACAAAAACTGAAAGACAATTAAAGTCGGGCACCACGCTTTTCTGTCCGAAGTTCTATTCAAAACGCCGTGACAATTTTGGCGCAACTTGGCAACATAGCGGTACCTGGCGGGGAGGAGGATTTATCAGTAGCTATCGCGTCAAAATGGGACAAACCAGAGAATTTTTTCTTTTTCTCTGGTTTGTCACATTTTGACGCGATAGCTACTGATGAGAGCGTCACGAAAAGCTTTTGGCTCCGATGAAATCGACTTTGTTTAAAGCGATACTGAATTGATTTATTAAAAAACGCTCACGAAAGGTATTTAACGGTTTGTTGGTCGAAGAGAAATTTTTAGCCTAATTTATGCAGCAACAAAATCAGCTAACAAACAGAAACTATGCTAATAAAATGGACAGGTATTTTCACTTAAACTTTGATTAAATCGATATTTATTTTGATAGGCAAAAAGTGATCCCGTACGTAATGGTGTGGTTGCCGCATGCATTTACGATAAACGTGTTGCCAAACCCAAGCAACTGCAAGACGTTTTATGTACGAGTAGAATCAGCAGCGAACCTGTCCAAAGATCAGCAAAAATTATTCAACAAAGTACAATATCGTCCTTCTCTACCGACGTCCAACAAGTGTCCAAGTCACCTTGTCAAAACAACTTTTCGGCGCTTTACGTAAAGCGCCACCAGCAGTATCTTCCGAGCAGCATTCAAATAAAAAGTTCTTTGCCGACTGACTCGTTATTGAACGAACCAATAAATTTTTACGAATCAAAACCAATTGAAATTGACAACGTTGCCGATAGTATCGAAACCAATAACTTTTGTAGCCATGTTTGTAAAGAAAAAGCGAATAGTACTAACTCCGAACTACAGTACCCGTATTCAAAGCTTGAGAAGCCATTTTTAACTCCGTTAAAGCGTTCTGACGGATCGGCGGAGTGGCGTATACGCTTTGCAGCAGTCAAACGGGAATCCTATCAACAAGCTGCCGTCCTTATTGGAATGGGAGTTTTCTTGTTTTCTGTAGGAGTAATGTTGTCCGTTTTGCACTTTGCCGGCTATATTCGCGCCCAAATCGCCGGTCCGATATTGCTTGCTTGCGGACTTCTTACTGTGGTCTGCAGCATCGTGTGGATTTCTATCATTAAAGGCAACCTGAAAAGAAGAGAAGAAGTTCTAACACGGACTTTTAGTTTTTAGCGCTTAAAAAAGTTTTAAGTCTTTTTTAATCGAGAAACAATAAATAACATGATTAAGAGCAAAACAAATGAAAACCTTTAAAATAAATTTGTGCAAGGTATTGAAAGAATCAATTAGCTTACGTTCATCCTAATATTGGTTAATTTTAAGACAAGTAATTGCACAAAAAGATTCGATAAAAATTTGAAAAGCGGCAAAAAATTTTTTTTCGATTGCAATTTACTGTACCTTGTGAATATAAAATACTTATTACGATTTCCTAAAAATCTATGACCTCTCAATTCAGTGATGGGCTTTTTATGTACATTTACCCAATGAAAATCAAATGAAAACTATAAAAAAGTTTTTCATTCTTTAAGTCCAAAAAAAAAAACAAAAGCGGTTTGTTACTGTTGATCTATAATTAGTATCGGATACACCTCTATATATCTCATTACACCCTTAAAAAGTCTGAGGCACTTTTGAATGTAATTTACGTCTATTGGTGTACTGTCAATATAGTATGGACCTAGTCATTGACGTTGTCAAAAAGACGGCCAATAATACAATAACATTGGGAATCTTAGTGACCGCAATTCGTGATGAATGTTTTTACTTTGAAAATTTCAAAATTACCACAGTACAATCAAAGTCAGAAAGCAGACGTAAATTTATTTATAACAATAAAGGTTTTTGAATTTCACGTAGATGTAATTCAAATAATAAAAATTGAATGTCTTGGGTTATGGACGTAATTCAATGGCAGTCTAACAATAGATGTTGACTTTTCAAGCGTCGATTCACTCGACGAATTCTAAATCTAGCTAAGACGGGGGTTGGCTGACAAAATTTAATAAGTTTTGACGTACAGAAGTTGTATCAATTTAATTTTAAGAACAAAGTTGTAAACTGCATCGATAAAAACAAATTTACAAATAATAATATTTTTTTTGCTGTTTTCAACATATTTTTTGATAATAATATATCGTTATTGTTGTATTGCCTATTTACTCGCGTGTTTTACAAACGATTTTGTGAAATTCGAATTGCTTTAATATTATTCTATTAGCTAAAAACCTTAAACTTTATCTGATAAGAAATTATTGCAAGGCTTCGAAAAAACTTTTTATAAAAGTATTTTGCAATAAACTTTGCAAGTAATATATCAATAAAACCGTAAGTTTAGAGTAAAATAACTCTCTTAGTTGCAATAATTTTCTATTTCTATTAGTTTAATTTTAATATTTATAAAAACTTCTCGTCATTATTAGATTTATTGCTACTATTAATTAACAACATTGCTTTTAACAGTTTTAGATTTTTTTGCATTGTAATTCCATAGATTTAAAAAAGTGGTTTGTGATACAGAATTTGAAAATAGCCAACAAAAAATCATCTCTAAACATCTCTAAACCTTCGTCAGGAGACAAACGTTGGAATTAAGGAAAGAAAAACTTATTTGATTGTCCAATAAAGCTAAACGAAGATGATTGGATGTTTGAGAAAGGAGTCAAAACTCGTAATCAGTGCAAGATTTTCAAGTTGTAAATAAATTCTTTTTGGTAACATAAATATGGTTTGTATGATTTGATGTAAAGAATTTTTATCGCAGATAAATGAAAAGACGACGGCCAAATGAAAGAATAGTAATTTTTTTAGTCACTGTGATTTTGGGTGCACATAGGGTTATGTAAAAGATGTTGACCAATCGCGGATTCACTGAGTTTGGCTGGATTTGAAGATTTGCCAAAACGAGTGGAGATGTTGCGAAAGTTTAGAATGTGGCCAGTTCTAATAAATTTTGGTACGTGTTAACAAATTCTGTCCTGTAATCGTTGAGTTGTGCAGTCTACGTACCGACCATCACAGTGGAACAAAAAATTACAAAAAAAAAAAATTCATTGCTTAAAAGCAAAGCAGGCAATACGTCCTTTTTGAGTGATTCTCTTCTTTTTGCAATCAAAAAGGATGTGTTGCCTGCTTTGCTTTTTAGCAATGTAGTTTATAATTTTTGTACCACTGTGATAGTCGGTACGTAGACTGCACAACTCAACGATTACAGGACGGAATTTGTTAACACGTGCCAAAATTTATTAGAACTGGCCACATTCCAAACTTTCGCAACATCTCCACTCGTTTTGGCAAATCTTCAATCCCAGTCATGTGTAGTGAATACGGGATTGGTCAACATCTTTTACATAACCCTATATGCGCCAAAAATTACAGTAATCAAAAAAATTACTATTCTTTCATTTGACCGTCGTCTTTTCATTTATCTGCTATAAAAACTGTTTATATCAAATCATACAAGCCACATTTATGTCATCAAAAATAATTTATTTACCACTCGAAAATCTTGCACTGATTTCGGGTTTTGACTCCTTTCTCAAACATCCAATCATCTTCGCTTAGCTTTATTAGACACAGTGGTGGATATTGGGTGAGGCGAGTGAGGCAGTTGCCTCGGCCCCCCTTTTTTTAAGGCTCTTCCTCGTTTTTAAGAGCCCCCCTTTTGAAAGTACCGCATATACTTTTATTTTGCTGTATATTTTTTTAAAGATCACTATGAAATTGTTACGAAAAGTGGGAAATCTCAAAACGAATTCATCTGAGGACCTTTTTTTAGAGATCACTATGAAGTTGGGACGAAAAGTGGGAAATACGAGATTGATTCGAAGTGAAGACTCTTTTTTATTTTAGAGATTAGGATGATTTTGGGAGAAATAGAGAAATACGAGATCAAAGACCTTTTTTTTTAGAGAAAACCAATGTTTGGGAATCTTGATTAGGATTTTGCCTCAGGCCCCTAATTTTGAATATCCATCACTGATTAAACAATCAATTGAGTTTTTCTTTCCTTAATCCCGACGTTTATCTCTTGACAAGTGTCGGACAAAAAGCTTAGAGATGCGTTTTTTTCGGCTAATTCCATACATAAGGCTAAATTCAGCCTATAGTATTTAATTACATTTATAGCTTTTTTATTACTGTTCCTGTTTGATTTGTTCCAGAAAGGCTTCTTGCAAGCCGTTATGATATTCAAAATTTTAAAGTTCACTTTGCCTTTAATTACAATTTAATATCTCAGTCCTGCATTGGACTATTTACTTGGACTAATGTTTATTAAAAAATCATTGGAACTCTTTTTGTGGATTCAAATTTCTCTTTAATGTCGATAATTTTATTTTTTGATTATATTACTATTATTTCTTCGAGCTGAAACACCACTGCTCATAAAGGTTTTAAAATGGCCCTAAAACCAAATTTGATTTTCTAATTCGTTTTATTATTTTAAATTATTGAACAAAAAGTTAAGTTATTTATAATGTGTGAACAGAAAGGCAAAACAAAGTTGACTTAGCCACATGCGTATTGTTTCAAGCCTGTATGTGGGTGAAATGATACGCATACGGTTGTACCAGCATGTGGTGATGGTTTTCAAAAAAGGAGGAAAGAGTGGTGCAGGAAAGGTAACGGGGGCCCTTTTTAAGATTTACAGTACTTTAATTGAAGATCTTTTTTTTAGTCACTTCATATTTAGACCTATTTTCCTTTTGAGTATGATAGACATCTTTAAATAAGCCCTAATTTAATAATCTAATAGGATTCTCAGAAATTAAAAACTAACCAAAGATCTTTACTTATTTAAACAATTTTTTAAAGCTCTTTTGATGCTACCATGAAAGAGATGAACTTTTATGATGTTTTTTTAAAGGGTCCTTCTGCGACTGTTTTGTTCGCTCCATACTAAAGTCATGGCTGGTGGTGAAGGTCAAAGCTATTTATTAAAACTAAGTAGATTTTAAAAAAAATGGGTTATAAAGATTTTTGGTTTTCAAAAGTGAAAACACTTGTATCATTTCTGTTTTTTTTTGTTAAGGACAATCTTTTGTAAACTGATTTACATCAAGTTTTTTTACCGTCTCAATAATAATTATTTAATTGAAAAAAAAACGTTTAAACGATAGGGTCAAAATTTAAAAACAATATAGTTATAAAAGTGGGCTTTACATTTCATCAATCAAAAAAAGAAATCTCGGATCTCACCAAAATAAGCACAAAATTTAAAATTTTTTCTTCTCCTTTCGGCTTTTCCCTACTCGGGGTCGCCACAGCGCGACAGTATTCTCCATTTCACTCAATCTACTTCGTCTCCTTCCCTAACTCCAACCCTTTCCATGTCTTCTCTCAACAAACCCATCTATTTTCGCTTTGACCTTCCTCTTTTCCTTCTACCTGGCACCGCCATCTCTATCATCCTTTTTCCCCATGTAGTCTTCTTCTCTCCTTTTTACATCTCCATACCAACGTAGCCTTGCATTCCGAAGTTTGTCTCCCAGCTTTGCAATTTTTGCGTTCCCTCTCACGTATTCGTTTCTTATCTTGTCCTTTATTGTCAATCCCAGTGCCCATCTCACCATTTTCAACTCTGCAACTTCCATTTTTCCAACCTGTCTTTCCGTCACTGCCACCGTTTCCATTTCATAAAGCATGGCTGGTTTATCAACACTCTTGTAAATTTTACCCTTAACGTTTGCTGATAACTTCCTGTCGTACAGAATTCCAGACACCTTCCTCCAACTCATCCATCCTGCTTGGATCCTTTTCCTTATTTCTTCTTCACATCTTCCATCGCTACTAACTGTTGAACCCAGGTATTTGAAGTTTTTTTGCTCTCTTTACCTTTTCTACTTGCAGCTTCAACTCTTCTCCATCATCCACACCCCCAACCCTCAAATATTCTGTCTTGCTCCGGCTTATTTTTAGGCCTCTTCTCTCCAGTGCATTTTTCCAAATCTCCATATCCTCCTCTAGCTCCCTATGATTTTGTCTAGACAGGACTATGTCATCTGCAAACAGCATATCCCATGGTGCGTCCTTCCTAAAGTCCTCCGTCAGCCTGTCTATGATGATGGCAAAAAGAATTGGGCTGAGTGCTGAACCTTGGTAGAGTTCAACATCTACCTTGAATTCTTCAGTCAACCCTGCTGCACTTCTCACAGTTGTTGTCGCTCCGTCATACATATCCTTGATAATCTTTATGTAGCACTCTGATAATTCAGCTAACCACAAGCATTTCCACAGTTCCTCTCTGGGTACCCTGTCGTATGCTTTCTCCAAGTCAATAAAAGCACAGTGCACTGCTTTCTGCCCTTCAGTCCACTTTTCCAACAGCATCCTTAGACAAAAGATTGCGTCGGTGGTACTCCTTCCTGGCATAAACCCAAATTGTTGCTAAACAATCGTCACCTCCTTCCTTATCCTTGCTTCTATTATCCTCTTCCACAATTTCATAGTGTGGCTCATCAACTTGATCCCCCGGTAGTTTCCAGATTCCTTGATGTCTCCTTTATCTCTGTACAAAGATACAAGCACGCTCCTCATCCATTCATCTGGCATCTTCTACCCTCGCAAGAGTCTGTTGAAGAAGTTCACTAGAAACTCCACACCTTTATTGCCTAGAGCAATCCATGCTTCCACTGGTATGTCATCAGGTCCTTGAGCCTTTCCCTTCTTCATCTTCTTCAACCCAGTCCTGACTTCTTCTCCAGAGATATCTTCCATGTCCATTTCTCTCCCTTCTGTTTTTGTTTCTCTTCTTTCTCTAGGGTTTCCTGGTTGAGTAAGTTGTCAAAATACTCCTTCCATCTCTGTTTCACTTTCTTTTCTTCCATCAAAATCTCCCCAATTTTACTCTTGATTACTCTTACTTCTTGAACATCCTTGCTTTGTCTGTTTCTCTGCTTTGCTATTTTGAACACCTCATTTTCCCCTTCTTTGTTTCCAGTTTTTCGTACAGTTCCTCATATGCCGTGTTTCTTGCCTTTGCTACTTCTCTCTTAGCTTGCTTTCTTGCAATTTTATAGGCCAACTTGCTTGCATCATCTCTGATGGTATCCCATGCTTTTTTAGCTTTTTTCTTATCCTTCAGCTTCTCCTGGACTTCCTGGTTTCACCACCACGTTTCCCGTCTACCTGCCGTGCTAACTTTTTCCCAATGTTTCACCCAGTTTCCTTCTGGCAATGCTCCGTATCATCTCAGCTATTCTTTGCCAGTCTTCTTGTCCACCAAATATTCCGCTTTCAATCACTTCCATTTTAAATTTATTATTTACTTTTAAGTCCTTTAGTTTCTACCATTTTATTCTCTTCACTAGTTTTGTTGCTTTCCTCCACTTTGTCCAGATGATTATTGCACAGACCACTATTCTTTGCTGTTTTGCTACACTTTCACCGACGACAACTTTGGTATCCATCACCTCCTTGATCCTTCGTCTTCTCACTATAATGTAATCTACCTGCGAACTGCGTCCGGCACTGCTGTAGGTGACTCTATGTTCTAGTTTCTTTACAAAATATGTGTTCGTGATTACTAGCTCCCTTCTCTTATCAAAATTCACCACTGCTTGTCCATCGTTATTTTTTCCCTAATCCATGTCTGCTCATGCATTCTTCATCACCATTATTCCCTTCTCCTACGTGCCCATTCAGGTCTGCTCCCACCACAATTCTTTCATTCCTTGGTATCTTTTCCACTGTCTCATCTAGGTCCAGCCAGAATGTTTTTTTTCTTCACGTATGCACCCTACCTGTGGTGCATACGCACTGATAACATTCAACATAACACCATCAAGCTCCATCTTCAAGCATATTATCCTGTGTGTTACCCTGTCCACATGCTCCTTTTTTAATATGATTCCTTCATCATTCTTCTTGTTTCCACTTCCACAGTACCACATTTTATATCCTCCACCTATGCATCTTGCTCTCTACCCCTTTCAGCAATTTTTCCGCACACACAGTATGTCCAATCCTCTTCGTTCCATAAGATCCGCCACATCTCTTCCTTTACCGGTCATGGTTCCAAAATTTAACGTAGCAACCCTCAGCTTGATCTTCTTGGCTTTCTTCCTCTCTTCATTTCTCTCTTTCCTTCTTCTCCACTGCTTTCCACCTTTTCTTTGCATCCAAGTAGAATGTCCACCAGTGACCCTTGGTACCCAGTCACTGGTAACAATCGTTGTTTCCGCGGGCCTCGACCGATCCGGTATGAAGTCAGATTTTACAACGCGCATTAAAAAAATTTGGCTATGTTTTACGCCGGATACCCTTCCTGTCGCAACCCTCCCCATTTATCCGGGTTTGGGACCGGCACCAAGGCTGCTCTGATTTGAACAACCTTAGAGGCTGGCTGATAAAAACATGTCCGGCCATTAGGGGAACAAAATTTAAAATTAAAGTTTATAAAAAATTAAAACACTATAAAATTATAAAATTAATTTTGGTTAAAAAATCATCTTCAGTCTATTAGTATATACAAGTTTGAATAATTAAAATACTTTATATATAATCAATACTGCCTTCTTCTTAGTCTTCTTTGGATATTCTTTTCTCTTGTCAGTGTGTTTTCTACAACCGATTTTTCATCAACTATCTCCACATGCAAATTACATTGGTATTGAAACTTGAAATTATTCCGTCTTCTTTCAACACTGTTCTGTCTGTACACAAAATGATTTAGTTTGTCAAAAACCCGTCAGCTCTATTTACGTTTTACAGTATATTAGGTTACAAATTTCGAAAAGAACATAATTTTTTTAGAAATAAAATCTTTTTATTAGGTCAATAACATCTTGTTATGTCAATACGTAAGATGTTATATGTTATATCGATATTCTATGTAAGATGTTATTATGTTATTGTGATGAGATACCAAAAATTGATTATTGGCTTTATTAAACTAAAATTGGTTACTATAAATTATAAATCAGATTCTAAAACAAAATAGAATACATTTAGCAAGATCACACCAACGAATAAACAAAAATATATTAATTAAACCAACTTAAAGTTATCAAAAATATGGCAGCTAGCAGACCACTCTGCAGCCACTACTTATCGCAATTTAAATAAAGGACAGCAGAATGGAGGAATTAAAGCGCCGCGCATTTTAAGAATAAACGGGCATTTATTGTATAAGTAAGCAACCATTTAATACAAAGTTCGAATCTTTATCGAGACAGACAAGATTTTACGACATTCCTCCCAACTAAAAAAATTTTTACTAACTAACACCGTTAAAATCGCAAGCAGCGGCAAAATCAATGAGCAACAACGTCCCCGTATCTTTCGGGAGGTTTACGGATGCGCGAAGATCGTCGCAAAGGTTGATTGTTGTCCTCTTCGGTATTTAAATTCTTGTCCTCCGTTTGGACATCGGATTCATTGTATTCAAGCTCAGATGCTTCTTTGGTTTGCTGCAATTGAGGCAGTTCAAGAGAGTCGGACTGCAATTGAGGAGGTTCGGCTAGTCTCGTCGAGGCATCAGACGTCAATACGTCGGTGGGCAGCGGTGCTAAATCGTTGGTAGATACGGAACTCTCTCGGCCAGAAGGAAACCTAACTTGAGCGAAGCTGGGGTTGGCACGAAGTAGCTCTACTTCCTCAACCAAAGGATCGTCTTTGTTTCGAATGAATCGCCGCAGTAATACAGTCCCTGGTTGCAGAAGCCAAGCAGGTAAGCTTTTGCCTAGCATTGACCTTCGCTCGAATCCGAGGAATCTTTCGTGGGGTGTGGCGTTCGTAGTCGTACACAACAATGATCTTACAGCGTGCAAAGCTTCAGGTAAAATTGATTGCCACGCATCTTGGGGCAGCTTTCGATCAGTTAACATGAGTTGCACAGTTTTCCAAACAGTTTTATTGGTTCTTTCCACTTGGGAATTTCCAGTCGGATGATAGGGCGTACTGTTGCTGGTAGATATTCCTCGTATCGTTAGATATTCTTTAAATTCTTTTGCCATAAAACCGGCTCCGCGATCACTGTGCACGCACATCGGCAACCCAAACAAAACGAACAGCTGTGATAGGCAGTTCATGATTGTCGTAGCAGACTGGTCTTTGCAGGGGAAAGCAAATGGGAAGCGTGAGTATTCGTCGACAACGATAAGAATGTAAGGCTTTGTGCCTGATACAGGACCTTTAAAATCAACACTAATTCTTTCCCACGGTCGTGTAGCTTTGATGAGAGTATTTTTATAGCTAGCGAAGAACTTTGGTTTTAGCTTGGCACAAGTGAAACATTCGTTGCACACGCGTTTGATGTCTTCGACTGAGAAAGGTAAATTTTTCGATCGCACAAAATGTGTCATGCGAATGACGCCTGGGTGCCCCAACTGCTTATGAATGTTTTTTAAATCAAATGATGGATATAGACTCGCAGATACTTCTGTTCGAGACAAAGCATCTGGTACAACATTCAGTTTTCCTGGTCGATGGCGAATCCGATAATCGAAGCTACTGAGTTCTGCTTTCCACAACTGTATTTTATTGTTTTTGACTTTGCCTTTATGGGATTTGCTCAGTATAAACGATAAGGCACGTTGATCAGTGACAAGATCAAACCGTTTGCAATGAAGATAATGACTCCAGCGTCTGACTGCTTCCATTATAGCAAGAGCTTCTTTTTCGATGACAGAATAAGATTTCTCACTCTGAGATAAGGTTCTTGAGAAAAATGCAACAGGCCTTTCGCCTTGGCTTAACGTTGCTGCTATTGTGTGTTCAGAGGCGTCGCAATCAACCTGGAAAGGAATGTCATCGCGAATATAAGACAAACAACATTGCAGAAGAGTTTTCTTCAAGGAGTCGAACGTTCGCGCTGCAGTTTCAGAGAGAGGAAAGTTGTTTGATTTAACTGCAAGATTGAGTGGTCGTATGCGTTCCGAAAATTGAGGAATCCAGCGCGCATAATAAGCAAACATTCCAACAACTCTTTGTAGATTACTTTTACAAGTGGGCAGCTGTAAATTGACAAGTGGTTTCAATCTTTCTGGGTCAGGCTTTATGACCCCATGTGATATACGGTAACCCAGAAGGTCAATTTCAGTCTTTCCAATAACTGACTTTTCTTCGTTGAAAGTTAAATTTTCTTTTTCAGCAGCAGTTCGAAGAGCGCTTAGCTTTCTATCATGATCTTCTTTATTAATCCCCGCAATGGTCACGTTGTCCAAGTATGCATAAGTATCTTTGAGGTTGTGTTTTTGTATAATCCCTTGAATCACTCGTTGAAACATCGAAACTCCGTTCGTTACACCAAATGGAAGTCTTGTGTATTGAAATAGCTGTCCATCAGCTTCGAAAGCTGTATACTCACGGTCGGCCTCGCATATTGGTATTTGGTAGTATGCCGACTTGAGGTCGAGTGTACTAAACACTTTTCCATTGGCGATCATATTGACTTGATCGTCAATACGAGGCAAAGGAAAAGCGTCCAAAAAAGTAAATTTGTTTATTGTTCTGGAGTAATCGATGACCATTCTTTTCTTGTGCCGGCCGTCGTCAGCAATCAGAACTTGAGCCCGCCATGGAGACGTGGATGGCTCTATAATGTTTTCATCGAGGAGCTTCTTTATTTCGCTTCGAATAAACTTCTGGTCCTCTAGGTTGAATCGTTTTGATTTAGTGGCAATAGGCTTTACTCCGGGATCTAGGTTTTTGAATAGACGCATAGGTGGAATATTTGCTGCTGCAACTCCACAGACCGGTCGAGAAATGACTACATCTTTTCCTTTTTTGTTTAACTCAAAAACAACTCTTCGATGCATTTTCATAAAGTCTTGTCCGAGAATTAAATCTGCACAAAGATTTTTACAGACGCCAAGCTTCATAAGATATTTGTTATCAAAAGCTTCAAGTTCTACAGTAGTTTTTCCCAGAGTTTTAAAAGTTGCTGTTTGTCTGGCTAAAGCGACTTTAGTTGTTGTTCCTGTCGGAGCAGGGAGTTTTAACCATTCAGCCGCTTTCAAGTCGATGTGGCTATGAGACGCTCCTGAGTCAACAAGTGCATTGATAGGCTTGTTCTTGATTTTCACTTCAATAGATGACGATTCTAAACAAGTAGGTACTCCAGTTAAAGAGAGCAAACAAGGGGACGTCAGGGCTGCGACAGTTTCGTCATCTGATGTTGTTGAAAGTAGATTGTGGTCTTCTTTTTCAGCTATTTTTGCGGAAACGGGCCGTTTTACTGACTTGCAAACCTTAAAAAAGTGTCCCTTTTTTCCACAACCGCCACAATAAACATCTTTTGCTGGACAGCCGTCTCTACCTTTTGCATGTAGTTTGCCACCGCAAAAGTAGCAACGTCTTTTATTCGCTATATTTCTTTTACATGAAGCAGCAAATGATATTGAAGAAGTCGGTAGCTTTAGTGATAAACCACTACTTTGGTTTTGAGCTCTTTCCAAGATCTCTGCTTTACAAATTGCTTCTTCAAGAGTTAATGAGTCTTCTTCAAGTAAGCGCTGTTTGATCGTGGGTGAGGATAAGCCTGTAATAAACGCGTCTCTTGTCAATTCAGTTTGAAATTCCTGAGCACTAACAGCTCTCCATTCACAATCTTTCGCGATTAATTTTAATGCACGTGCGTAATCTCCAATAGTTTCATTTAACTTTTGCTCTCTTGTAAGCAGTAAATGTCGGGCGTAAGTTGTACTTTTACGTTTTAAAAAATTTCGATCCAACACAACTTTAGCAGATTCGTAAGTTTCGCAGCCTTCGATGAGTTCATAAATTTCAGGAGATAAATAGCAAGTTAATAAGGCTAACTTATCAACTTCCCTGCTGGGAGCGTTCTCACTTTGACCGGCTGTTCGTAGAGATTCTTGAGCAGCTTCAGCAAAGGCATTAAAAGTTTTTATCCAATGCTTGTAAGCTTTGAAGGCAAGCGGATCGCCAGGATCGACGCTAAGTACTTGAGGTTTCAATAGTCGATCCATAATTTAATTATTTTAGTTTAATAAATTGTGATGAGATACCAAAAATTGATTATTGGCTTTATTAAACTAAAATTGGTTACTATAAATTATAAATCAGATTCTAAAACAAAATAGAATACATTTAGCAAGATCACACCAACGAATAAACAAAAATATATTAATTAAACCAACTTAAAGTTATCAAAAATATGGCAGCTAGCAGACCACTCTGCAGCCACTACTTATCGCAATTTAAATAAAGGACAGCAGAATGGAGGAATTAAAGCGCCGCGCATTTTAAGAATAAACGGGCATTTATTGTATAAGTAAGCAACCATTTAATACAAAGTTCGAATCTTTATCGAGACAGACAAGATTTTACGACAGTTATTACATAAATAAGATGATTATATATACAGTATATGTAAGATGATTACATATACTGTATATATAATCATCTTATTTATGTAATAACATAATAAGATCTTACATAGAATATCGATATAATTATGATGATTACATATATTATATAAGTAAGATGTTATATAGATATTATATCTATATAACATCTTATGTTTTATGTCAATAAGTAAGATGTTAGTCCAACGTCACCGGGAATTAGCTTTTCCAGACTTGCATGAGTCAGGCGTTGGTCTATTCCGCTCAGAAACGTACAAATGGGTTATGGCTTCTACGTCAACCTGTGAGTGTGGCGCAAAGGAACAAACAGTACAGCACGAAATAACATCTTGCCCTATTTATCACTATTTAAATGGAGTCCGTGCTCTCTCAGATGTCAGGAACCTGGAGACCTGGCTGATAGAAACATGTGGGGCCATTTAGGGGAATATCCAGCTCCCGTCCGTCTCCCCGAAACGAAAAAGAAGATTATGTCCAATAGATTCCCAAAAAAATCGATGCAAAAATGTCATGCTTCAATAACAGTGTTTAAATGGCAAACACAAAATTTTTTAATTAAAGTTTTTTTTAAATTAAAGTTGTCCATAGGTCCAGATACATAAAAAACTGAAAATATTACGCGCTTACATCTTTCGAACATGTCTAAAGTTGCGTGCTAATAAAAGTGCAATTTAATAAACAACCTGTTTACAATACATTATAAATCAAACATTATGAAGAACTGTAAACAGGATGCTTATCAAATCGTGATCATCTGCATAGTAGGGTTTAAAATAAGCTGTTTATGTGAACAGGTTACATTAAGTGGCCTTACTATTAGTCCAAAAAATAACTTTTTTTTTATGTCTTGCCGGATATGTTATTAGAATATCGTCAGCAAATTTAGAAATAGCCACTAATTGCGTAGGATCTCGTTCATCAAATTATTACAAAATGCAAACAATGAATTTGTCTAACTGAACAAAACACTGCAATTGAAAAGAATCCAATCTGGAAACATTATTTATAAATTTTTTATTATCATTAATGTGTCCGAACGTCATCCTTAAAACTTCGGAGACGCTTTGACGCAGGCAATTACTTGTGAATCTTGTTTAACGCAGGAAATAAAACTTCGTTAAAGCTTGAAATTAAGTGGATAATGTTAATGTCTATTTATTTGTGGCATAAAATCACTTGATAGTGAGTGAGTTTAAAACCTTAATAATTTTTATTGCATGTTTTTAAAAATAGAAACTGCAAATACATTTCATCGAGACTCAGGCTAAATCATAAAATTTTTATTTTTTTATTAACTTTTTGGCAGTCTTTTTTAATGTTATAACAGAAAAAATATTAATTCGGGAAATTAGTCACGAAAAGCAGGACCAATTAAAGAGAAAAATAAATATATGAAACTTTCAAATTATTGTGCTTGAGAAAATCATTTGCTTGCAAATTTGCAAGACAAAATTGAAAAACAAACTTTGGCAGCTGCTAAACTCAACAACAACACATGGTTATTTATTGTTTTTACTTTAAAAAAATAGCAATGTCGCTACACTCCATTGTATACTCGAAATTGAACTCCTCGAAAAGATGTATGCTAGTTCTAAATTTCTTTTAAAAATATATGACCCCTTATTGTGAGGTCATGAATTAAATCAAAATCTCTTGATAGCCAACGTATTCAGGCCACCAAACGATCAACTTCTTCCGTTTAATTTGTGGAAAAGAATCAATTGCGAGCCGAAGCTATTCTCCGTTGAAAATAATAATAAAAGCAGTTTTACAAATTTAGGTTTTCAAAATCTCCAGACAGAGTTTTTATAACAGAAGCTGTGAATATTTTCAAACTTTATTTTTCAGAACTAATCTTAAAGAGCCTATTTTGTTTAAAATCAAAGTTTATTTATTGTTTTGCGGCTTAAAAAATTTATAAAAGTTATAAAAAATTTAATGATGCTTCTGATGACGCATTATTTATAGTGTACTTAGACAATACAAATATTTAAAAGACTCGAGAAGATAGAAGCAAAACAAAAAAAAAATTGAAAAAGTAACACAAATCTTTGAAAGCATTTTTACTTTGTTCAGTGAAGGCTATTCTTAAAAGTAATAGCTCTAAACGTTAAGGTATACCATGGCTATTTTACTAAAATATGCGACAATTTGACTTTTTAGCAAAAATGGTAAACAAATTAAGCATTAAAGAATGCCGTAATTCTTGGATTCTAAAAGTAAAACTTGGAATAAAAATTTGATTTTAAAGCCAAAAAATATCACCAGTTTTAATTAGGATATGCTTATGAGTTGCACTTCCCGTTCACACTAATTATTAAACTTTTGAGACAAACAAGATTTAAAACATACTTTGTTACCTTTATTCCGTGAGTCACTTTACTTATAAATAGCGGAACGTTTCAATATGCGCACGAGTGTTTTACCTCTTCGCAGTTAAGCTGGCGTTCAGTTAAAACTAAAGTGCACAAATCAACGTTCACCGCGTTGTTAATGTTGATTCACTGTGTTTACATTATGTTCACAAAGTCAACACAATAATAAAAGTTGCAAGAATACTGCAGGTTTTTTTTCAAATAAGAAATAAAAGGAAGAGAAAAACAAATAAAAAAAAGCTTTTCTTCTTGTATTCAAATCACAAATAAAATGTTTTATATACTTATTTTTCAGCCTAAGGCTGCAACGAGATTGCGCGTCTTATTTCCGTGTCATTGCTACTGGGCAGCACAATCACTGCGCACCAGATGCTACGGTAGCGAGCCGTGGGCAACGGCCGGAGAGAATTGGTTTGCCCTGGAATCGAACCTAGAACTTCATTGCTTTGTGCTGCAGCAACAACCACTAGATTAATCAGATGGTATTGAATCGATAAAAACAGTACTTATTGCTACTAAAATTAAAATCATGTTAAAAGTCTTTTATTAGAAATCTATTACCCTTTTTCCAATAAAGTCACATTGACGATTTTATTCAACTGTTCAAATTGCGATGCATGAATTTATTAATAAAATCGGTCAAATTTCAATTTAATATAGAAAATAAAAGTTAAAAATTTAAACCAACTATATCATTACGAAATATTGATTTCGACCTTTAAAGGTCATCATCAGTTTCTGTAAAAAATTATTGGTGCCGGTTTAGTATGTGATCTACCCAAGAAATATGATCTATCACTCCCAACATCTGTCTAATCTCTTTTACAATGTCTAATCTAACCCTAACTCTAACCTAACCCTAACTCTAACCTAACCCTAACTCTAACCTAACCCTAACTCTAACCTAACCCTAACTCTAACCTAACCCTAACTCTAACCTAACCCTAACTCTAACCTAACCCTAACTCTAACCTAACCCTAACTCTAACCTAACCCTAACTCTAACCTAACCCTAACTCTAACCTAACCCTAACTCTAACCTAACCCTAACTCTAACCTAACCCTAACTCTAACCTAACCCTAACTCTAACCTAACCCTAACTCTAACCTAACCCTAACTCTAACCTAACCCTATCTCTAACCTAACCCTAACTCTAACCTAACCCTAACTCTAACCTAACCCTAACTCTAACCTAACCCTAACTCTAACCTAACCCTAACTCTAACCTAACCCTGGTCGAATTTCCCAATAATCTGTACGGGAATTTTTAGTTAATCTCTCTAGTCATTGTTTTATCACGTACTCTCTCATCGTGGCATTTTTAGGTAGATCACATACTAAACTAGAAACATGTAGGTAGATCACATACTAAACTAGCACCAAATTATTCGTATATGACAAAAACTTTTTTTGAAAATATTAAAAACTCTATTCATACAGTACTATTCAGGTCCTGACTCAAAAGACACAAAGTGAAGCTTCCAATAAAAACTTAGAGCAAACGACACAACAATTGACATAATGATTATGGATCGCGTAACAAAATGAAAAAGCGCACAGTGTAAAACTTGTGAAATTAAAAACCGCAAACTCCCGCTAAGATTCAAAGTGTTGACTGAAAAGATTAACAAAGCTGCTGTAGTGTGTATAGTTTGAACAATAGTGAACAAATAAACGGGTTTAAAACTCAATCGCAATTATAAGACAGAAAAATTCTATTAATATTAATTTTAGCATTCAAGTAATTAATCCAATAAAGTTTTATCCGGTTCTACAAATATGACCATGTAGCATTCAGTAATATCCGGCTTAGGATTAGAAACGTCGAAATGAAATTTATAAAAATGCTTAAGGAGGGCAGCTGGGTCATTGTTATCCTTAACGTTAAATTTGTTCCAGTATGAGCGGTGGTTATTCCATCCGGTACAAAATTTATTTTTTGTTTGTTCTACGTATTGCATTTTACAAAATTTACACTCTGCCACGTAAATACCATAATTTTTGCACGTAAGATGTTGTTTTAAATTAAACTTTTTGCTATTTGAGTGCGAAATAATAGAACCAACTGTTTTAACCATATTTTTATAATTTTTAAAGTTTCCACATAAAGCATATTTTCCACATGGGTATGAACCTTGGTTATCTGTATTGGGAAGAATTTGTGATAATTGTTTGTAAGTCGTTAGTTTAGTAGCTTATGTGGTGGGTATGACTCAGACAAAATCACATTTAGACAAAATTTAGACAAAATCACAACATCACAAGAAAAACAGAATTGTTTGGGCAAGGCAGTTTACCAAATTACTTCTTTTTAACCAAGAAAAGAAACTAAAACCAGAAGCAGCTATTGTGAAAAAAAACTCACCCACATTAGCTGAGTCAGTTCAGCTGAGTAAGGAAATTTCTTTACAGATTTTACAAAATTCTTAACTGAGCTCCAATTCAAGGGTTTTTAACTTATACTGTATAAATTCACGACGCACTAAAGCCTAAAATATTTCATGAACAATACTTGTCCTCCAACTTTACTGTTTCTTTGTCATTTCCTTCATTTACGCACAGATATCCGTTCTTTGACCTATCTACTTTTATCCCTTTTCTTTCCAACGCATACCTCCAGCATTCTAGTCTCCGCTCTACTTCTTTCCTCTCTTCGCAGCAAACAACATCGACCACGGTGGTTCTCTCCTTATTTCGTCAGCCTATCCATAATTACAGCAAACAGTAACGCTGATCCCTGGTGCAGCCCTAACTTGACCTTAAAACTTGCTGCAGTTTCTACTGCACACTTCACCGTTGTTTTGCTTCCCTTGTACATAACTTGTACAAGTCGCACATACTTTTCCACCATTCCTGATTTTCTTATACAGTACCACAATTCTTAACACAATCCTGTCGTAAGCTTTCTCTAGGTCAAGGAATACTAATGCAGCTCTCTTTGACCTTCCCTGTACTTTTCCATCAACATTCTTAAGGCAAACATGGCATCGGTAGTTTCCTTTCCTGGCATAAATCCATATTTTTGTTTATTGATCTCTACTCTATCCCTCAGCCTGGCTTCAATTATTCTTTTCCATATCTTCATTGTATCTCTCTAAAAATGCCTCCGAACTTACCATCACATTACCGTATTCATTCTTCAGAACCCTCCGGTGTTGTACATCTTTCCCGCTCTGTCTCTCTGTCCAGCCAATTTGCAAATCTGCATACGCACGTCCCTTTGTAATCGCAACTGCCTTTTTTGCCTTATTCTTCTTTTCTTTATACAGTTTTTTTCTATTTTCATCCTTATTTTATACCATGCTTTCTTTGCCTCTTTCTTTTCTTTTATGCTCTCCTGTACTTCCTCATTCCACCATCATGTCTCGCTATCTCCTTTTCATTTCCCAATTTTCGCTTCCAGCACAGAGTCTCAGCTGTTTTTCTTAGCATTTCCGCTGTTTTATTCCACTTATCAGGTAACCCATTCTCACCTCCTAAAATATTAATCATCCTCTCCAAACGCTTCTTGACAGCTCGTCTCCTTCAGTTTCCACCATCTTATCTTTGGCTTTAGTTTCTCTGCTTTTTTCTTTTTCACCACGTGAGCCATTTTGCTTACCACCATACGGTGCTACTTTGCGACGCACTCATTTACCATTACTTTTCAATCGCACATTTCTTTCAGGTTCCTCCTTCTACACATTACACAATCTACTTGGGTATTTTTTCCGCAACTTCTATACGTCACCCTGTGTTCGTCTTTCTTCTTAAAATAAGTGTTAACAACATTTTTGATTCATCCTTTTTTGCAAAATCTACAACCATCCGTCCTTCCTCATTTCTCGTTTCAGTGCCGTACCTCCCCATTACTTCCGCATTCCCTAGGTTTTCTTCCCCCACATGCATATTTAGGTCAGCACCTAATACTATCCTATCCTGTTTTGATACACTTTCTATCAACCCATCCAGGTCTTACCAAAATTCATTTTTCTCCTCCATGCTGCTGTTAACCTGTGGAGCATACGCGCTTACTATGTTCAGTATCGACCTTTTTATCTCCAGTTTCATGGCCATTAATCTGTCTGAAACCCTCTTCACGTCCAAGACACTTTTAACCAGCTCCTCCTTCACCACTATCCCTATCCTATATCTTTTCCATCAGCTCCATTGTAGAACAGTTTGCAGCCACCTCCAATGTTCCTCGCTTTATTATTTTTCCACTTCGCTTCTTGTAGGCACAGTACATCTATCTTCCTTCGCTCCATCAGGTCTGCCAGATCTCTCTCCTTTCCAGTCATAGTTCCTACATTTAAGGTACCCATCCTGATGACTGTACGTCTCCCCTTCCGTAGTTCCCACTGCCTCTTCACTCTCCTTTCTCCTCTCTTTCTCTTCTTGTTTTCCCCAAGCTCAGCTGTATCATATCTTCCACAGGTGCCTTGCCGTGCAACACCTGAGGCGGTCGTCGGTGATCCGCGCCTCGACTGATCCGGTATGGAATAGTTTTTCATCCACATTTCGCATAATTTCGCAAAAGTTTTTATGCCGAATGCTCTGTCACAACCCTTCATATTTATCCGGGCTTGGGACTGGCATCAGAAAAAACTGAAAAGTACCCCCGATGGCTAGGTTTACGTCAATTAATGTACAATAGTATATTTATATCAATTAGCTAGGTATATAATATCAACTAATATATAATAGTATTTGAAACTTTGCTTGAAATAAAGCAACAAATTTTTATGTGGAAGAGCAAATAAATTTTATGAGAAAGAAAGCATTTGTTAGAATCACAAATAACAATTTATTTTTGCGCGGAAGACTAAAATAATTTTCTGAAGTTGCCAATCATAAAAAAATTGAAATCACTTGTGTGCATCTCTGAGCCAGGCGTGCAGCGGTCAATCACTGAGCTCGCGTCAAAGATTAAAACTTTGTAACTAACTTATTGGACAATGTTAAGATAAACACTTAATATACCTGTATATACGTAAAACAATATTGATGTTATGTTGTGCTGCAATTAACTGCAGTTGCAATGCTATAAATTTAAAGAGTCTTAAATCTGATTCACTTTTGCAAAAAAAGCGATACAAGATTGCGGAGTCGGAGTTGGAGTTGTTTTTTCGATTTGGTGAAATCGGAGCCGTTTCTTTAATGTGCTGGAATCTGAGCCGGAGTTGCAGTCATTTTTGTTTTTGCCGACTCTATGACTCCGCTTTATGCTAAATCAGGCCTCATATAGGTGTCACCAATTTACTCAGGAATCTTCAAAAAACAGTTGAACTAGGTAACCCAAATACCAGCAATGAAGTAAAGCTATTTTATTTATTTATTTTTATACTGGCTCAAGAAATAGTTTGCCGTGAGATTGAAATTCTTAATATAGCAAGTTTTGGTTAAGTACGACTGAATTCTCTCAAAAACTTCTCTCAACAAATAGCAAAAAAATCCAGTTTCTAACTATAAAGAATATATTATTTGCAGAATTAACAAACTCAATAAGCTCTTGCAAAACTTGACTCTTAAGCTTTGCAAAACTCCAAAGCAGTTTACAGCGTCAGTCAACTGCAAATAATTACTTAACAACTTAGTACTGATTTATTTTAACACATTGACGCTCACCCTTCAAATTTTAATCTGGTTGAACTGCGTATGACGTCTATCACCGTCATAAAATAAGTCATTACAAAAGCTTCATGACGAAAAGCAAGTTGTAGCATTTATAAATAGGGGTATCGAATTATCAATCATTTGGCCATGAAATAGCTAGTGTTTGTTTGTACTTTGGTACGTCCTTCTTGAAAAGTAGGCAACATGTGGCACCCAATTTTTATTTGTATTCAATCGGATTCAGTACATTCCTAGGCGCTGAGAAGACAAGACGTCATTCTTTTAAAGTATTTTATAAGTGAGAGAAGTTAATTTCAATACTATTATTTATGATATCATACTATACAGGATGCCCATAAATTATTACGACACCTTCAAAAATTTACCATAAATCAATTTTGACGTTATTTTAGTACAGTTTGTGTAAAAGAAAAGACAAACTCTTCGAGTTTTTATCTACGTAATTATGCTTTTTTTACCTTTTTGCTGTATTATACTTAGTTTTTGTCTTTTGGCAGATTCTTGAATTTTTTAAAATGAGCACTTCCCAGGAAAAAGCCTAGTGCGTGTCTTCGTTTATAGAGGCAAAATCAGACAGTTAACTCGAAGTTTCTCTGAACTTAGGTGTCTGATTGTGCTTTGGAATTTTTCATGAACATTAAATTTTTGTTTTAGTTTTTATTAAATTTTCAGTTTTTTTTTAATAAAGTTTCTTTCTAGAATACTATTTATCTTTTTTTAGATAAATTTCACTTTTGATTTCAGCTAAATTTAAAAAATGTCTATGGAATTTAGATATGAAATTCTTAAATATTTTGCTTTTTTTGTTTTTTATGAACTTTTTTGCTAAATAAATGAATAAACTTTTCTAAAATGTGATTTTGACTCTTTTTACTATCTAAAAAATCACCCCATATAGGACAAAATAAAATAAAAGCTTAAAAAATAAAATTAAAAAGAAACAATAGCATTTTTAGAAATGACGTCTCTAGTCGTCATGTACTTTTAAGACTTTATTAGTACCAAATAAAACATGGCATCTATTTACGTTGGAATATTTAAGTAAAAAAATTAAATCTATATAGCATAATATATTTAAGGGTAAAATATGGAAGCAACCGTCAAAAAAAGAAACGTATTTTTTTAAGCGATTTGATTGAATGTCAAAATGTTAAATTATAATCAGCACCCCGATGGATAATATTAAACTTAATAGTTCGTTCAAACAATTTTATCTCTTACTAAAATTAACTTTCAAGGAGTCAACATCTGACTACTAAATACTTAAACTACTAAATATTTAAACAATTTCCGCAGGCAACAATAACACAAGGCGATCTCTACAATTTAACTAGAACTAAAACTGGAATGAATAACAAACTACGAGCTACTACTACATATGCAGCATATATAAGCCAAAATTTCCAGCTGAAAAGCAAATATGCCTGAGCAATCAAGAATTTTTAGATGAATTATTTTGCAATACATAAATTCATTAATAAAATCAGTCAAAGTTTAACGGCCCGAATAGAAATTAAAAACTAAAACTAACTAATTCATGACAAAAATTGATTTTGATCTATACAGGTCATCATCAGTTTCTTATTCAAATAGAACTACTAGAACTATTTGAATAATTATAAGAAATTTATATTTGAGCTCTAATAAGAGCGAAACTCGAGTCTGGTGTTTCTCATCTTTATGCAGCTTGTTTAAAAAAAAAAAATTATAAGAAACTGATGATGACCTTTATAGGTCGAAGTCAATTTTTTGTCATGAATTAGTTACTTTTAGTTTTTAATTTCAATATCAAATATTTGGCCCATGAACTTTGACTGATTTTATTAATGAACTTATGTATTTCAATTCGACCAGTTAAATAAAATCATTAATTTGACTTTTCTGAAAAGCGTTGAAAAGATTTCTGTTGCTGAAAGATTGCTAAAAAGATTTCTGTTAAAAGAATTTTAACATTAATTATTTTGCTAATTTAAGTATTAAATAAAGCGCTTTATGACATCACAAATACGATCATAAGATAAAATGCTAAATTGCTTATACAAGTGTAAATTACAAAACAGAATTTGCTTAGTAGTAGCGCATAAAGAAAAACCATAAAAATCAAGAAATCAGCCGCTAATTATTTAGAAGAATGGTGCCAGGCTATCCTTCGACTGTATCGAGACAGTTATCGGAAAAGGCCAAGCAGGGAGAAACAAGAATTCCATGTCGTAACTCTTTCGGAAATACGGAATTATAACCAAGAATCATCAATTCCAATGTTAAATACAGGGTGTTTTAAAAAATTTGACACCATTTGACATATAAATATTACAGAAACTACATAGTCGAATCAATTGAAATTCAACAGGTTGTTGAATTTCAATTGATGTTGACCAAAATAAGATTTATTCCTGTAAATTTTAATAAGAAATTCAAAGGCACTTAAATTTTATGAAAGGTTTTACAAATGTTCAATATGCGCACCGCCTGTAACGCGGCACACGTGAAGTCGGTACTCCGGCTCCTCCTAAACATGCTACAGCATGTCTTTGGGTAACAATCTCCAGTTTAACTTTCGTGCAAGACAGGTAGTTGACAAAGAAACACCACCACACTATATGAGCATTGAACATCGAAAAAGAACCCATCAGAAAACAGTTGAAAACATTGTAATTTCGGACTTTGTCGAACCAAATGCAATGAATCTCGTCGAAAGAACTTTAAAGCAACATCGAAAAGAGTTCATAAAATTTGAATTTTAAACTTCATCAAATGATCTTGAAAAATACTTTTTCTTTAACAAATCTTGATACGGATCTAGTTATCGCTGCTATCTGCTATACAGTTCTGGGGTATCAATTTGACTACCATTTGTTGACCAATCTTTCTTGATATGTCGACTGATTTGAGTAGTCCCCTACAATGAGCTTATATCTTTCTTTTACTTACCTTTCAAATTTTTTCGCTTGTTTTCTTTTTTTACAAGATCAAACTGTCACTGACGAGATTTTAATAATCGAAACAACTCTCTGGCAGAGGATTTTGCACCTCCGTGTAGATATTTTTGTCTACACACTTTTATTTTCATATTTTTAGCCAAACTCTTTATTTTCAATGCTTAAGTTTTTTTCAATTTGTACTTTTGTCTTGCCTGGTCCGAAACTCTTCTCTGATTGATTCTTTTTTATTCTTTTTTACGATTATTCGATGAGGTCCAAATTCAAATTTTATCAACTCTTTTCGATGTTGGTTAAAGTTCTTTTGACGAAATTCATTGTAATTGATTCGACGAAGTCCGAAATTACAATGTTTTCAACTGTTTTCTGATTGGTTCTTTTTCGATGTTCAATGCTTGTATTGAACCTTGGAATTGATGATTCTTGGATTTCCAAAATTCCGCATTTTGAATTCCGAATTTCCAAAAGAGTTACGTCATAGAATTCTTATTTCTCCATGCTTGGTCTTTCCCAATAACTGTCTTGATATAGTCCAGTGGTTTTCAACCTTTTTTGTACCGTGGCCCATTTTTCAACCCAAGGTAACATAACAACCCACTTCGGTCAACAAAATTAAATACCCGTTCCAAAATCATAGTGTTCTCTAAAAAAAAGAAAAAAGGTCTTCACTTAGAATCGCTCTCAAATTTCCTTATATTTGTCCCGAAATCATAGTGTTCTCTAAAAAAAAAGTCTTCACTTAGAATCGCTCTCAATTTTCCCTGTTTTTGTCCCAACATCATAGTGTTCTCTAAACAAAAAAAGTCTTTACATAGTTGACCGGACAGGACGCCGGAAAAATGCTTAAAAATCAGGACAGCTGGTAAGCCTAATTATACATATTGCTTTCCTTTTGATTTATGCTCCGTGGATTACTAAAAAAACCTCTTTGACCCACTACTGGGCCATGGCCCATAGGTTGAAAACCGTAGATATAGTCGAAAGGATAGCCTGGCACCATTCCTCTAAATAATTAGCGGCTGATTTCTTAATTTTTATAATTTTTGTTTACCAAATTTTGATACGAATTTAGTTATCGCTGCTATCGGCTATTTAGTTCTTGGGTATCATTTTGACTACCATTTGTTTATCAATCTTTCTTGATACTAGTGGATAAAAGTAGATAATACTAGAACAACGCCATCACTGCCGCGTTGTTCTTCGCAAAAGGCTTAAAACTTCAGTTAATCAATGGGCTTTGAATTAAATCATAAAAAGATTTAAGAACAACTTGTAGACAAATAAATTAAGTAAAGGGGAAAGTGGGGGTGGCGTACCAATTATGCAATTGCTACGTAATAAGGGAGTACATGATGTCATAATTAAAAAGCTTAAAATTATTGCAAATGACTGAAAATAAAACATAAGTTTATAAGTTTAAAATTAGAAATTAGAATAAAGTTTGGCAGGAGGCGAAAGATGAGGAGTCGTAGTCGCCGGAATTGCAAGTTTGATGATGGAGTTGGAGTTATTTATAAAGTCGTGCTGGAGTCGGAATCGGGAGTCAGAGTTGTTTATTCCAATGTTCTAAAGTCGAAGTTGGAGTTGTAAAATTTTAAATAGCTGGAGTCAGAGTCGTAAGATTTTGAATTGGTGGAGTCGGAGTCGTACATAATTCCTCCAATCTAAAAATACTAAACTACGTTGCTAAAAATACTCCTTCATATAACGTCACTTGTGGAATAGCAAAAGTAGGGATTTTAACGAAGCAGCAATCTATCAAACAATTAATCCACTTTTCGTGGTAAAGCATTTTAGTGAACGAACTTACCTTTTTTGCATTTTCTATTGATCGTGTCTTATTTTAGTAGGAATAATCTAGTAGATATATGTTGTATTGTGGGATAAAAAATTCCATCTTATTATTGCCAGAATATGTAGAATTTGAAAACTACTAGTTTGAAACTCTTCGCGCTTGAAGACTCTTTGCGACCTCGCACTTGCTAATCGACTCTCAGTGATTTTTGTCAGTTTAAATAAAATTGTAAATGCTTTGTAATTTTGAAAAAAAATTTGTAATCAGCCATATGCCGAAGTACTTGTCCAAATTTTTTTCAACAGTCCGCTTCTTAAAACAAAGTTTTTCTGTTCCAATCTTTTGGCCTACAATATATCATCTGAAAAGTGACTTACGTGTACGTCATAAAATGCGATGTTCTAGCGCTCACTGCAATCGCCTTGAAAAATTGGTTTATACAAGGATGAAGAAGAAGATTTGAAAAAGCTTAAAAAATCCGAGAAAAAACAGTAAGATAAAAATTTATAGAAAACTATTTTAAATGTTTTACAATAAATAATCAAAATACAAAAGCCTAAGTTTTTTTAAATCTGAATGAATTTTTTAATACGTAAACAAAAGTGATTTTTACAAAAGATATATTTTTGTGATTAGTGCTTAATAATCAGTCATTAATCTTTCGAAATCAATCAAATGAATGTTTCTAAAATTTATTTTTGAAATTATGCTTATTGCAGTCCATAGAAAAAATACTTTTAGAGTACGACCTAAATGTTTACAAAAAATATATTTTTTCTTTCATTAATTTTTATATCCAAACGTAACCACCAGGCCAGGGTTGGCGAACCTTTTTTATAGGGCTGGGCGAAAAATGACAGTTTTTTGAAACTTACATTAAGTGGGTCATTGTCTAAAAAAAGTTGAACACTAAAAAAAAGTCTTCACCTGAAATCAGTCTCCGAATTCCCACTTTTTGTACATTGTGATCTTTAAAAAAAAAAAAAATCCTTACCTGAAATCAATCTCAGATTACCCAGTTTTTGTCCCGAAATCACAGCGACCTTAAAATTTGGTAAAAAACGAGAAAAAAGAGGTCTTCATAGCAAATCTGTCTTTGAATTCTGCCAAAATTGACAGGGCAGAGGGCTTCAAAAAATACTGTGCGGGCCACTCAAAACCTTTATGCGGGCCACGGGTTGGACGCCCTTGGTCTAATCCGTCCTAAATTAATGTTGCAGGCTAAAAATGTCAGAAATTTTAGAACATCAGGTGGGTCATTGAATTTCAACCAGTGGGTCACAACGTGACCCGCGGGTCAGTGGTTCGCCATCCCTGCACTAGGCTAAGGAATTAGATTCTAATTTGTTGATTTTTGTCCCCAAAATGAAGTGTTCTTTAATAATAAAATAAAAAGTTTTTATTCTGAATCAGACTCTAATTTGTCAATTTCCGTCTCAGAAATGTTTTAAGCAAGCTCTCAAAAATGCTGCGATACAGGTTTGAAAATAAGTGAAAAAAATTGAAGTAGGCTGTGGGCCGCAGATTGGACATCCTAGGCCAACCAAAGAAATTGTAATTTCCTCCAATTAGTTTTTACGTAAAACTTTTTGATTTTTTAAGAAAAAAACCGATATTACATAAGTAGTTTTAAGAATTTTGCAAGTTTGTTCAAAGTAAAAGAACGACTATGTGGGTGTAATAACGTACATCGTTTGGCCGCTGTTTCCTATTTCGGAATCACTTTGTCAATAACAACTTAGAAAACAAAATAACTTGATCGCAAATAAAATTGAATGAATAAATGAATGAATGACAGTCTGGCGGTGACCCGAAAAACGAAATTCTTGACTATATCAATCAATCGCTTTGACGTAAAAACATTTAAACTTGTGCATCATTCTTAATTTTGATACGTCACTATCTAACAAATTTTGTTTTATTTTTAGCATAATCCGCGTAAATCAAATGGCATGCTGCAACATTAGCGTGAAAAAGTAATGGTTGTTTGTTGGTTTAAATTTAGAATGCAGCCTGGTTGCAAGACCCTCGTAATTATTTACATTCAGATGTTGCAAAAAAAAGTCAAATTTCTCATTCTTAAAAATTTGATAGTGTTTTTGCCAAATAATTATGCCTTACGTCAAAGGCTAATTACGAATTGTATGTCTATACATACCAATTGCTTATAAAAAACAGCACGAAAAGCGTGTAAAAAAAGTATATAAAGAGTAAGTTTAACACGCTTAGCACAGTGATTTCAAGAGTTTCTCGCAATAGCAATAAGAATATTCTAACAAAAAGCAATGAAGTTTTTTTTGTTTTGTGTTTCGGTTTTGGTATTTTTGTCGGCAACTGATGGTGAGTAGAGAAATTTGGCTTTCTTGTGATGACCGTATTATTAGTAGCTGACCCGGTACTAAAACTTGTGGGCTCAATTAATTAATAGTGGGCACTTTACTTTACAAGTATTTTGTTTACTTACAGTTAACTGTTTCTACATATTCTAACTTTGGCACAAAGCTCTCTTTAAGCCACCAGCCTGATTTGGTTATACGACTGTATACTTAAAACCGGCCCTGCTTGTTTCGTTATCTAGTCAAAGGAAATTTTAAACGATTAACAGTACATTATTCAGGAACACAAAAGTTTATTTTTTAATGTAAAGTTTAATTCAGGGGCCTCTAATCTACTAGCTGCTACTTTTTTAATGATTAAATCAAAATCATTAAATTTTATTTAAAATTTTTTTTCATTGGTTTTTGTTGTACGCAGGGCCCTATAGAGTAAATTTTTATAGGCCCTCAAAACTATTTCAATTTGAAACTTTTTACTTAATCAATCGTCAAAAAGTCTACTAAATTTTTAAAATATAAATTTTTTACTAATCCCAAAATGTGGAACGTGTATCACTAAATCTTTAAAAAAAAATTATTTTGTTTTTTCAAAGCCGGAGAAATAAGTATTGATTCAACTTACGTATTTGGCTTATTTCTGTTTGTGCTAAACACAATTTGGCGTCGAAACGATGTTTTTTGACACAACTTTCCTTAAAATTTTTAGCCTTGTGGTGCTGGAGATGCATCAACGCAAAGAATAATGCAGACTGCAATCGTCGAGGAAGGATTCAATTTTGCTTGCCAAATGAAGTAACTAACAATTAGGAGTTTTCTTTTTTGTTTTCTTTTTTTTTTTTATGGAACTGCAAAACAAGATGCAAAACTATTTGGTAACGTAAAAAAATCAAAATTAAACTAAATAATATTTTTATCTTTGAAAAATTTGAAAAGAATTTGCTTAAATTTTATTTCACTTTGATAAAAGTAAAATTTTTTACTGTTATAAAAAAACATTTAGTAAAGTAAATAAAAAAAAACGCACGAAATTTGTTATTGTTTTTTAATTTAATTGTGAATTGACTGGTTTGTATTTCTTTAGAAAGCCTGCTTTAACGAAGTGAGACGCGATGGAAATGGTTGGAGTTTTACAAAAAGATGCAAACAAACTACAGCTTGTAGCAACAATAAATTCCAGGTAAAATAACCTATCTATTGGTTAAAAAACGATCAATTCAATATCAATTTCCATATATTTTTGTTTGCTTGTTGGAATAGACATCCGTTATTGAAAATATGGGACTCGGTTTTGGATTTAATTACTATTACTTGATAATTCGTGACTCGAATAATCACAGATATTAAACAAAAAAACTTGTTTGTTTTATCAGAACGAAAAGGAAGCATGGCTTCCCACCCAATGCAACGCCAAATGGCCGATCTCTTCATGCCGCTGCTGCTGTAATTTTAGCGGTTGCAATGTTGCCGAATTTTGCAAACAAAGTAAATTGCTTTGAGCAAGTAATGTGAACTGCGTGAAATCTATATTTATTTTTTAAAAACTTTTAATGGTTTTAGCTTGAAGGATTTACAACAATTACGTTGTTTAATGACGTGTTTATTGCATCAGAACTCCCTTTCCGAATGTCAGTTTCTTACATTAATTTGGCAAGCTCAATTAAATTAACATCTGCTTATATTTACAACTTTTACTTACATAAGCTCTGCTATATGCTACTTCTTTTTGACATTTCGAATAAAATCTCAATATTTAATAGCAATTTTAATAATGCCGAACCGGTTTTGTCAGATTCCCAAACTTTTAGTAATAACAAACAATTAGCTTTATGTAAAAAAAAAGCTTTTTGCAAGAGTTAACGTTTCAAAAATAAAACAATAAAATAGAAAAAAAAAATCAAATTAAGCAAATTATTTTTTCAGCTATTTATCCATTTATTTATTCAAGAGCAATGAAAATTCAATTTTTCAGTGTTACAAATTAACAATGCCTTAACATTAGACTCTGATTGTGCACCGCTACCTTCGCTGCCTCATGGACGAAAAAAGTGCAGGTTTACCAGAAGTTACAACGATATTGGTTCGATCTGCAAATTCAAATGTGATAAAGGTAAATCAAACAAACCAATTTAGTTTTAAAACAACGCTGGATAAATAAATAAAAGAAAAATTGCTTTAAAAAGAAAGTTTATCAAATCAATCTTGCAGGTTACGACATGGTAGGACCAAGCAGTTCAACCTGCGTGAGGGGGCCTCCCGGTCAAAGGGCAAGATTTAACAACCCCATGCCCCGCTGTGTTCCACAACGTAAGTTTAAATTGTTTGGGGAAAAGTGCAAACCGTTTTTCCCATTTAATTGGGTGCACATTGTTTTGCAGCGCTTGATTACAAAACGATAATGTTTTTTTTTAATTTTATGACGGCATTGTTTTTATTGTTTAAAATAGTTATCAACTTTTTAATTTCACAAAAATAAAGCTTTTTACTCCACATTTCTCCAACAAAGAACACTCCAAATAACAAGACACTTTGGCAAATATTTATTCTTAAATTAGTTGTTTATTTTAAATAATGTTGAATAGTATAGTTAATAAAGTTTAATTACTTATACTGCTTATACTGTGTACTCTTTCAATTTTCATATTTTTGATTTTAATATTATAATTTGTTAATTACATCCAACAATACAATAAATAATTAAAGTTTTTAATTTGCTTTTTAAAAAATCACAAATTAATAATTTTTTTACTTTGAATATTTTAATGAGCACTACCTATTCTGAAATCTATTTCTAATTCTATGACGCGTTTCAGCGTGCTCAACAATCAGCGCACCACAGCATACTATAATGCGCTGCACCAATGGAAATAAAGTTGGCTCTGTTTGTACTTTTTCCTGTGAACACGAGTTGGAATTCCCTTCCGAAATACCAGGAAACCCACCCATGATTGTGCCAAGCATTCACTATCTCGAAGGACCATCGAGCGTGATTTGTCGTGAGTTTGTTGTAAATATGAAAGCTAATCTAAATGTGTTTTCAGTAGCGTATTAAGGGGGGATTGTGCCATGGTATCCTCTTGGAGATCACTAATACGAGAAATCAGAGACAGATTCAAAGTGAAGACCTTTTTTAGAGATCACCAAATTTTTTCGACGAAAATCAAAAAACGGAAAGCTTGAAAAAATTTTTTCCACTAAGCATAATTGGATTGTGTTTGCATGCCCCCGCCTTTCAAAAATCCTCGGTACGCCAGTGTCTATTCTTATACTTGCTTTGAACGTCGACCCCTGAGTTCGCTGAGCCCAACTTTACAACAATGAGCCTGAGTAGCACAGCGGCCCTTCGTTGTGCTGTCATAATAGTGGCGAGTATTGGCAACTACTGGGCCGTATTATCAGCGCGTAAATTAGACCCCGAATTTTAGTGCTGAAATCAGTTGTGATGATCACTAAACCAGTTGTTTTAGTTTGGGTGTCGCGAAATTCTTTTTAAGAGGTCTTTTAAAGTGTGGTTTACTATTTGCATAAAAAGATACTTTATGTATGGTTAAAGAATTGTAATTATTTACAAAATTTTGTAATATTTGTAATCGGGGCAACCAACTCCATGTTTTTTAAATCGAGTTCAAATTGAGTTCACAGAAAAATGAGCAAGTACGAGGTTGAATTCTTTATTTTTAATTTTTCGAATTCCGATTCAAATTTGAGAATTGAATTTAAAGAAAAATAGCTAGACCGTGAAACCAAAGTAAAACGCAACTGCGGTTAAAAGATGTCTAAGCGAAATCTTGTGATGGTATAATAAAACAACAAAGACTAATATTTTACCCTCATAATTATCAACAAAATTACTCAAAGGATAAACTCAAAGTTGATCAGTTTTTTTCAAATTTGACTTTAAATTTGAATTTAAGAAGTTTTATTTTTTATTTATAAGTTTAAGTTTGACCAAAAATACCGAGTTCGTTGTGTTTAAGTTTGCCGCTCTGATAGTAAATAAAGATTCTAAAAAGTAAATTATTGTAATTGTAATTAAAATTTTATAAGTTGTAATTGTAATTGCAATTACAATTAAAGCATAGTTAGTTATTTTTTTGACTTGGTTTAAGTAGAAAAACGGAATTGGAAGGAATTTAAGGGCAGGGGCCTCGGTCTTTTAAAAATTGTTTCAGACTTAAAAGCGGAAAGCGTATTTTCCGCTACGTTTTCAAAATGGTTTGCTTTTCGCTTGCATTTTCCAAAAACGCTTTGAATGTAAGACAATCTGAAAATTTGAATGTTTAAACTTTAATATTTTTACGTAAAACATGAAAAATTTCGCGCTTTGGCGATCCGTTTACACTTCTACTTTAAGCCTCAACAGCCTTTTGGCTTTATTTTTTGCAGTTTTTGAACCGCTTTGCTTTTTTCACGATTGATTTCAGTCTAACTACACCAACTTTTGTGCAAGCCCGTGTACGTTTATAAGGACTGTTTTGTCTGCAAAAGTCAAGAAAAAACTGAGAAAGTCTTCCCTTTCAATAGAATCCAAAAATTTGTTTTGTTTTAAGAAAATAACAATGGAAAAAAATATAAAAGGTATAAAGCATATAAAGCATTTTATAAGCATTTTATTGATCCTCTGCCTTGACACTTCTACTAGCCCAGTGGTTTTTAACCTTTTCTATTCCGCGACCCAATTTTCAACCCAAGGTAATTTAACTCTTTGGCGGCGGGGCTTTTGTCCACTAGCTGCGCAATTTTAGGTGTTTTTCACTAATTAAGCAATATTTAATTATAATTTCCCCATTGATTATAAAAAAAAATTCTTTAAATTTTATATCATTGAAAAGATGATTTTTTCCTGAGTACAATGATATAAAATGTTTAAAAATTTGTTGAAAAACAAGTTTGCAATAAACAAATTAAAGGACCCCACTTTTCCTTTCAAAAAATCCCTTTTTCCCCAATAATTTCAAGTAGCGACAAGATAATTCAAATTTTCAAGTCGCTACGTGTCGCTAGAGTTCTACTCTATCGAGCGAAAAAAGTTTCGTCTGAATATTTTGCAAAATGGCGGCGCTACTTTCGATTATATTCTCAAGAGATTATGACGAGCAGTACATTACTAACTAGAAGAACCAAATTTTGAACTTTATTTGAGTGTGTGTGCCAGCGTGCCATTGTTTGAATCTTTGCGCGGCTTTGACTTTGATCTAGAAAAAAAGTTTCGGATTTTTTTTGTGACAATTTATAAAGAAGAAACGGCAAGCTCATAGTTTATATTAGCTTGTTCAGCAAAGTAAGGTAGTTGTAACTCAATAAATTCTTATGTAACAAATTTTCATCGTCTGATGTATTTTTGCTGAAGCATAAGACTACACCGGGTAATATGTTTTAGCATAATATTTTCAATTGGCTGATATACAATTTGCAACTTCAGGAAATAAAAATTTATAAATGAATTTTTTAATGCATAGAGCAGCTGTCAAGCAAGTATTATGACCTGCTTCCGGAGACTCCAAGATATTGCAGTCCGATTCCGAGCTATTGAAGCATATTATTTACAATTTAGAAAAAAGAGGAACCCGCAGTTTAGACGAAACGTTTGGTATTCAAAAATCTGTTTTTGAAATAAACTATACAACCAAAAACCAGTTTTTGAAAATATATTATTTCTAAAATTTACTTGATTGATAGTGTTCGTATATATTCTTTACTTCATAAAGCTTTATTAATCTTAGTCTCATACAAAAAAAAACTTTTTTATAATTATGACCTGATTAGTAAATTATAATTTAATAAACTGAACAATTTATCTCTGAACGGTTTGCTCGTATCAGAGCTTTTAGATGTTTTTTTGCTGATTAGAAATTCTGACTTCGCATCAAAGCGCAGCGGTATATAAAGGGACGTGCGCATTTGCTTGGGTATTGTGACGTAACAGAGGGTTTTTCAGGAGGTTTGGCCGAAAATATTTGCCGAGTTGATTTTTTGCTCACCTGAGATCACGTGACTTGTCACAATATGTGACTCCCGCCGCCAAAAAGTTAACGACCCCCTTCGGTGCGCAAAATCTTGTGCTGTCTCTAAAAAAAGTCTTTACTTTGAATTTGTCTCCGAATTTTCGATTATAATGACATCATTATATAAGTTTCATATTGCTTTTTTATTCGGATTTATGCCAAGCTCTGTGGCCTACTGGTTGAATAACTGTACTGGCCTTAGGCTACGAAAAAATTTTTAAAAAGCTTTTAATTGTAATAAACAATACAAGATTAGAAAATATTGATCTACACCAGTGGCTAAAATAAAAAACTTCTTTATATTTCTTAAAAGCTTAAAATAATTTACAAAATTAGCAAATTCGACATTTTTAGCTTAAATGATTTATTAATATCACATCAAAAAGTACAACTAATTCAATCCTATTGTAAACAATGTGACGTCATGATAAAGTAATCACAATTTTTGATAATTTTTTAGAGCGCAACAGCAAATGGAGCTCGTTACCTCCTGTTTGCGTGGGTGTTACTTGCCCGTTGTTGACCCTCCCTAAAAATGTCAAAATGAATTGCACCTACAAAAATTCAGAAGGAAGCGTTTGCAGGTAAAAATGAATCAAGAACATTGATTAAAAAGTTATCTCTAAAAAATCTGCGATAAAAGCTAATAGATGACTCTATACACTGTTCAATAAATTTTTATAAAGTTCTAGGCAGTAGATCGAATACCGGTAGGTTAAAAATGGGCTTTTTTAAATAGTTTTTTCTGTGATGAAAGAAACAAGCTATCTGGTCCATCTTCAACTCTCTGTAAACATGTAACCGTTGACCAAGGGGTTTGGACATCGCCTGTTCCCATTTGCATTCGTAAGTTGGTTTTGCGAATCTTGAATTATACTCTAAACAAATTTTTACTTATAAACAGTTAATTTTTTGTTCGTTTCTTTTTAGGAAAACGTTGTTCAAAACCACCTCGGCGACCAAATAACGGGTCTTTTGTTTGCACCGACGGCAGCTATCTTTATTCTCGATGTGAGTTTCATTGCGACGAACATCATTGGCTTTCGGGTCCTCGATATACCACTTGCATAGAAGAAGACGGCCAGGAAAACTGGAACTTTGAAACACCAACATGTAAAAGTAAGTTTCAGGTTTTGTTAAAAAAATAAAGTCATTTACGATTATGAAAAAACTTTTATTTAATATCTCGAAGCAACTTTTAGGAATTATAACAAATAAAAGAATTTTTGTACAAGTAGCAAAATAATTCAATTCACAATATGAGCTAAAATCAACATAATTTACTAAATTCATGATTTTTTAGGAGTCACATGTGAAATGACAACTCTAAAAAACGGCGGGCAAACCTGCACGGATAGCAACTACGTAAACTCGGTTTGCTCCTATCAATGTAACGAGAATTTTAGGCTATTTCCAGATTTTGTGACTTCAGCAAAATGCTTGGAAGATGCTTCTTGGAACATCAGCACGCCTTGTTGTTATCGTGAGTTTTTGTTCATGAACTTAAATTGAGCTAAATGCGACAGCTATTCTTTTGGTTACTGAATTACATTTTTTATTGCTAAAGCATAATGTGTTAGTTTTTTAGAACAAAAAAATTATCCAGTGAGTAATTGTAGTTAGGGATGGGTAAAACGATAGAAGCCAAACGATAGGTTGATAGGCTTACTCTATTTTCATTATAAAAACTAGGACAAGTTTTTGGAAAATATTAACAACTTTACTTTTTGTTGTATATCATTTATAGGTTACTCTACAAAAAATAAAAGGAACAGTTGAAAGGAACAGAAATTAATACAGCTTAGTAAGGTTGAAGTCAAAAAAACACAATAAAGATTATCCAATTTTATTTTCCGATTTTTTTCATGAAAATTGGGCAGTTCCTTTGACTTTTTTTAAATAACATAGAATCAACTATATTACTATACGTTATTATAACCGAGTGATTTGAATAATGATATCTCTCTTTCTTGTGGCCGTTATGGCTGTATCAAAAAAAGTATGTTTTACATCAGCATTATGAGCTATAATGCTTAGGTAAAATTATACAATTTTTATCTGTTCACGAAAAAATCAATGATGTTGCAAATTTCGAAATATTTTTGTAGCATTGAAGTAGCTTTTAAAATCACACAATAGGCTTATTACAAAGGTTTTGTAGTAGCCAGCCATATGCTTCTAGGCTAAATGTTATCTTTATAATTGACGAAAGGCTATGGAAGCAATGTTTTTAAAAAATAATTCATTTCGTTTCATCTCTATATTTATCCTCCTGACTCGCAGGAAAGCGACGGAGGCGCTAATACATACGACAAGCTATTAACCCGACTTGCTTCCGGAGATACCAAGATATTGCTATCCGGTTGAAATTTTTTATCTTGTTTCTTTTTAGTTTTATACAGATATGAATGAAATTTGAACTATTTGCCAAGACCACTAAGCAGGGAAAAGTGCCGTACAGTGTTTTCGCCAAGGACACAACAGAATGACCCGAGTAGGTTTTGAACCGAGACCATGACAATTACAATTACAGCGCTCTAACCGCTTGACCACGTTGCCGACAATTATTGTCGGCAGCGAAATTGCATTAGGTGTTAAAAAAGTGAAAAGAAGTACATTTGGGTATTTTCAAATGTCCTTAAAAGATAAATTATTAAAAATATTTATTATTAAATAGGGCATGTCCTCTAAAAAGAGAACGTGATGTAACACTAATAGTTGACAAAGATTGTTTTAAAAAAATTTGCTTTTGACATCTTAAGCAAGATGTCAAAAGCAAATTCAAAAACACTTAAGCAAGAGGTTTGAAAGTAATATAGCTACACGATAAAACTTTGTTTTATTGCTTTTAGGCATAAAAATTGATCTCAAGATAGACTTGCACTCTCGTAGCTTGCACTCTAGTAGCTTAAATTCTTGATAAAACATTACACAAAGTCTCATTTAATTAAATGTTGCAGGTGTTTGTCCTCCACAAGCAATGATAGACGTTATCATCATGATTGATTCTTCATCTTCGATTGGACAACAAAATTGGCAGACCATAAAAGTATTTATCGGAAAATTAATAAAGTACGTACTTATAAACAGGCAATGGAATGGATGGAACCAAAACTTTTTTAAATTTTCAGTAGTATTTAAAAAGAATGTTTACTTGAGAATTCTTTTGGCCAACTCTCGTCAGAAGAATTCAATGGCAAATGACGAACTGCAAAAAAGAAACCGCGGTTTTCTTGCATTTCGTCATTTGCCAACGAATTCTTCTGACGAGAGTTGGCCGAAAGAATTCTCAAGTAACTAGTTTTTTTAAAGACTACCAAAAATTTAAAAGAGTTATGGTTCCGTCCATTCTATTGGTTATTTTAAAGTTCTGCGTAACCAAGAATTTATTCATATAAACAGGCTTACATAAACGGTACCAAAATCAAAGGCCAAAAAAAATGTTAATTAAGTTTAAAAATAGGTATACTAATTTTCAAAATACGTAATTTAGAAGAATACATCATGATTCAAAGCGTATAAGATTTACCGTAGCACTAGGAACCAACAAAGATGTTATTGCGAAATTTTTTAGATCATAAAAACTTCAAAAAAACAATTTTCAACTTTTAAAAGACTAAAACCTTACACTTTTTACTCAATTTTGGTGTTAAATTTAGCTTAATATAACTGCAACGCAAAAACGTGTCAGTTTTATTTTCCTTTCTAGAAATACAATAGTGATTTGGCGCGAAAGAAATGTTAATTAAACAACTTTAAAAACTTTACTGTTATCTTAATTAAACAACTTTACCGACTTTACTGTTATGTTTGAATCGAACTAAATTGAATTGAATAGAATGTTAATTGAACAACTTTAAACATTAAAGTTATGTTTGAACTGCACAAAACAACTGATTCGTGATAACCTTTTTTGGGTGACGTCTTTTGGTCCATTAAATGCATTATAAATTTTCATTGTTTTTGTTAATCTTATAGCTTCAGAGCTCACTTAACAAAAATTTTTCACTTAGCTCAGCTAATGCATTTTGATAGCTATGCTTATATCGAAAATATGGCGAACATAGAAAATCATCTACTCTTTTATTTATGTAAAATAATCCAATGTACATGTAAAAATGCAAAAAATTCTTTAGTAAGATGAGAAATATTTTAATTGAAAATGTACCTCTCCTTAACATTACTAAAATTTTTTAAAGTTTGTTAAAAACTTGTTTATATTGAGCAACCTATATATACAATCATTTTGTAAAAAATTTAAAAAAAATCCGAACTCTCAGAGAATAGCTCTACTGGGAAGAAAATTGGATCGGGATAAGTAGATGCCGGAGAAAAATCCTGAAATAGCAGCTGACAAAAAGTGTAATCGATTGCATTACGTTTTTGCACAGCCAATACCTTTAGCTCACGGATAAATTTTTGATTTTTATATTTTAAAGATTAATTAAAAATTTTTTAAAATTATGTGTCGCTACCAATGTCGACTCTTAAAAGAAAACTAAACTTCAGAGAAAACCTTCAACAACACATTTTGTTTTAGCACCTTTGTGATTGGAGAAAACGAAGCTCAGGTTGGAGTGTTTCGTTACAACAGACATATAGACTCGGATTCACAAATTTTGCTCAATGATTACCCCAACGACAAGCAAGGACTACTAGAAGCATTTCAAGAGATTCCTTACAATGGAAGCGGTAAAAATCAAAATTGAAACTTTAGATCTTGTTTTACTTAAAGTAAATGGTTTGTGAGATAAATCCCATTTACTTATTAACTCTTTGACGATACACCTCTCAGAATTTTCGGTATCGAGTACACCTGGGTCTCTCAAACCCGGCATTATAAAATGTTATTTAAAATGTTTTTTTCAAACTTCAGACTATTGTCATAGTTCTCAAGAATAATTTAGACATTTATTTATAGGGTTTTAATAAAAAAACTTGAATTTTGTGATAATTTATTTTTTTTAATATTGAAAAAAAAACTTATTTTTAGAAAACTGAAAAAAAAATATTATGTATAAATAAAATTTAATACTATTTCGTAGAAGGTTTTTTAATCTAGTTCACTTTTATTGCTTTGCTTCTTTGATCTAAGTTGACCTGAAATAACTGTAACGAAGCTCATGAATCTTACGGATTAAAACATTCAACGCATTCAGTACACTTGGGTCCCACAAACTGTAAAGTCTAACATAGCCTCATCTGATGAAGAGTGACATCAGTTTTTAAAACTAGCAGTGGCGGACGGTGGGCTGTTTTTAAAGTGTGCGTTTTAACCAAAATATAAAATATTGTTGCGAATTCAAACCAAAATTAAAAAATAACTTATTTTTTAGGTCTGCATGCAAAGGAAAGTTATCTTTTTGGTTTTATCTTAAATTTACCACGATATTAAATATTTTAGTCTAAGCCTACACCTTAAAAAGAGCTCACCAACCGTCACTGAAAACTGGATGCTAAATACTACCATATAAAAAATTTTCAAAAAAGCGTTCTAACATATTTTCATATTGAATAAGAACATATTCATTTTTACGTGTAGCCAGGAGCCCAGAAGTACCAGTCAAGGGTTGAAACAGCAAATTTACAGTATGAAGGTTTTTACGTAACAGTGTTTTACAGGAACGTTCACTGGCCAGGCCTTACGTCACGCAAGAAATGTCTTATTGAGTCCGAAAAATGGAAATCGTCCGAATGCACCTGATTATATTCTTCTTGTGACAGACGGAAAATCCTATGACCCAATCAAAAACATAGCCCAGCAATTGCACCAAGATGGCGTAAATGTAAGACATAACATACTTAGTGTTTATTTTTCTGACTTACTGGACAATCATAAAGACGTTATGTTTAAAGTAACTGTTAAGCGATTACTCCGATCTACTGTGGAAGAGTTTTTGTTTTTTAAAAATTCATATAAATACCATTGAAAAGTTGCAGGGGCGCCGGAGTTTTTTGCCAGGGGGCAAAATTTAAAAAAAGGCACTGCTAACAAAAGCAAATTTTGGTAGTCATGCTGCAATTTGAAATTTTGGTTGACATGATAGAATTTCAATTTGCACAAGACAGACCGGTATCTCGGAAAAATTTATTTTGCTAATTTGTTATTTTGGTTCGATCAATTTTTTGGCCAATGCCAACTCTTTTTAATAAACTTAGAATTCAAAAACTTAACCTTAAGGTGTGCTGCATCTTGCAAAAGCCTTTAAATTGACTCTGCATGACCACTCACTGCGATATCCGCAGTAATAGCCAATTTTACACAAGTTTTTCTCAGTTAGGCTAAACATTAAAAAAATGCAACTCTATGAACTGATTACTAAACCAAAAGCTATCCAACAGAGGCTACCCACAACTAAACTTTTGTCAAAAGCACCCAAGCTAGTTTCGAAAACAGCATTCAACATTGCGACGTCCATGCACGGCAGCCAAAAACAGATAGATACAGATCGAATGTATTTTGCTTGGGAATATCACAAAATGTTCTTCACATGCTAATCAGTAAATAGTCTTTCGTTACCCACAACAAAACGCTGGCTAAAACATTTACGCTATCAAGAATACCAAAGGTTAAAATAGATAGAACAATAAAAAACTTAAACAGCTATTAAAAATTGGGTAAAAGAAAAAACGTAATTACATGAGCATGAATAGCCCTTTAGATTGAGGTTTGATGTCTATTAAACGCTGCATAATTAATGTAACTGCAACCTAAAATAATTTATTAGTGTTTCGCTTGCTAGCAAAGTCATCTGCAACGGCTTTTAAATTGATATTGTCCAACAAGTACAATGAATATTTGCAAACATTCAATTATTGATACTGTTATCTCTCATATTGCTTGTAAGCCATGTTTTATTTTTCTCATGACACTGAAACACCTTTCTGCAAAATCCGAAACGAGAGCTACGCCGCAGTAAATTTAAAGCAATTTATGCATTTCCAAACAGCATTTCTTGCTTGTCGGCTTTTTACTTAAAACTTTGCAAACTATTGATATCTTTGTTACTTTTTTCAGAGGCGTGGTACTTTCTTAGTTAAATAACTTAATATGAGCATGTAGGTCTGCGAGTTCTTCTGTAAACACATCAAAACGAGCAAGACTCTTATAATGTTACGTTATAATCACAATCATGGCACACATATGTACCACGGTCCTTCAAAAGGGCTAAAAATGTCACACGTTTAGTCTTGGTGTTTTTATTTTTAGACTTTTATGTCGGCCATAAGTGAGTATTGAGCAGCCAAATCAGACAGCTAGTGTTGCTTGTTAAAATTAGATTAACGCCACAATTTCTTTGCATTTAAATCAAAATTACTAGAAATTTTTACTCTTTGTGAGCACTTAGAAATTTTCTGATGCTTTATTCTTTTTTTTAAACGCTTATTATAATTGTTGTTAGGAATATCTAAACTACCGTGATGGTAGTTTAGGTATTCCTGATTGTTGTACATGGCTATTTGCCATCAGTTAAGGAATCAAAAATTGATTTTCGGCTAAGATATAATTCAGTTTACTGATTCAAGTAAAATAAGATATTCACCAGAAGTTTAGGTAACTTACGATATCAATAACTTTATATTGCATACGTTAAAACTTTTATCTTGCTTTTATTGCTGTGCTATGAGTCACCGTTGTCTTTGTAATTCTACAAATATTGTTGGATTTTAATGGTGATCAAGATTGTAGAGCATAACTAAAAAGGTTAATTGTAGAGCATAGCATAACTAAAAAAAATTTATCGGTAGTACTAATTTTAAAGAGGACAATCTGCTCCCTCTGCCCCCGCATTTTAAGAATATTAAAAGGCAGGGGGGCAATTGCCCCTCCTTCCCCACCGCTTCCGGCGCCCCTGAGAAGTTGTATCAAAAAATAAAATATTAATACTAAAAATCAAATAGCAACTTCCAACTGGACAGTAATATTTTGGTATCTCAATTGTAAAGCAAATTGTTGTACCCGCTTGACGGTTATTCTAACTACAACGTCGGAGGCGTTGTAGTTAGAATAACCGTATGTACGAATATCGTAAAAATAACCGTATGCTTCCGACGTTGTACTTAAAATAATAACTGTGTTTATATTGTACTTAGAAGAACTTAGAATAACAATATTTAGAATACTTACAACATATATTTTATACGTATTTTTAAATGCAATGTTTAATTTAACATTTGCATGATACTGTAACTCACTGTAAGTCCTAGTCATTGAGGTAAGCTATTTTGTCTGCTCTAAAATTTCGTGGCATGTTTGTTATTGTTTGTATGGTGGCGTATTTATAAATTTCATAATTATTCTTTAAAATTTTTTGGACTTTTTCAGGTTTTAGTAGTTGGGGTTGTGCCTCCCAGAGGACAGTTAGACATTACTCAATTAAATCAACTCGTGGTACGTCCTAAGGATTTGGTGATAGCGAGATCCGGATTTCAAGACCTCAACACCAAGCTTTTTCGAGAACTTGTTGATATTGTTTGCACTCCCGGATGCTTGTAAAAGTTTTTTTCAACAAAATTCACTAATGTTTTGTACAAAACCCGTGAGATGTTAAAATGATCAATCCAATTTTTTTATACTAGTGGTATAAGTACCTACATGCTGCCGAAAGTGTTATAAAAATTAAAACTGAAGATGCTAATTCATTCTGCTAGGCTGATATTTTACACAACTTGTTTTGTTCTTAACGTTTTAATAAATAGTACACAATTATTGCTCTTGATTACGTTCTTTTGTCTGCCTAATTTCGATGTTCATAATAGCAGATGATTATCAACAATCCTTTACCTGAAGTTGCAAACAATAATCTACTTCATTCTTTTACAAAGCTTTTTTTAAAATCATTTTATTTCTTTAAATCATTTTATTTATCTGAAGAGGGCTGACGCAAGCCGAAAATGTTTATCATGGTTTTTTCTTTTGTTTGTTTTTGTTAAAAAAAATTTTTTTTAATTTCTGATGAATACATTTATGCTGTTATATTTAGTTGTATTATGGATCAAGAAAACATTTTACTCTCTTCCCAAATTGTATTTTTTTAAAAAGTTCGAAAATTTCCAATTAACGAATTATTTTTTGACTGATCCAAAATATATGAAACTGCTTTCAAGATATCTTTTGTAGAACTTTTGTTACTATTATTAATGACAAATAATTTGTTGAAAAGAATAAATTTTAAAGGAAAATATCTGTTCATAAAGAATTTATTAAAAAGAGTAATGTATTTGATTTCAAGTACAGATATTGTTTTTTAACTTTTGTTTTATGATGGCGTACGGTAAATTGTGATTTAATTTTTTTAAACTGAACTTGATTTTTAATTCGAATAAATCCTTAAAAACATGTTTTTGATTTTCTCTCAATAAAATACAAAAATACCGTAGTTTAACGCTGATCAACATGTCGAATAAAATACAAAATATCGGCCAATGTTTTGCAAAAACTTTTAATCACTTTTAGAGAGCATTCATTTTTGATTTAGAACAAGTGAGGAAAGGGGGTTCAAATTTTTACGGTTGCTTAAGGGGAGAAAGAAAGATATTTCTGAGATGATCATATAATCAATTTTTTAAAATCTTTTTGCCGGGTTTTATTGGAGACCGAGTTGGGTATTTTTGGTTATTTACTAAAATTCTTGTGAAACGTCAGAAAAAATTGAAACCGATCTGGCTTAAATTCTAAAAAAGTACAATCCAAGCAAACTGGATGATAAAAATTGTTTTAACCCGTAAAGTTATTCTTTTTATGGCCGAATTCTATTGAAGAAATTAACAAGTGCTAACGTAATTACGAAAGAAGAGGATTGCTTGCTTGCTTTATGTTTACGGTTACGATAATTACAGTTGGAAAAGAAGAAAATTAAAAAAACATAGAATCGCATATGCTACGCTCGGAGATTTTTATATCAAAATGTTCTGCTATTTTGGAAGATTATTTTTTTCAGTTTTTAGTTGTTATGTTAGTTATTTAAAACAAATTTGCCCATTCGGAAGTATTATCAAGAAGAGACTTAATCTTAAATTGTTACTCTTGTTATCTATGTCTTAGGAATGATTAACATTAGGCTAGCGAGCCAAAGACAACAATTGCTACTAACAAACTAACCATTGCTGTTAATTAATTCAGCGTGGTCCAACTAGCATGCGGCCCGCGGATGGAATTTGTGCGGCCCGCGGAACAATTTTGCACAAGTCTTGTCGATTACAAGCAGCGGCAACCTTTTTTTTTTGAAAAATGCTATGATTTTGGGACGAAAATAGGAACTTCGTAGATCGATTCCAATTGAAGACCTTTTTTTTTTTTTAGAGAACACCCTGATTTTGGGACCAAAATAGGAATTTCAGAGATCGATTCCAGTTGAAGACCTTTTCTTTTTTTTTTTTAGAGAACACCCTGATTTTGAGACGAAAATAAGCGTTTTTAGCCGGTTGAGGCGCGCAAACTCAAATAATTTTGAAAAGTGGCCCACAAGAGTGGAGAAGTTGGACCACCCTGACCTAGATTTTATCTTTGCGACCCGCGAAGCTTTTTCAAACCTTAATGCCGCCCTTCATGCTCTTAGCCTTGGACCACAGTGAGTTAATTAATAAAAATTTGTTTGTAGTACCAAAATGACTATTGCTGTTTGTTAACCAAGAAAGGTTTGTTTGTGTTTACAAAAATTTATTTTTTTGTGCATGCGTAACTTTGTTCCTTAACAATACGACAAATTTGATGCTCTTTTGTCGTTATGAGTGAAGGATTCAAAAGTTAGTAATGATTTAATTATGGACGGCGGAATTGCAAGTTTGGTTTCTGTAAACTTATTCAAAAATAAAAATGATTGAAAAAAATTGATGATGCTCAAGCAGATAAAACAAAAACTAGAAATTCACTCCTTGTAATTTTTTTAATTAATTTTGGACGGAAAAATCTTCCACGGCCATAACTTTATAAATGATAGATGAAATGCTTCAATAATATTATTTAGTGCAAAAAATAAACAATCAAAAAAATTGTAGCCAGATAGAAGTAAAACTTTTTTGAAAGTTAAAAATAAACGTTAATTAGCATTTTCAATTTTTACTTTTGCAGAATTATTTTTTAAATCTACAAAATTATTTTTGATAATTAATATTTTTAAATGATTTTTTAATCATAAAAGTGATTACATAATCTCAATATTAGCTTCAACCGTACTTCAACCTATTTCATAGCATACCATGGACAACTTTAAATTCATGCACAAGGTTTGATAACGCAGGTAGTTTTGTACTTTACAGTACATGTTTTTGAAAACTTGGTAGAGTTTTAAATTTTTAAACTGTCTATGTTGGCAAAAAAAGATTAAAAAAATACGTATGAAATTATTTGAAAGAAAGCAGTAAACTGATTTTTATAGGGTGCACACAACGTAATGAATTTCTGGAAGGTTGACGTATGGTTCGCACAGCAAGGATATGCAGTTGGTCTCGCTCATGTACAAATAAGCTCCGTTGTTATTGCCGTTGGTGCCTGGTACAACCTCTGGAGTATCGTCGATGCAGATCGCTTCGCTGGAGTGTTTGTTGTTATGTCCGCCGGACATAATGTAACCGGAGTATTCTTTTGACCAGCCGCTGGGGCAAATGGCTTGACCAGGTATCATTATCTAAAAACAAAAAGAAATTCTTTTGAGCCTATGAGCCAATAGTCTACAAAACAAAAAGAAATTTTTTTGATGGTTACATTCATGTTGGGATTGTATACCTTCTGGCAATTCTCTATAAACGGATTCCATAGCAAAATCCGAAGCAGAACTTGTCCTCTTCCAAATTCCTCCTCCTTTCATTTTTAATATCAAACCTGAGGCACTTCGTGATTTCCAAGAATCTCCAACGTGGCATAGTAGCGTTAAACAAAAGGCATCCCCAAGATTTATATCGTATACTTTTTAAAGGCAATGTCATTCTATCATTTACGCCACGTGCCACAATGAGTCCCACAAATTTGTCCAGTCCATCTAACGTAACTGTCCAGCTGTTTTTTTCAGTGGCACGATGTGCCTCTTTTTCATTGAAGCATTTTTGAATATTCCTCAGCATGGGCTCGTTGAAAAGGATGTGGAACGAAGAAAGAAGACTGCCGTGTATGATGCGGAATGTGAAATATGATGTAGGTTCTGCACGGATTCTAACAATATTGTGCTGCTCTAGTTGTCCTGCAGTGACTTGGGAAGGAACTGAGCGCCGTCAGTGGGATCCGTTTTTGCCCAAAAGGGTTTGTTCATTATTATCACTGCTGCTTCGAGCACGCGCACCATCATCTGTATTAGTTGGTGCTTCCTGGTCTGTATATTCGTCATCAAAAGAATGTATATCATAATCAAAAGAATCCTTCTCATTTTGAATATCGGCAATTACATTGTTGACTTTATCAGATTCGGAATCTAAGTACTCATCATCAAAAGACTCTAAAGCAAAACTTTGTAACAATTGCAACGCTTGATCGGCAGCAAACCTTTGAGACATTTAACACGCGAAGAAAATACTATATCAGTAATTTACTTGGCTTCTGACTTGTTCAAACACAACCTATCGTTAGACACTATGCAAAATGCTCGTTGCACAATTACAGTATTTCAAACTTGCTGCTCCTGTGGTGCTGAAAATAAACATATTAATGACAGGAACAACCTATCCAGAGTTTTCCTAACTGAGATGTAGCCTAGTCAAGGTAATAACGATGGCCCTCAAATGCAGCTTATCCTCTTCTGCATCTTATTGCTCGCAATACTAACTTTCATGGCAGGAATATTCACTACACTTGGCTAGGCTATGGCTGATCTTCTTGTAGTAAACGCAAAAAAGAAAACTACTACGTATTGTCTGCCAGCTATTCCCCAACTATGCGCCGTAAATTTCCCGTAACACATATTAGCTTAGCCGGTGACGCCGAGAATCACCCGAAAAAGAGTGACAACAAATTGAAAATATTTCTTTATAGATCAGGACAGTAGCAGCGCAACGAGCAATTGATAAGACTAACTTGATAGGAAATAAGTAAACTTAAAACACAATTATTACGTAATAAGCAAAGCAAGGTACGCTGCCCACGTTCTTTGATGTCATGGAAAAACTGCTTTAGAAAAAGACAATACAATGTATCTACCAACAAACGGTTGGTATGGGTATTTCGATTTGTTTGTTTGTTATTTGTCAAACAACAAATTTATTTGCTATCCTAATACTATTTGTTTATTATTTACTATTTACATGTTTTGTTTTCGTTTTATTGTTTGTTGTTGTTTTTTTGGTTTTGTTTGGTTTTATTTTTTTATATTTTGCACTGGGTAATGTTGTTTGATGTCGAAATAAAATTAATTAATTGATTGATTGATTCGACGTGTTAACGCGTCTTGCGTCAATTGACGCTTGGTCTTTCTAGGTAGTACTGTAATTTTTTCGCTAATTTTTGCCCCCCAAGTCACGACATTGGGTCTGAGAGGGCCTACCAATAAAAGAATAAGTACGAAGCGATAATACTTCAGAAAGCGCGATTTATTGTCATGTAAAATTTTAGACGCGTCACTTGACACGCTTGGTCCTTCTAGTATTGAATCTTAAGATCATTTTTGTTTTTAAGAGTGTAATTTGACAGATTAAATGGATAAGCAGTTTAAAAGATCGGAAAATAATATTGCTGTAGAATTTAAATCCAATGAAAAATTGTCGACTTGCATCAATATCAAACGTTCTTGTGACTAAAGTGCAAGTGCTGACATGAGGAAGAAGAAATATAACCAAATTTTTGTACACCATAGGTTCACATTTATAACGAAAGACGATAAATAACGTCCAATGTGTTTGCTGTGCAATGAAATTTCGGCAAATGATAGCCTTAAACCTCTGAACCTGAAAAGACATCTTAATACGAAACACGATCTTGTGCCAATAAACCAGTGGAATTTTTCAACGCATTTTGAGAACATCAAAACAAAAGCGACAATCATTTGAAAGCGAATTTCGGACTCAGAAAATGTGCAAGAATGCCTCTTTTGAGACTTCGTGGTTAATTGCAAAAATCAAGAAACCGTTCAACATCGGTGAAGAACTCTTTCTACCAGCAGCAGTTGAAACGACTCGAATTGTTTATGGCAAAAAATTTCTTTATCGAACAATAATGTATCAAAGCGTATATCCGCAATCACCGATGATCGACGGGAGCAAGTTATTCTTTAAATTAAAGAAGGTTTTAAGTTTTTTTTTCACCATGGCGAATCAAACTGATATCACCAGTATGGCAAATTTTCTAGTATATGTCCCATATATTTACAATACAATAACGATATCAACAAGACTTACTTTTTTTTCAACTACTGGATAAACGGACGATAGAGATGAATATTTCGAGAAAGTAAATACTTTTTCACTGAGATGGGTCTGCAATGTAAGGAGTGTGTTTTGGTGTGTACAGACAGAGCCGCAGCAACGACAGGAAGTACAGCCGGATTTCAAGGTAGGGTGAAATTTGCAAGCGGTGCGCCTATAACTTTTATACATTTTATGACTCATCAAGAGGTTTTAAGTGGCTAAAAAAACTGTTTCCAGACCTTCATACAGTTGTTCAAGATCCTATGAAAATTATCAAGTTTATAAAGAGTCGCGCTCTAAACACCTAGGTGCAATGACCAAGCACAATTTTTTTTGTGCATGTTATAACGTATATTGTTTAGTTGCCGTCCCCCTATTTGCAACCTTTGCTCTAATTTTCTTTCAATTATTATCAATTGTTCCTTTGGATGCAAATAAAAACAAACTACACTACTACTACTCAACTTTTTGCAAATTTATGTGATGAGATGGAATTAGACAATAACACACTTTTACTGCATTGTGAAGCAAGATGGCTGTCGAAAGGGAAAGCTTTGAAAAGACTACTGATATTGCAAAGTAAAGTCATTATTTTTTTTATCTCAAAACAATTTAGGCTTGGTTCATCATTTTTATGATCAGAGTGGGTTGCTGAATTTATGTTACCTATCAGATATACTTGAAAAATTCAACCAATTCAATTTGTCCCCTTAAGGAGAGAACAGCAATATTTTTACATTGAAATCTAAAATTGAAGCTTTATAAAGAAATTAAACATCTGGATACAAAAAGCTGAAATGATTCATTTGATATGTTTTTATCTACCGACGGCTTGGCTTGGCTTCCAATGATGTGGAATCTGGTGTAATTAAGCCAATCATAACTTTCCACTTCATAAATTTAGTGAAAAATTTTCCAAAGTATTTTCTTCTAGAATTAGACAATGCCAAATTAGGCTGGATTCAAAACCCATTTATCATGTCGAATCAAAGCATCGATCATCTCCCTCTGAATTCTCAAAAAGAAGTTGCAGAGCTTTTTTTGTGATTTAAAGTTGCAACTTGAATTTTTCCAAAAAAAACTTTGTAGTTTTTGGCTTAGTCTTAAAGCAGAATATCCAGCGTCGCTGATTTAGTAGTTAGTGTTTTTCTTACATTTGTTTTAACGTACTTATGTGAGTCTGCTTTTTCAACTTTGACATTTATCAAAACAAAGTATCGCACAAGCAGTAAAGGCCTTGAAACTGCCATGAGAACAGCACTAACAAACATTAAGCGATGGTTTGACTTACTGTGCAAAAAGAACCTTACATCTTATTGAATAGCTTGTTTTGTTAATCTTAGTAAATATTGTTGTTTATCTGCTTTTTTGTTTTAGCAACAGTACATTCTGACAATTTTTTAAGCTTATGCGTAAAAGAAATAAAGGGGCCACACACAAAAAAGTTTGGGAAGCCCTGTACTAGAAGATAATTCGTACACCACTACTTTAATTTTAAAGTTTCAATCTTTTTTTTTTGAAGCGGCCTTTAATCAAACTAGATTGCTTTTGATATTTTTGGTGAAAGAAAACAACAGGAAGAAATACAAAGCAATCAATGCTTGACGCACATTCAAATGCACTTTTATCATGTTGAAATATATAGTTTTGATGTGATAATGAGAAAAACAAAGCAGTTCTCGTTTTCTAGAGTTAATCTGGAAAGAAATAGGTTGAGCATTTGTCTTAAAGTCGATCATATCTTGAGTTGTGCTGGAATAGTTTTTTAGCACTAATAAGCATTAATTATATTGTCCACAAGAACAATAGAAGGTAATGTATGCACTTTAACTTATAAAATAGTCGTTTAAAATATTTTAAATATGCGTCATATTTATATTTTAACTTTAAAAGTAAATGACAAGAATACCGGAAGATGAGAAAAAATGATAGGCTTAGGTTCTAATTTCTATAATCTACATTGAAACTATCGTAGTTCTTAGGTCTGTCACAAATTTTTTTTAATATGAGAACTTTTGGGTCAATACACCTGCAAAGAAAGTCAAAAAACTGTCCTATTAGGTCAACGATTAGTGAAGCATAACGACAATGAAAAGATTAAGAATATCTAAAATGTTCTGCAAGCCGTATGCAAGGGATCTACAGAATCCAATACCACGTAAAAACTTTCTGGAGTGAAAACGGTCAAAGCAAAAATGCTGTCGTGCTTATCTGAAGCAAATCTATCTTTTTGTGCATACTTACCTATATCTTGTATAAGTCAGTGGTGAAAATAAGCCCGTACGGTACTGTTTGACGTTTCATCCAGAGTTTATATCCTTTCGTATTAAGAATATAAATAAAAACTTAGTCTGAAGTGAATATATGTTTTTTTTGTTTTTTATCATCAGTTGACTTGTTTTACCTTTAGTTGACTTTTTGATTGTTTTTAATTCGGGATCTTATTTGTTTATTAATCTATTTTTGGTCTTCACGTTCTATTCATCGATTATCCAAATCGTTCAGAAAAAGTTTTTTTTTTAAATGATATAGCTTTACAGTATTTTAACAGTTTTCAAAGTTTGATGTAGGCTACCATTTGCTACTCCCAGAGCTGGTCATGGATTTGGATTAGAATTAAAATCCTTTGGATTTAAGAGATTTCACAAATTTAGATTTAGATGAAAACTTTTTTGAATTCTATATAATTGAATTTTGAATCAGATTTTAATGTACATATTTGGCCAAAGTAGTATGTAATAATTTTCCTGTTAACGTTTGTGACGTCATCACAGGAACGCAGGAGCAGGAGCCAGGAGCGTGCAGGAGCACTGACGTCATCATTGGTGGAGGGTGGCGCTAGCTAGAGAGCAGTGGCGGAGGTGGATCCGAATCCTATTCTAATCCTATTCCTAATCCTATTCCTAATCCTATTCTAATTTTATTCCTATTCCGAATCCTAATCCTATTCCTAATCCAAATCCTAATCCTATTCCTATTCCTAATCCTATTCCAAATCTTATTTCTAAAAAAACGTTGATCCTGAGTTCAATTCTTATTCAAGACAGTAGAAACCCTAATCCTAAGAAAGTCAGTGGTCCCGAGTTTGACTCCCACCCAAGACAGTAGAAATCTTAATCCTAAGAAAGTCAGTGGTCCTGAGTTGGACTCCCACCCAAGACAGTAGAAATCCTAATCCTAAGAAAGTTAGTAATCCTGAGTTTGATTCCTACCCAAAAGAGTATAAATCCTAATCCTAAGAAAAACAGCGGTGTTACAGTAAGTTCCTCGCGTTCTAAAACTCTGTGTGGCTGTCTCCGGAACTTTACGCGTCCTTGATTTGATTCAATTTAAATTTGTATTAACAAGATATAAAAACAATGCAAAATAAGACGGATGAAAATAAGATGGACGAACAAAATGAGATGGACGAAATAAAATGGTCCGACGAAATGAGATGGACGAAAATAAGATGGACGAACAAAATTATTAAGATGTACGGACGTGATGGACGAAATAAGATGGTCGGACGTTTGGACGGACGATTTTCAACTGTAGACTGACACGGAGCAGACCGACAAAAACTAACAATATCGAACAGTATCTCTAACAGTATTATAAACAACCCAAAAGCCGAAACAGCACTCCCGACGGCGTCAAACAGTATTCAGAACAGTGACTCTACCACCGCTACTCAAAGGATGAAGCAGCTAACTGGCTGTTTCAGAAATTTACACCCAACTTATAGAAAAAGAAGTTAGCTCGAGGTAAAAACAAATTAGCGAGCGAGCGCGGTGAAATAATGGAAAAGGGCAGCTCAAGGCAACGACACATTAGCAAGCGAGCGCGGTGAAATAATGGGAAAAATAATGAAGCAAATCAAAAGTGGAAACAAACCCGGGTTCGAAACTCAAATGGTACTTGCCGTAACAAACGGTCTTGTGTTTGATTTCCTGCCCAAGACAGAACCAAGACTTCAAAACATGACATAAGATTATTTCAAGACATTCTGCAAGCTTTTAAAACAATTTATTATAGCTTTGTTTAATTTTTTCTAATCAATCTTGATTTTTTATAACTATCTTCGATTTTTTTATAGGTAAGCTTGATTTTTGTTATACTCATGTTCACTTTTTCAAAAATTTTCCTAAGAAACTTGATTTGAAGATACCTATATTTAATTCTTTTCTAAACAAATTTGATTTTTGCTATACCCTTGTTGAATTTTTCATAATTTTTCTTTGTCAACCATGGTTTTTTTTATACCTTTGTTGAATTTTTAAAAGTTTTTCTTTAGACAACCTTGATTTTTGTCATTCCTATCTTCAATTTTCTCCTAAACAAGCTTGATTTTTGCTACACATTTGTTCAATTTTTCAAACATTTTCTTAGTCAACCTTGGTTTTTGTCAAAGTTTTGTTTAATTTTTCTTGGTAAACTTGATTTTTGTCACACCTAACCTCAATTTTTTCTAAACAACCTTGATTTTTGTCATACCTTTGTTTAATTTTTTCTTGGCAACCTTGTTTTTTGTCATAACTATATTTAATTTTTTTCTAAACAAGTTTGATTTTTGTTACATCCTTGTTGAATTTTTCAAAATTTTTCTTTGTCAACCATGGTTTTTGTTATACCTTTGTTGAATTTTTAAAAGTTTTTCTTTAGGCAACCTCGATTTTTGTCATTCTTATCTTCAATTTTCTCTTAAACAAGCTTGGTTTTTGCTACACATTTGTTCAGTTTTTCAAAAAATTTCTTAGTCAATCTTGATTTTTAGATATCTATCTTCAATTTTTTCTTGACATCCCCAATTTTTGTCATACCTTTGTTTAAGTTTTTTCTTGGCAACCTTGATTTTTGTTGTACTTATGTTCGATTTTTCAAAACTTTTTCTTAGTCAATCTTAATTTTTAGATATCTGCATTTAATTTTTCCCTAAGAAAGCTTGACGTTTAGGCAGCTTTATTCAATTTTAAAACTTTTTCTCTAAGCAACCTTGATTTTTGTTATAAGCTTTGTTTAATTTTTTTCCAATCAACCTTGATTTTGTTATACCTTTGTTTAATTTTTTTTTCTAAGCAGCCTTCATTTTTGTTATACCTATCTTCAATTTTTTTTCTAAGCAACCTTGTTTCTTCTTATATCTAATTTGAAGTTTTTCTTGGCAACCTTGATTTTTATTTATAGTCAAAGTAATTGTTAAAAGTTTTAAACAAAAGTTTTATTGATAGAATATTTGCGTTCAATAAACAGATGCTTCATAATAAAAAAATTCGTCTTTTTTCCACTTTTATTATTTAGTAAATCAAAGTCAAACATAGTTATTATTTTTTATGCTGCATGAATTTGCTTTCTAATCTTAACATTTTATTTGTTTCAAAAATGAATTCAGTTCCAACTACGTTTAATCTTTTGGTCATTTTTATAAACTTTTAAAATGTAAGACACTTGAAAGAAAGATAGCCCTTTCGAAAAGTTGAATTTTTTACGTAAAAGGAATCTATTGTTTTAATACTAAAAACTTTACAACGTGAGGTTCTTGAGAGAATTTTTAAATAGTGACAATTAGTCTTAAAGTTTTTACAATTTTAAGAACCTGACCAGAAAATTTTCGTGTGAAAAATGTATAAAATTATATTCATGGATCAATTTTTAATATTAATTAATGAAGCTTTTGGTTAAAACGTTTATTTGGAGAAAGAAAAACCAAAGTAGAAAATTGTTAAAAATTTTTCTACAATAGTTTAAAACGTTGGTGTAGAAAACGGAAAATGAAATTTAAAAGTCTAATTTTTAATACCTGTCGACGGTTTCTTTCACAAGGTCACTGTCCAAACTTTTTTCTCAGAAATTAACAACGTTCAAGACAAAAGAGTGAATTTGTTGGTTTCTTACTTTATTTGTTTGTTTCTTACCCCAAGCAAAAGCGTGTTCTGAAAGCAAAACTTTTAGTTATTTTTTAAAAAAAACCCTGGTTTTTCAAAAGTTTATTTTCAGATTTCGAGCTAGTCAATAAGTTTATTAAATATTTTTAGTTTGGTTTGTTTTCATTTGGATACGACAACTACCTGTGATAGGGCTTGATATAATGAATTTTATAATATTTTCAAAAAACAACCGATTTTTCTTGGAATTGATCTTACTTACGTTGACTTTATTTGACTTTAAAATTTTAAAGAAATGTTAATTTTAGAAAGTTTAGTTAGTAAAATGCAATAAAATGTTCAGCTTTATGATGAATTTTGTTAGTAAAAGTGAAAAAATGTAAAACTTTTTAACATAAAGGGTTGTTGCACTTGACTGGGGATCAAACTAACAGCTAAGCTTAAAGATCGACCGGTAGATCGCGATCGACTGGTTGGGCACCCCTGACTTATATCATTGGAATTAAATTTAAGAAAAAGTTCGTAATTTTTGTTTACTACAATTTTTTTGTTTCAATGGTTTTTTCAATATTTTCATATGTATATAAGAACAAATTCGGTAAAAATTTTTTATTTTTTTATTTGAATATTAAAATTGAATATTAATTTCTGTCCATAACATATTTTTGTTTTAAAAAAGTATTGAAAAAGTGCTGTATATAGACAAAATGCATTGAGCAAAAATTAATTTTTTGTTATTGTTTTAGATTGCTCTTTATATAAATTTTTTTATTGTTTGCTTAGTATGAGTTCATCAAAAAATGGTTTAGATATGTCATTTGAAGCAGTAACAGTAGTAGTTGAGGGAGTGTAGGATGGAAATAATAACAACTTTGAATTCTTTGAAGAGTCATTTATAATGGATAAAATGGTAGAAAAATTAAACACGGATTCAAAGCTTTCATTAAGTAATTCAAATTATATTAATGTTATTGAAAAATCTTTAGTTTCCAAAATAATTTCCAGCTACATTAGCTACAATAAGCTTTAATATATTACAAGATGATTTTTAAAAATTGGAAGACTGTGAAAGTGAAAAACCAAGTTTGCAGTTTTGTGGACAGCTATTGAGAAAAATACTTGTTATCAATATAACTTATTATGGCAACAAGATTTGCCAATCGTTAATGATTTAATTAGTAATACTTAAAATGAAAATTATTGGAACCACATATTATTTGTGCTAAAAAGTGGTAAAAATGATTGAGAATTAAAATTGAAAAAAAATATAAAAATAATGCAAAAATTTTACAAAAGTTATATAATATTAGATTTTCCAAATAAATATGCCAATTATAAAAAATAAACTATAAATTTTATCAAAAACTTAAAGATATTTTACAACTTTATTTTCACTGAAAAAATATATAATCTATTTTTACTAAAATCGTTATAATCGTCAAAACACACACTTAACTGCTAAGTTTTAGAAAAACAATACATGAGTAGTAAACGCATTTTCTGTTTTAATTAAAAAATCTATAACTTTTTTGGCCTAAACTAAAAAGCGAGTTGAACACTAAGTTTTATTATTAATAAAAAAAAATTTTTTAGTGGCCGATTACAAGGTTTAAGGCCCCAAAATCGACGTTAAAAACCCACCAGCGATAAAACCCTATTGTTAAGCATAGCAACATCCATGGCAACAAAAAACTAACACTAGCGGTGGCGCTAAGTAAAAAGTTTGCCAGAACGATAGCCAGCAGACTATATATTTATAGACTATGAGCCAACCGCCGCTGCAACGACTTTGTTATTTCTCATAATTATTTTTAAACTGTGCAGAAAAATTGCATTCTCTTTTAAAAAGTTCAGATTTCATGATGTCGAAAAACAAATATGCGTGCCCCTTTATCAGAATAGAGGAGTTGCAGTGAATGTCTCATTAAATTTAGTTACAAATAAGAATTGGATGCAATATACATGTTGTCAGCTACAACTATATTGCTTTTGTGCTAATGCAAAACTGGGTTTTTCATTTTTTTTTATATAGTCCATGCTATAACTTATCGGTGTACATATGAGCATAGCATTTCTGCATGTCATCAGCAGCTCTCTTTGTGGAAATATTGTCTTTGCAGCATTTATTGTTTGTTATTCTGGGCTGCTCTGTAACTGTTGCTACTTCCAAAATATCTATGGTTTTTATACCGATTTTTTAATTGATGACAGAGGTGGCTGGTTTTCTTTAGTGCATTTCTTCTTTTCACCAACTTTAATAATTGACCGTGTTTGGTTTTTTAACCCTATGTGTTATTTTGCTGGAGGATATTATCGTTTGTGATCGTTGCATCTTTTAGCGTTTCGTTGAAATAATCACGAGAAGAAAATATTAATAGGATCTGTGTATATTTCTGGACTGATGCGATGAAACTTTCAAGTTAACTGTCAGAGCCTATAGTGAATATGCTAGGTTCCGAACATTGCAGAAGATGTTGCCACGTTTTTAGTTCTTGTCTATTCCTTCATTTTGTGAGGCAACGTTGTCTCGCCACCTAATTCTATTCTAGCAGGTATAGGGCTCTCGTCGGGGGCGAAGGTACTGCTCTATCAAATACCTAACGATGTCAAGTTGCTACCTCTGTGGGTGACAATGGAAATGCAACGATCTTTTCTTGATTGTAGTTAAATGGTCAAGTTTCTTTTTATTGTAGGGTACCATTTCGACTATTTTATTTCTTTGCTTAATGCAACTATTTTTGCATCAAAAAACGCAAAAACCGGTAGGCATATCCTAGGTGAAGAAACTCCGCTTTTCTCAAAGCTGCTATTTTTCTTCGTGTTAAGTGGAACAAAATGTTGTCACGCAGTGTGCTCCTTCAAATTTGTAAATGATTTGGAAAAATGTTTGCATGTAGGCTCGTGTGTTGTTTCTCATTTGCCAATTCATTTAAACTTGCCTTACCACGATTTGCTTACACTGCAGTTAAAAATGTAATATTCAAAACGACAAGGCTAACTAATGTGAAAGTTTGGAACTTACAATAAAAGTTTTTTGCGAGCATTGCTTCTCACAGTAATTGTTTTACTTTAAATATAAATACACCTTTTCCGACAGATCTTTTTTTGTTGTAGTAAAACATAAAAATGACCGAAATTTTGCTTTAAAGTAAACATTTTTTATTACCGGTATTGGAAGTTTGTGTCCATCCCGAAGAGACGTAGGCTACCTGGATGCATCTTTTAAACAATTGAACTTTCTTTTGATTGTAAAACGCTTTCATCATGTTTTTATTCAAATCACTTGTTCATTTGTTCATTATAGCATAATACTTGAAGCATTGTTTCGTCGTGTGATGGCCTGTACCTGCTACTCAAGCTGCGCCCGTGCTACTGACTTAGCGATCTTGTTAATACGAGTTTATACTTGCAAGATATAAAGCTTTTTCGAAAGGTATACCTGGTACGAAGACGGCCCGATCAGGAGTTGAAGAGGGCAAAAATGACAAAAACAGGCTGTGGTTGGCAAATCTGGCATAAGACGATGATTTTTTGTTGCATAAAGTGAGATGATATTATTAATCAACTACTTAGTATTTTGCAAAATCTTAAGTTCTTTACTGTCTGTTGTCACTTTAAGGATCCTGTTCCTTTATCAGACTCTATTGTACAATCAGAGCTTTAATCTTACCAATTCATCAATATTTTCATATAATTATATTTCATTTGAAGTATAAACCTTTATGTTCAATTTTCTTTCCGATTGTCATCAACCACCCGGCTGAAGTTACTTTATTTTCAAAGTAAATGTGTAAAAATTTTCTTTGCATAACGTGTAATAGCATACCTTTATACGCTGAAATAGTCAATTTGGGACTAAACATGGCGGCCTTGCACGTCACAATAGAGACCAATCCGTTGCATAACTTGTAATTTCTAGTGACTTTGGTTCAAACTGTTTAGTCGCTACATGTAGCTAAAGACTTAATATAAAGAATATTGAAATTCTCTTAAGGATTTCCAGTTATGCCAATTCAGGCTATTATGTCACCAACGAACAACACTGATTCTACGGTGCGGACAAACATGATTGTTTCTACAATCTGCAATCTGCAGATCTTATATCTCTGCTGACCTTTTGAGTTTTGTTTTTTTTGCCTTTGTTTTTGTTTGTTAACTGTTACGTCACAAACGACCTGATTTTGCGATCCAGTTTTAGCTCGGTTTACGTTTTCTTTGGCTTTTTCGAATTTCAAACTTTCAGCCAGCATATTTATTAGTTTAGAAAACGAATGGTCTTTTAGTAATTATGGTGCCGTTTGCTAGTGGCGTTTTAGTAAATATTGATTGTGTTGGATCGTGTTTGTAAATTCTTAACATTTTTTTCCTATTCTTCTTTTTTCAATTTATGTTTTTGCAATTTAATATTCACAAAGTTTGTTAAATTCATGCAGCAGTTTTAAAATTTTTCTTTTGTCTTAGATTTTGTGTCTTTTTTTGTAATTGTTTTTATTGTGTATGTTAGGAATGTCCCACCTGCGGCCCACTGCTTACTCAAATTCTTAGTTTTATTTTCATAGCTCTATTGCACATAGCATTATGATCGACTAAAAATTCTTATCCTAATTCAATAAATCATAACACATTGCTTGTTTGGAGAAAAAAGTTTACTTGTATATCATTAAAAAGAAATTTTTTCTTGATTAAAATGATATAAAACTTGTTTAATTTTGATAAAAAATAAGTTAGTAATAAATAAAAACGTTAATTCAAGTTTTTTTTGAAAAACACTTATTGTTCTTTTGAGCCGTTGTGCGGTTAACTAGTTCGAACTGTTTAGTCGCTACCTGCAGCTAAAGAGATAAAGAATATTTAAATTCTCAAAGGATTCAGGCAATATCTGCTTCAGACATAACGTAGCGCATCGAGAGAAGCATTCAAACAATGATCAAAAATTTGCCAGCCTTCTTACAATCTGCAGTTGTTATATATCTTCTGACCTTTTGAGTTTTGTTTTTTGAGTGTTACGTCACAAACGACCTGATTTTACGATCTAGTTTTAGCTCGGTTTACGTTTTCTTTGGCTTTTTCGAATTTCAAACTTTCAGCCAGCATATTTATTAGTTTAGAAAACGAATGGTCTTTTAGTAATTATGGTGCCGTTTGCTAGTGGCGTTGTAAATATTGATTGTGTTGGATCTTGTTTGTAGATTTGGTTGGAACCGTACTTCGTCAATTAATCTATGAATTCGATTTATAGCAATAAAATTTTAACACAAGAAAATCAATTGTGCTGGATATAATCAGCAAAAGGCGAAGACGAGTTTTCAACCGTGTGTGGCAACCCAGCGCCAGATCTTGAAAAGTGGGCTGCTACAGCAGTATTAAGGCCCGTTTCCACTACGAGCGTGGAAAAAAGCATTCTTTGTTTGTTTTATTGATTTTTTTTGCGCTCGCTTCAATTTTAACCGCTCGCTTCAATCGAAGATCAATAAAAGAGACAAAGAATGCTCTTTTCCACGCTCGTAGTGGAAACGGGCCTTTACACTGAGTCACAAAAAAATATGGCATGTGAGTTACTGAGATCTCAAAACCAATTCATTATGTAATTTGTAACGTTGAATCCGAAGCAAAATCGATTTTCCTCTATCACGTCGAAATTTTGAGCAATTTATGTTTTTCATAATTACAAAAATTGTTAAGAAAAAGCATAATTTTGTTTCTATAGAAGCAAGTTAGAGATGCAAAAATATATTTTCTCTTTATTAAAAATTATAAAATTGAAGCTTTTAAGGGCTCGCCTAATTCCCATTAATCAGATTCTTTGTTTAAAGATATTATTTAATTCCAAAATAAACATTAAATACGACACTTGCAACAAATTACACAAAACACATACAGCCGTTAGTCACAAATACAATGTTAATAAGCAATTTGGTGGTCCCACTTTATAAATGCTGGGAACAACTTCGTTTTCTGCGGTGTCTTTCATCAGTGTCTCTTTGCAGAGACCAGCAAAAGTCAGGCTTCATAGCAGGGCTAAGTTTTCCTTGATAGCGTTCTTCAATGGTTGGTAGAGTCTTTCCCTATGCTTGTTACTTACATCACTATTATTTTCATATAAAAAATCTAAATGTGATTGTAAGAAGTGCATTTTTATGGACATTCAAGCTCTCAATTTCTTGTAGGCTTGCAACATTTTGCCAACAATTTCTTCGTAATTAGTCGTTTTATGCTTCCCTTGAAAGTTTTTAATGACCAACACTACGGCTTCCCAAGCAGCTAGATTACTGGAGGTTAATTTTATTTTGAAAATTTTATCACTTTGCAACTTGCGGACCACAAATTTAACAAAAATTCCTTGCTTCAACTTAGCTTTCAATTTTTTTTGGAAACGGTTTGCGTATGTGTTTAAAACCTCACCATCTTGATTCATTGCTTTTACAAAATTTTTGATCAAACCAAGTTTTATATGAAGAAGAGGAAGGAATACTTTTTTGGCATCAACCAATGGCACATGATGAACATTTAAAAGTTTTGCACAAGCAGGCCATTCTACAGCATTATAGTGTTGTTCATCAGCTCGACTGTTCCACAGACATAAAAAACACGTGTATCTAGTATATTCCAACTGCAAGCCATGGAAGAGTTCAACAACTTTGGACTCTCCACATATTTGTTTTTTTTTTTTTGTCTATACTAGTTTTTTAATAAAAATTTTTTCCATTGAAACCTAGCTTAAAAATTTCGTATGTTGCAAGTGTCTTTTCGACCAACCAAAATCTTTTGAAAATCTTTGCCCGCTTGCCAAAACAGTTTTCCGCGGCTCTTTTTTTTTACCAGCCAACCGCGGCGGCAAGAATGTATCGTACCTAGACAGTGACGTAACCCGAGTCGAGAGAAACATTCAGACAAACGTCAGAGATTTGCCAGCCAATTGCTTCTATTACGGGTGTGGAATAGAGCTTTTTTTGTTTCTTTTATTAATCTTTCCGCCTTTAAAATGTAATCGTGCGAAAAAGGAAAGAAACAAAGAATATTTCTTCACTTCACACTCGTATTGGAAACGAGCCTTTAGCCGATAAACAACTCAAAATTACAATTTGTGATTTGGCTTGTAATGTTTTGGTTTTTACTATATTGTGCGTGCAAATATGTAGTTTTAGATAAACACCATTGTTTATCATTACACGTGTACATTTATAAAGTCTGCAATGCTTGTCAAGATGATTCAAAACTTTATCAAGTAGTATATACAAAATGTGTGCAAAATTTTTCCCCAAGCGTTAATTAGTGCAAAAATGTCCCCCCAAAAAAAGTAAAAAAATACAGTGTTAGCTAGCGGAAACAGTAGAACGTAACGAGCTTAAGAGCGATAACAAGCATTCCCAACGTTAACAAAAAATATAATCACAACGTTAAAAAGCGAGCTTTATGGGCGTGAACAAGCGTTAGCAAGCAATCCCCCTGCGTTAATATGCGTTAAAAAAAATATAGTTAAAGCGTTATAAAACGTAAATAAGCAAGCGTTAAGAGCGTTGGCGAGCGTTAACAAGTGATATCCCAACATTAACATACGATACGCCAACGTTAACAAGCGTAAAGAAAAAATTTAAACTTATCAAGCGTAAAACAGCAAACATTAGGAGCGTTAGCGAGCGTTATCAAGCGATACCCCAACGTTAATAAGCGTTAAGAAAAAATTTAAACAAAGCGTTATCAAGCGTAAAAGAACAAGCGTTAAGAGCGTTAGCGAGCATTAACAAGCGATACCTCAGCCCTAACAAATGTTAAAAAATTTATATAAACACAGCGTTAACAAGCGTAAAAAAACAAGCGTAAAGAGCGTTAGCAAGCGTTAACAAGCGATACCCCAACGCTATCAAGCGTAAAGAAAAAATTTAAACAAAGCGTTATCAAACGTAAAAAAGCAAGTGTTGAGAGCGTTAGCGAGCGTTTACAAGCGATTACCCCAGCGTAAACAAAAAAGAACAAAGTATACTCCCGCCAACGCTCTTAGTAGAAATGACCTCTTAAGAAGGTTAACAAAACACCGACAGGCATGACGTAAAAACTGCAAAACTTAATTATGAAGATTTTAAAATTCTATAATTATTTTCGTTTATCCTCATGACTTGTACGAAATGTCGGAAGCGTTATACTTCGGGCAATTGCGACCTGCTTTCGGAAACGTCATATTTGTTGTCAGGTTGAATTTTTTGATTCTTTTTTTGTAATACGTAACTAAAATTTAAAGCTACTTGCCAAGATCGCCGAGCAGAGAAAAATATAGTGAAATGTCTTTCACGAGGACGCAATAGAATGACGGGGTTGATCGCATTCGTCATTATTACGGCGCTTCTAGTGCTTGGCCACGTTAAATTTAGTCGACAAAACCGGCAAAAACTTAAGGCAATAAAATGCCACGATCACCGTTTTAACCACTTAATCAAACATTTTCGGCTTTCAGAATAAAAAGTAAAGCCAATATATTTCGAAACATAGTTTATTCAGGACTTTACTTTTTATTCTAAAATTAGTTAGAGTTCCAAATTTTATCCTCCGAGATTTTTGACTCTGTTTTTCTTCGTTTGGTTTTTGTTTGATTTTAAAATTTCTTTTGTCCATGATAAGCGGTTATGGTTAGAATACTAAAAAAGTTATTTAAATTCATAATTAACATTTTAAGTCAACAAAACTTTAATAAATTAAAGCCAAAAAAGAGAGTCATAAAAAAAACAGAATTTACTTACTGCAATCAGAATGCAAAACAGCTATTTACAAGTAAATTTTATCAATATTATTTTAAAAAAACATCAATTTATTTTGATTGTGAAAAATTGTACATAGATTAAATTGAATAAAAAAATTCATTAAGCCTCCTAATTAACCTTGACAACATTGTGAACTAACTAAATACTTATCTTACTCGATACTTAACCAAAAGCTACCGAGTTAACTTTATACAGAAAAAAAACTAAATAATAAACTTGTACACTTAAAAATTCATTGAGTGAATTCGAAAAGAACAAAAAATATTAAAGAATAAAATTAATAAATTAAAAAATAAAAAAAACTTTATTAATCAGTTTATTAGTTTGTTTTATTATTTATTTAGCTATTAATTAATTTATTCGATTAGGCTTATTAATAATTTATTCAATTTTTCATTTTTTAATCCTTTATTTTCAATAAATTTTTGTTAATATTTTATTTTATTAATAAATTTTTTACTTTTTTGATTTTTTGAATTTCTTTATTTTGTTAATTTATTAAGTTATTAATAATCAAAAAAAAGAGCCATATAACTGAACTGAAGTAGGGGTGTGCATTCAAGCGTTCAGCGGACGACATAAAATCAGGTCACGTGATTGAGTTTCCTATCATGAGGATGCATGTCATTGACTCAAATAATTTCTAAGAAGAGAAAAAGAATTCAATGGACTTTTGAAAAAAAACAATGGAAACTTCTTTTAGTCTTCTCTTGTTGCAATGAATTAATTTTTCAATCGCTTACGTTAAGTTTCGATGTTGGGACCCGAAGTCGGATTGATACCTTTTTGTTCCAAGCGTTAAATTAATGACCCAAATGACAGTTGCTTTCTCGCAGCCTGAGTCGTGAGTAAGTTTGCTCTAGTTATTACACATGACTGACCGATCCGAAACTGCTAAAACGGAAAAGTATCTATCCATCCCGATGTTCAGCAAGGGTCTGCTTGTCGGCAAACGTCCTTTTCAGGATGGGCCAATGCCGGGGAAAGCTGCCCTTTTCAGTTCATATTGCCAAGAAGTTTTAAAGGCCCGTTATTCTCCAGCTGAACATTGAAGACCTTACAGCAAGCAAGATAAACGTTCTTCTTTATCTTGCTCGACAGTTTCAGCACTTGTCATCCTACTACAACAAACCCACTGCACTAGTGCAGAAAAGCTAGTACTTTCAAGCTTTCAACTAGATGGGTCTTCCTTAAGCAGAATTAAGCATGACCTTGCCACATTTGCTAAAAGCGACTGAGACACACGTTTTTGGACCAATCTTCACCGACATCGGAGATTTAATGGTTGTGCGTAGACGTTGAAGTTTATAAAATAGTCAATGTCTACAAACCTCCACCAATGCAACTGCAATCCCTAGATGTCCCAGTTTTTTACCCCTGTCTCTATGCCGGCGATTTCAACTGTCGCCACGTTGATTGGGGTAACGCTAAGAGCAGTGCGAACGGTGAGTATTTGGCTGGCTCGGCAAGTATTGATAGTCTTGCCCTTCTATACAATGCCAAGGATGCCGCGAGCATTTACTCTGGCCGCTAAAGTACTAATTCAAATCTAGTTTTTGGTGGTGTAGGTCCTTACAGTCGCTTACCGCATATTGACGTGTTCTTGAAAAGTTTTGTAGGTTGCAACATCGACCTTCCTTATTACTCCATCAAGGTTTGCTTTGTCGGTGCCAACTAGTGATAAGATTCAGGGGGTTCGAACGGGTTTGCATGGGTTCGCGCGAACTCGTTCTTGGTTTTTGTTACAGACGTTAGACAACCGCACCAAATGGGTAACGTGCAACGCAACTGACGACTAGCGTTATATTTGGCGTTTCAAAACGTTATGTATTAGATTTATGTAAAGCGTGTCATGTTAATGTAGCTTACGTAGTGACATATATTGTATTTTCCGCCTAATAAGCTGTGGCCAATTTTTAGCTCTGAAAATAAGGGTTTTTTTCGTATTACCACCCTATAAGCCGAGGCCATTTTTAAGAAGTGACACGTTTTTTCAAAATACTAGTAATTTCTTAGTTTCGTTTCAGTGTCAGCATGCATGTTAACAGCCCCCAATAAAATAGAAGTAAACTTAAAATAAGAGTCACCGTTTATGACGTCATTGTAGTTATTGTAAAACAATACCACATTATTTTTCAAATGTTTTACCATTATTATCAGGCAAGTTCTTCAAATAAAAGGTAACGGTTTGAAAGTAAAATGATTGTTTTCATAAGTTACTAGATGTTACTATATGTGATGGTGATTTGTTGGAACTTTTACGAATATTTTTTACAGTGTACTAGGGGTATATAGTGGAAGTTTATTATTGTTTATCCACTGAAATTGGTAACATAGCTTTTAACATTATTAGGCGAAAAATATGACGTTTAAGTTGTTGTTATTATTTAATCTTATGTTACATTCTTATATTGTTTAGGCGTTTGTTTTTCCTGATACATGTTCAGAATGAAAATGTATAATCACACGAAAAACATGAAGTAGCGGGTTTGAAAAGAGTTATTCTTATTTTAAATACTCCTATTAATTGGGCAATAGTATTTTGATATTCAAAGCTGGAAGATTGGAACCCTAAAATGAAGCGGCAACAAAATATTTTACTGTGCTTTCGGAAAATTTCAAGAACTGAAGTTAGTGTTGATGAAACGTGTGCAACACAAAACAGACAACAAACATTTGATCATGATATTACTACCAAAAATTCGGATGCTTTGAAAATTAATGGTAGCAAGATGGATGAAGTTTCAGCTATTCCAGAATGCTGGAGTATAAATCAATTTAAAAACTTTAAAGAAAAATATGATGGGTTGATAAAAGACTTGGTTGTGATTACTGTGGCAGATTTGCTTCTACATCAGTAGATGCTAAAGGCTTTCACTTGTCAATGGAATGGGCTAATTCGGAATTGTAGCTTCAGGAAAGGATAAAAAAGTTCAACAAGCTTCTCTAAAAAAAAGATGAATTTGCACTTCTCGTCACAAGCGCACCATATTTGCGTTAAGCAGTTACAGTATTACGTCGTACACGTAAATGTTTGCCATGTAGTAATCGCTAGCGGGCTTCGAACCAACCCGCCTTTTGTATTAGCGCTGAATAATCAGCGCTGCTTTTTAGTGCCTTCTCGCGCGGTTGTTTGATTCGAGTAATGCCACGTTGTATTGGTGAGTTTTTTGACTTGAGCTGGCTGTGACTTGGTATTTTGTGCAAGAGCTTTCTTTTTGGAACCAGTCAGAGAATTCGACCGATTATCAAAGAGATAGATTGAATTTTAATACTTCATTCTCGCAAAACGCTAGCGGGCTTTGAACCAACCCGCCTTTTGTATTAGCGCTGAATAATCAGCGCTGCTTTTTAGTGCCTTCTCGCGCGGTTGTTTGATTCGAGTAATGCCACGTTGTATTGGTGAGTTTTTTGACCTGAGCTGGCTGTGACTTGGTATTTTGTGCAAGAGCTTTCTTTTGGAAGCAGTCAGAGAATTCGACCGAATTATCAAAGAAATAGATTGAATTTTTAATACCCGAACTTTATACTTTATTTGGCTGCTATCTATTTTTGGTCCCTTGGACGTTGTCTACTCTTGGTAGAGAATTTGGTAGTTTCTTTGCTCGTCCGCCCAACATTGTTGGTAAGTGTGAGGACAATGTGTTTACGCGTTGAAGTTAATTAATGTAATATTTGTTTAGAAAACCGTTTCCGACTAGCGTCTCCAGTATCCCGCTAGCGATTACTACGTTTTAATAAAATAAAACCGTAAAGTTTGGTGCTGGTCGTGAAGCGCATTTGTGAGGAGCTGGAAGGACGGGGCAGTTTTGCGACTCCGCCACATACAGGATTGTCTAAATAATATTGTAAAATTAAAGTTTTTAATTCAGTGTACAGTTTGGCAAAAAGATGCCGTCCATTTTCTGATATAGGAGATGAGATTGAGCTGCAAATAAAAAATGGTGTAGATATGGGTGTAGTACTTCATTCTCGCAAAACTGCTGTGAAAATTGTAGACCACATTGCAACGCAAATAAAAGAATTATTAATAAAAATAATTGAAAAAAGTTTAAAAATCTGTGTTATCATTGATGAAGCCTCAGCCGTGTCAAGTAAACCCGTCATTGTAATATTTGTAAAGATCCAAGATTGCAATTTTTCTTCAATGCTCTTTTTGGATTTGGTTGAATTGGGAGGACAGGGAGCAGAAGAAACCTATACATCTTTATTATATAGCTTGCATCATGTTGGATTCGATAGGAAATATTTGAAAAATAACCTAATTGGTTTCTGTTCAGATGGAGTAAGTGTAATGCTCGGTCGGAGATCTGGAGTAGGCATAAAACTCTAAAATCATTTCTTTGATATTATTCTTTGACACTGTTTAAATTATCGCCTGCAACTAGTTTTAGATGACTCTGTCGCTGATATAAAACAAGTGAACCACTTAAAAATTTTTATGGATAAAATATACACTATTTTTCATCAATCAAATAAAAAACCAAATGAAACTTTTAAAATTTCTGAAGAACTTGGGCAGCAAATTGTAAAGATTGGTAGAGTTTTTGGGCCAAGATGGTCTGCTTGCAGCTTAAGGACTGCACTTGCTGTATCGCGTGCTTATCCGCTTTGTTGAAATATTTCTCTAACTTGACAAACATTTAGCAAGGGCTGCCCGTCTTAGTAACAAATATTTTTAAATGATGTGGCACTAATAATAGTTATACTACAAGAATTGTCTTTTCTTTCTGAAGCTCTTCAAGCTAAATGTGTGACTTTGACACGACCTGAGAAATTAATATTAAGGTCTATTAAGGCATTTGAATTACTCACAGAATGTAAAGGGACATTTGAAAAGAAAATTGACGACAGAATTACTTCTGAAGAATTTAAGGACGTATAGTTTATTGAAAACCATAAATTTGGTTGCCTTCCTCAGAAAAGCTGCTTGAGGTAATAATTGAAAACATGAGAAAGCTACTGATTGATAATGGTCATTTGACATCAAAAAACAATAATCAAGAAAGCATGAAATTTCATCAAGTGCTAAATTTGTTAAAGCCAGATATTTGAAATATTCAGGAAGTTGTTGTGCCTTGGCTAGCTGCAAAAGAAAAACTGTAAAGGTTCAGTGACATTTTTTATTACAAAATTCCTTTTTATGATTTCCGTGATTGTGTGGAAAGTGTACTGCAAAATTCCAAAAACCCTGTAATTCCTCAAAGTGTTCAAAAAGCCGAAGCTACCATAAACACTATTGCTGTCAGCTCTACTGAAGCAGAAAGAGGCTTTTCCAGAATGAACCATATTTATTCACACAAAAGAAATCGCCTTACTGTTAAAAACGTAGCAAATTTGATGACAATTAACCTTGTTGGTCTTCCATTTGAGACACGGAATGCCACACCTTTTATCAAATCATGGCTAAGAAAAAACCACAGTGCTGATGATCTAAGGTTAAAGCATAAATTAGTTAAGAAATATGATTGCAATCAAGTAGCCATTTGGAATTATCTAAAAACAGATCTTGAATAAAGCACTGTTGGACGCACATGCATTTTTGCTATTTTGTAAGAAAACAAATATCTTTGTTAGTTAAACAGGATAATATTAAAGGGAGTTTCTACCTTCAGAATAGACCCGAGTTATTATTTTTTTGTTCTTTTTTAACCCACTAAATATGTTAAACTTCAAATCTGACTGCATTGTGTATTGCTTATGAGTATTGAGATCAAGTTCACTTTTTCCCCGAGGGAAATTTTTGCATCTTAATAAACTTAAAGTAAAAGATGTAATATTTAAATTTTTTCGATAGAGTAAAAATATATTTTTAAATTTTAAAGGTATGTAATTTTGTTTATTTTTTTTTAATGTATTTTTAATTTTGTTAGTTAGATCGCTTTAGTCAATCTTAGAACCAGATTAATTCAATTTTCCCTACTGTGAAAAAGGTTTAGCACCTTAAAAAATGTAAGAAAAAAACCAGGGGGGAAATTTTTACACCTTACAAAAACCAAAGGAGAAATTCTTGCACCTTAATACCCCAAGGGGAAAAAGCACACTTGATCCGAGCATTGTGAATATGAATGTGATTGTGAGTGAGTGAAAGTGGTTTTATTTGTTTTCATATTTTTCTTGTGGAAAGGCCTACGTCGCATTTTTTGCCTTGCCTTATCTAATTTTCAATCATTCTTGTTTGAAAATAAACTTTGTTTAAATTAAATCATGGTTAGCTTATAAATGAGTACAGTTATAGAGCTATAAGTTTGACTTGGTTTTCTGAAGTGAGTGAACCTGTTGTTAGTGAGTTCGATACAAAAGAGAACCTGTTCTTAAAATTTTAAATCCCATCACTGGTGCCAACCATGCCTCCGCAAGCCTAAATGAAATCACTACATTGCTTTGACGAATAAATTCGCAAAGACTTTGTTTCCGCCTAATTTATTTGATGTGGATGCGGCTTACCAGGACTTTTGCATCATCAAGATGGGATAGATCATTAGGAAAGCAGCCAAAAAGACAATCACACGCGGTCATCGCAACAACTATATTACGTGTTGAAATGCAGATTGTGAATCCCTTTCTGCAACGTTTCTGCAGTCTCCTCAGGGAGACGACTTAAGTTTGGCTGATGCAGCTTTACTTAACCAACTTGACAGGAAAAAGGGAGATCGATCGTCTGAAGCAGTTCAGAGCATCGACTTTTTATACCATAGTCGTAAAGCAAGTTATATGTTAAATAACGTTACTGGTAGGTCACGACACTCTCCTCGTTACTGTTCCGTTTCAGCTGATGCTATTGCATCTCAGCTAGTTAAAAATGGGAGATACAAAGCTGTTGACCGCAAATTATCTCGACTTGTTTCTCAAAAAGTGTCTGACTTCGAAGAGCCACACACCATACCTACTAAGCATCTCTGATACTTTAACACATAGAGAATTGACTGTTGCTGTCCAACACTTAAAACAGATACAGCTCCAGGCCCTGATTCCATCTTTCCAGAGATTAAAATTCATGCCGGAGCCACTTTGAAATCCTGGTACCGTGACTTCCTTTCTTCCTGCTTGCGCCGACTCAAAATTTCCAAGATCTGGAGAAGAGTGCTTGTAGTCGTGATCCCAAAGCCGATGAAACCCGTAAAGAATCCAAAAAATTATTGGCCGATGTCTCTGCTCTATGCCCCTACAAGATCCTCAAAAAAGCTTATCTACACCTGCGTTAAACCAATTATTGGTCTAGTGGTTCTTAGAGAGCAGGCTGAGTTTCGAAGCGGGAAGTCAACCGTGGATCAAGTTGTGTTATTGGCATAGAACATCGAAGATTCTTTTGAGGCTAAAGATGGCTGGTGCCTATTTGTCGATCTGACAGCAACATATGACACTGTCTGGCACCGTGGCCTTACTTGCAAGCTGCTTGAGACTTCTTCCGGATGAGCACATGGTCAGCTTGTCTGAAACCAAAATTTAACCCTTACCCCGATGACAGCAAGCAAAACAAACTACGCCGTCTAAAAAACGGTGTTCCCGAGGGATCGGTCTTGGCTCCCCTTTGCTTTACCTACGACCTACCCTCCATGATTTCCAAAATTTTTGATTATGCAGACGATCCAGCATTGTTTCACTCTTTTGGAAAATTAAAGAACATGGAAGACACTTTAAGTCAAGACATGACTGCACTTTCGGCGTATCTTTAGACTTGGTCTTGGACGTTAAAGCCAAATTACTCTGAGACGGTGACGGCAGCCTTTCATTTAAATAACAGAAAGGTCAAACGTTCGCTAAAAGTCTACAACAGCAATAGACGTTTACCGTTCTGTCCAACCCCTACTTAACTTTGGTGTTAAACTGGACAGATCGCTCACGTTCTGTCACCATCTAATGGCATTGAACAAAAAAACTATTTTCGCGCGTCACACTGCTGAGGCGACTTGTAGGCTCAGGATCGGGTGCTAGTGTCAAAACACTGCGTACGGCTGCTCTACCTTTGGTCTACTCAACAGCTGAGTACTGCGCATTAGTCTGGTGTCGCAACGCTCACACTCGCCTCGTTGATAGTGTCCGAATGACGTTTTTCGCACTGTCATTGGATGTCTGCATCCCAACTCCAACAGACCAACTACACATACTTCCCGGATCTGTCCAGCTGAGCTTCGCCAACTAAGATCGACACTCTTATTGACTTACCGTGGATCCCTGGACCTTGATCATATGTTGCATGATCTTTTAAGTGGGTTCTCAGATGCTCGCCAAGAGAGACTAAGATCAAGAAGGTTGGTTGTGCCAGCTGCGTGGAATCCATTAAATAGCTTTCGGGTCTAGACATCATCGCTTCTCAGTGGACAAATTATAAATGGAATACGGAGTACTGTAAAAATGCATCCAGGCTTCGTGTTTTTATACCCAGGAACAGTGCCGGGCATGTTGCATTGAGCTTGCCCCGAACAGCTTGGGGTTAAGCTTAATCGTCTGCGGACTGGTGTCAGACGATTTCATTTCTCTATGCAGACTGGGGTCTCACTCCTTCACCGAATTGCGAGTGCGGCGTCTCTGAACAAACCGCAGACCAAGTTCTAACAGCGTGCCTCATACATCGGGCACCACATGGAGCACAAGATCTGACGGTTTTGAATGACAAAACCCAATGCTGGCTTAACACCATTACTGCCAAACATCTGATCCCAGCAGTGCAGCAGCCTGGAGTAGTAAAAAGATAAACTTTCGGTTTCAATCCTGTTTGTGATCGACCCGAAGTGAATGTCTTCCCAAACGACGACGACGGCGGCGATTGCGTATTTATAGGCCTGATGAATTTTTTAACTTTTTATTTGTATTCCACCCCAGTGAGGCCAATAAAACACCACAAATAGGTTTAAAATATTGTTTAGTAGCAAAGACGTAGCCTATAAAACAGTGAGAATGAGGTGTCTTCAACAAAATGCCACAACTGGCCGCAGCCGACTAGCCACAATCCGACCAGCCGATTAGATTAACACCAGAATTATCGGTGCGGTCACTTTGACCATTTTTAATTTTCAATCGCTCGTATCTCGGCTTAGATAAGTGTTAGAATATTAAAACTTTCTGACTTTTCCTAAGTGTTTGTCAACTTTTAGCATGTTAATTTTTATTGCATTACAATAAATACAGCGGAAGTTGGGAAGCGATTTACTTTAAATTACCGCCAACGGTCATTTTGACAGGAAAGCAACTTGTAATTTCTGTACGATTTAAATTGCCTTTACAATAAAGCCCTTTGTTGTGTTATTGTTTCAAACAATTGCGCAACAATTACAAAAGCATCTGGCAGCTGTTAGTTACCAGCTAGTTTATAATGTTAACTCATTTGCAGAATGAAAAGACCAGAACGAGTTAGTAGTATACAAGCTCTAGCTTGGCTGAACGCGATTGCAGAAGATGATTTGGGAGATGAAAGTAAAGGAGAAAATGTTTGTGAAAGCTTAGATCAGGGTTCGGCAAATTTAGAACAAGTTCAACCTACATGAGAAGTTATTTTTTTCAGATGAATCGCATTCAGAGACTGATATTGATGACCTGGAGCAAACTGATTCTGCATCATGTCAACTTGTCAGCTCTGGCAGTGGCAGCAATGATATTAGTACTTCAGCACAAGCGCAGGGTGATGGGTTTACTCCAAACAACTCGGAAGTTGGATTGGTTGCTAGGGACGGAACAAAATGATAATACATCAAATTTTCTTCAGAATCGAGGCGTAGGCTACAAGCTCAGAACGTGCTAACAGAAAGCGAAGGTCTAACGCGATATGTCAATCGTATGTTAGATGGTCCGCTGAGAGCGTTTGAGCTACTCGTCGATAATTCAATGCAGTGGCGTGCGGTAACCTTTGAGACTAGTCATGCAATTGGCATGCCAAAACCGGGTCATAAAATTGGGTTTATTCAAGACCAATTTTTGTCCTAGATTCAAGGCGATCTCTAAAAAAAAGGTCATCACTTGAAATCCTTTCTAGGTAATGCGGTTTTCGTCCTTCAAATCCAGTTATCTAAAAAAAAGTCATCGCTTGAAATCGTTCCAGGTAATACAGTTTTTGTCCTGAAAATGCAGTGATCTCTAAAAAAAAAGATCATCGCCTTAAATCGGTTTTTTCTCAAGTCTCAAAGCCGGGAAATGCACTTTTTTGCCCTGAAAATCCAGTGATCTTTCAAGAAAAAACAGATCATCGCTTGAAATCGTTCCTGGTAATGCATTTTTTCCCTGAAAATGCAGTAATCTTTAAAAAAAAAAAAAAAAAGGTCATCGCTTCTAACCAGTCTCCGATTTCTTACTTTAACACAAAAATATGGGTCTTCGTCTCGGATCGGCCTCATATTTCATCTAAAACAAGTAATATTTCTCATCCAGTTCAACAATATCTACCTCATCACGCAAAAGTTCGTCATGCAATTCCTAAAAATTTGGTCATGCAACGCATGACTTGCATGTCCTGACCGCACGCCACTGATTCAATGCTTACCCATGTTCAACAATGTACAGAAGCTGAAGCCCATAGAGTAAAAACAGTGATGAGTAGAAACTACCACTAAGTGAACTAAAAGTTTTTATTTCCTTGCTGTATGTACGAGGAGCGTTATGTTGAAAGAACCAAATGATTCTTCAGTTTTGGGACAAAAATTAGGGAATACATTTTTTCCAGAAACTATGGGTAGAAATCGCTTTTGTGAAATCATCAGATTTCCTCGATTTGATATGCGGAGTATAACACTATCTCGACTTCAAATGGATAAATTTGCTTTAATTTCTGCCGTCTGAAATAAGTTTATTGAAAACTGGATTGTTTGCTACAAACCAGGAGAAAATATTACAGTGAACGAACAATTATTTCCGACAAAAGCCTGCTGCAGATTTACGCAATATACGCGTATGGCCAACAAACCGGACAAATCTGGTATTAAATTTTGACTAGCTGTTGATGTGAAATCTAAATGTATACTGAACGCTATACCATTTCTTGGCAAAGATGAAGCCAGACCAGCTGCACAAAGATTGTCTGAGGGTGTGATAATAAAGTTAGTAGAGCCATACTTAGGCAAAAGAAGGAACGTCACAACTGACAATTTTTTTACTTCGACTCATCTTGCTACAGAGCTCTGAAAAAAAAGACGACATTTGTCGGACCCTAAACAAAATCCGAAAGGAAGTTCCGCCACTAGTAAAAACTTTACAGCAGAGCAGATATTTTAGCAAACTCTTGCAACAAAAAGCGACAACAACCAAGCCACAACCTTGACAGTTTAACAGTGCAAACAAAATAAGAACGTTTGTATTCTTAGCACACTCCATACATCTGTTATGGTCGATACAACAACAAAAAAGAAACCGGAAACAGTTACATTCTACAACAAAACTAAATGTGTTGTTTATATTGCTGACTAGATGGCACGACAATACGCGGTGAAGGCAGGTACACGGCGGTGTTCGCTAGCTGTTTTTTACAATATTTTGGACCTTGCTTGCATCAACGCCTACGTGTTGTACAAGAAGAAAAATGGAGATGTTATCTGGAGAAGAAATTTTATGTTTCAGCTCGCCACTGAACTGAGAGAAGCTCATATTCAAGGAAAGACAGCTCCACTAGCCACAGTTTTGCCCCCTTGTTCCAAAGCTTTTATCAAAACTCGATGGTTGAAAAAAGCAGAAAGCGAAAGCAATGCCAAGTTAATATGAACTGTGAACAAAACAAAACTGCAAAGTTATGTTGCGGATGCCGTAAATACAGGTTTTGTAAAAGTTGAATGTATAAATTGTGCATAGCGCTGCTAATTTCTTTGTTTTTGCGTGCTTTTGAATACCCGCTTGTGGTCTATGTAAATAGCAGCAAGATGAAAAATAACCATTTGATATTTTGAGCTCATTTTAAGATAAAATGTTTTTCATTTAATTTTAGTGTTCATGTTTGTTGTAAATACAATGAAAACTTTAAAAAAATTTCAACTTTGCAGCTAAAAAGCAGGTTAATGGCCTACAATGTAATTCGGAGATCAAGTGCTATGCAGTATAATCCAGAACATGATAATAAAAAGGAGCCTACAACGTACCGAACTCACACCTACAAAGATTCAAGTCATTACTAGGTATACTGTACTACAAAAGTTAAAAAAACTTACAAGATAAAATAAAGCTAAATTATTGCCTATTTTTTCTTTATTGGACAAACGGTCATTTTGATCGTTAGCGGTAATTCTAGGTAGGTCAAAAACGCGGTAATTTTAGTGTTAAAAGTGTTAGAGTTAAACAGTGGCGGCTGGTAAGTAAAAAATAAAGAGGCGCTGCAATCCAAGGCACCGGAAAATTTTTTGGCGGGCTGGGAAAAAGTTTAAAAAGGGCACTTTTCTGTTCGAAAAGGCACTCTTCCAACAAACGCAAATTTTAAGCATAATTATAATGAAGAAAATTTTTATTAACAAACTTAGTGAAGACCAAAAGATAAACAAATAAAGGTCTTCAGTTTTCGGCTGCCGTGTTTCATTTATTTAATCGGCAAATATTTCTGATTTTTTTCAAAAAGTTGGAAAGTCCCTCTTGCGAATAAAGACCTTTTCTATTTGATTGGCCTTCATTTTGCAGTAAAAAAATTTAAATCTTCAGTTTAAACTCAAGTGAAGAATTTTTGATCTTTACTAATTTTTTAGAGAAACTTTTTCTCCGATCCAAAGTCTTCGTTTGTTGAGATCTTTTTTTTAAAGTTTTATGTCCCTCGCTAAATTACTGTGATGTGTTAGGTGGCTCTTTTTGAAAAAAGTTAAGTGAACAGAAAAAATGGTCTAAATTAATATTTTCAAACTTTGTGGATTAGATTTTAGTCGAGATTATACAATTGTAGAGACAAATCCAGCACAATTATTGCCCCCTGGCACTCTACTTTCGGCGCCCCTGAATCAGCCATCCGTAAAACACTATTTGGGTTAATTTAAAATGGTCGAGTCTAATTCGAAAAAAAATGATTGGAGTGAGAGTTAGTTTTACTGAGAAAGTAGTTGGTTCAAAAGAAACTAAGTTCTTCTTGAGCATTTTAACAAATTTTAAAAAACTGAAAAAATTTTGTTAATTTAATGGATATCAAAGTTTATTGCTACCTAAGCATTTTAACTAAAAAGCTTTATGCCAAAAAAAGCTAAGCGTTACAGTCTCAGTGTTACGTTAAAGATTAAATTGAATAAGCTGCGTTTATTGCAGCCCAAACGTACATTAAATGTAGCCTATCATATAAAGCAGAGGAGTGCAACATACGGCCCGCGGGCCAGAATGTAGCCCGCGATTCTTCTTTTTATGGCCCGCTCCTAGTAAACAAAGAAACAAGATTACGAATACAAGTTAAATAAAAATGTTAAAAAGGGAACTTTTTGTGATGAAATAAAAAATAATTTTAAAGTCGAATAAATAAGTCGTATTTAGTAGCTAGTGAGTAAAGCTCACAGGTGTTGAAAATATGTCATGATTTTTAGTAAAAATAGATTATTTGTACGTTTTTTGGCATTTGGGCGTCATATTCCTCTAAATTTACATTAGTCACGGTAGAAATAAACCATGGCAATCTTTATCAGGGTTGCGGAGTCGGATGATTTAAGATCCGACTCCGACTCCTAGAATTTCTGGGATGCCGACTCCGTCTCCAGCTTCTGGAATTTTAAGGATGCCGGCTCCGACTCCGACTCCAACTCCGACTCTCAACTCCGACTCCTTACACCGACTCTTCAATAAGGGCAATAGCATTATGCAAAATACGATGAGCTCAAAACTAGGTTGGCCATATTTTTAAAGTCATGAATCGGGACGTTCTTAACAGAAAAAATTCGTCCCTAATTGGAATCTGACTCAAATTTCTTAATTTTCGCCCCTAAAAAGTAATGCTGTCTAAAAAAAAATTGGACATCAGAAGTCGGAGTCGGATAAAATATTCCGACTCCGACTTTTTGTACTCTTAAGAGTCTGACTCCGACTTCTTTTAAAAACCTCCGACGTCACAACCCTGATCTTTATGCTTGGAAAGCAAAACACCCGGACACGCCACTAAAAACTATTATCTGTGTCATAGCATATCACGCCCGCCGAACCCGAGCTCATTGCCCGACCATGGTTTCGAGTTTTAAACTTTCATCAAGAATAGTCTGCTTACCCAGTTTTGCCACTTCTATCAGTGTAGCAGTGCATCTGGTAGAAGCCCACAAATCTGAGGTTTTTCTCTTTATATATGGCCAGCTCTGCGACAAAACCTGCTTAAGTAGACTTTTCCTGATGAGAATTTAAAACTCAAAATCATGGTCAGGCAGTGAGTTCGGGTTTGGTGTGCATGATGCACAATGCCACAGATAGCATTCTTTGCGCTGTCTGTCCACAACTCGATATATTTCTAGCATCTGGTCATCGGCGTGCGTGATGCACAAAGCAGGTTTGTGGAGTGGGATTCGCATGTTTTAGATCGGAGTCAGAGTACTTTGTTTAGATTTGATTGTCACACTTCATTTGAAATAATTTTAAGTTATGGCAATATAGTTTACCCTCTTAAAGTAATTTAAAGTTTTATTACGACGTAGAAATTGCTTGGGAAAGTTACAATCGCTTTTGTGTTATGTGATTTAAATATCCGCTTTTGTTCGAATGCATCTTTGTCTTTTTTTTTTTTTTTTTTTGCCAGACGGTGAGATGTAATGCGCTTTGTCTGGAATGTTCTCGCTTACCACGGAAAAAGCGTTCTAATTTTAACGCGCGTCACCGAAGCGTTTTCGAGATAACTCGAGCCGATTTGTCGTCATGTGACCTTCTGTCTGTATATATGTACGCTCGCTCGATTGACGAAGACGAAGACAAAGACGATGAAGAAAACGACAAAGAGGAGGACGAAGACGAGAACGACGAGAGAGAGTAGCGCAATCTGGTTGAGCGTTGGTTTGGGGCACAGAGCGTGGGCGAAGGACCCTTTGATCGTATTACATTGATAAGTGTTATAAATGTTTTTGCGCCAGTGTTTCGATATGGGTTCTACGGAGGTAGAATTATTTGCATTGAACAAATTAAGTTGTAGCGCTGATTTTCGCTTTGCAGTGGCAGAGCGCGGAAGAAAATTTTCGTCGGTCGTGAGTCGTGATTTTTATAATACGTTCGTTTTAGTTAGAGACAGTGGTCTCTTTTTGTTTGCGGAGAAAAGTCTTCAACGAAACAATCAGAACTTAGCCGAAGCCAACTGTATAAAAGCATCAGGCTCATAGCAAACTACTTCTTGAGCCGGAATAAAAATAAAATTAGACACAGCTTTGTTTCAGTGCAGGTATTCGGGTTACCTTGCTCAACTGGTCCCTTAGGAATCCTAAACAAAGTCTGTGACATTGATGAAGTCAGACTCGCAAATAAGAGTCGGTTTTTTAGATTCGGTGAAGTTGGGAATCGGATTCCTTATGGCAATTGGAGACTTTGATTTACACTGAATCAGGGATGTGCAAACTGCGGTCCATGTCCTGAAATTGTGCGGCCCGCGGAGGGTTGCGGATTTTGAATAGAGTGCGGCCCGCAAACGTTTTACACGTTTTTTTGAGGTGCTTGATAGAATCAATGTCACAAATAAAGCGTTTTTGTTTGGATTAGAATGAATATCATAACTATTTTTATAAGTTAATGTTATAAATACAGCGCTCTTGATTTGATACTTCAGTAAATTGAGTAATATTTGAGATATCTTTAAGTTATTGCAATGAATATAGCGCTTACAATTTGATGAGTAAGTCTTAAATCGATAAAGTTAAATAATTTAAATGTTAACCGCTTTGCAAGAATATAAAGTATTTCAATTAAATGCTGCTCGCTGCGCAGCAAAGATAATAAAGAAACAATTTTTTTAGTTTAATATTGTGCGCTTGTGAGGTTTTAGACCAACACTTTTTAACCTGGGGTACATTTCTTTGTTTTGGGGAGTAAATGAGCTACCTATTGTTTGAAATTTGATAGTGGCAACACATAACCGTAGTTTCAGGCATGATTTCAGCCTAGAGAAGTTGACAGGACAGAAAAATTGGGGCAGCTCTAGGTATTGGTAGCCTAGTATCGGTAATGTACTGCTTTAATATAATAAAGATGATGGCAGCACTTCTGTGCGCATTCACGTGATGCGAGATAACAATTATCTTTATCGCATGACAACAACGTACGAGATACCGTAACGTGCTAGTAATTGGAATATTGATTTGACCGAAATAATAACGAGTGATCAGTAAAAGGCGAATTAATTGTTAACGTGCTCTCGAAGACTTCTGTGAGCGTTTGAATTATGTACTGCTGTTTATAATAAATACAATGAATAAAGGCTTCTTCTTTAACGAAATAAGAACATAGCAGTATCCTTCCTGGTTTAAAGTAACTGCTAGTGCGAATCCGAAGCTAGCCTATTATTTGGATTTTGTCATAAATTTCGTCATAATTATAGCATGTCACAAAAGAAGAGAAAGTATCCGGACAATTATTTGGATTTTGGATTTACATACAGTATCTTATTCAAGATGGTCTTCAAATTCCTCAGTGTGTCCTGTGCATGAAAATATTTTCAAACAGTACCATGAAGCCTTGTCACACTTCATTTATAATTTTAATCATAACTATGTAGTGTATCCCCGTTAAAAGCAGTTCGTAGTTTTATAAGAGAATAAATGCGGCTCTTTGAGCGCTGTCTGCGATATACGTCCAATTTGTTATATGGCTCGATACATGTATCTTTTTCTTTTTTTCTCCTCTTTGTATTGACGTAATATGTTTTTTTGACTAACATCATTGTACTGGAAAATTCGCGTATATTCCACTTGATTCGCGTAACGAACTCTCCAGGGGTTTCTGGCTGAATCTTGAATTTACGAGAAAGTTTACGTCACGTGATTTTGTTTTCTATATAAAGCCGATGCGTAGCGAGAAAATTATTATGGTGATTATTATCGTTGTGAGGTAATTTGAAGCGACTCGAGTGGTGGCTCGAGCGAAGGTGATTTTGTTTGGCCACAAGAGGTGGACCGTTAGATTTTGTGTCAGTGGACAATTGTTGAATTTATTTTGTGCCAGTGGTTGGCAGTTTTGTTCTACAGAGGTAGAATTATTTGTGTTGATTGAATCGAGTTATAGTGTTGATTTCGCTTTGCAGTTTGGCAAAGCGTGGAATAGAATTTCGTCGGTCGTGATTTTGTAATACATTCGTTGTTATTAGAGACAGTGGTCTCTGCCTGTTGTGAAGAAGAGTCTTCAACAAAAATCAATCCGAGCTTTCGTTAATTCGACTGTATAAATCGTCAGGCTCATAGCAAAACTACTTCTTGAGCCGGAATAAAATAAAATTTAGACACAGCTTTGTTTCAGCGCAGGTATTCGGGTTACCTAGCTCAACTGGTCCTTTGGGATTCCCAAACAAAGTTTGTGACATCTGGGGGCTCGTCCGGGAAGATTTAGATTTTTGTTTAAGAGTGCTGAACACGTGTCTACAGCTTGAAGATGGCGAATAGTTCAATTGAGGAAGAGTTCGAAAGACTGAGAGTCCGTGTGGAAAATTTGAAGATGTCGGAAAAGGCAAAAGCCGATTTCTTCCAAAGCGAATGGAACCGACTATGTGAAAAGGAAGAGAAGGAGAAGGAACGACAAGCGATGTTGGAAGAGAAGGAAAAGGAACGACAAGCGATGTTGGAAGAGAAGGAGAAAGAACGAGAATTAGAGCTCAAAAGAATGGAGTTTGAAGAGAGGAAAATGCAAATGGAATTAGAGAGGTTGAGGTTGGAACGAGAAGCCAATCGCTCTGCTGGAGAAGGGGGAGAAGCAAACCAGGCGGGGGGCGTACGTGCTTTTGGAGGGGTAAAGTCCCTTGATCTCCCTCATTTTGTTGACGGAAAAGACGACCTTGATAGCTATTTGTTGCGCTTTGAAAGATATGCTACGGTTGCGAATTGGCCCCAGACTAATTGGGCGACTCAGTTGAGTGCTTTGTTGAGGGGGGAAGCTTTAGGCGTGTACTCCAGGCTTTCACAGGAGGATGCTCTGGATTACGAGCGATTGAAGGCAGCGTTGCTAGAGCGATACGACTATACGGAAAAAGGGTATCGCCAACGTTTTAGAGAAGCCAAGCCAGAGGGTGCTGAGAGCCCTGACCAGTTCATTGTAAGGCTTAGAAACTATTTCACGCAGTGGGTGAAGCTTTCTGATATGGAAAGCAGCTTCGAAGGTGTTGTCGAGCTAATGGTTAAGGAGCAGTTTATAAACGCGTGCCCGAAGGAATTGTCGGTACATCTGATGGAGAGCAAGCATAAGGATCTCCGAGAATTGGCAGCGAGTGCGGGGCAGTACTTGACAGCGCACAACAGGAAGCTGTCAAGCCGAGATGTAAGTGCTAAGAAGAGTGTCGGCGCGCCAAGATTGGGAGGCAAGATTCCGGATATCTCTCCTACAACGAAAGGAAATATAAAATGCTTTAACTGCGGGAAAGTCGGGCACAGGGCAAGTGAGTGCTTCTCAAAGATTCAAGAGAGAAACCCCAAAAAATATTGCTACCGGTGCGGTGGAATGGGTCATACTTTTATGCAATGCGAAGAAAGAAATCGATTAGCGCGTGGTGGTGCTGGTGCGCGGGAAAGAGCATACAAGGTTGCTTGCGCCGTGCCTATAAAGAGTTTTAGTGAGATCGGAAATGAAAAACAAAAAGAAGAAAATTACCGAAGTGTAAGTAAAGAAAGAAAAGAAATTGATCAAAAATCACAAGAGTATTTAGAGCTAAAAGATGGACGAAAAATTGGAATTTTGAATGGCGCATGTTTAGACGAAAATGTAAGTAATCAAATGCCTACGTCCATTGGAATGGTCGGAAACAAATCGGTCACCGTTCTGAGAGACACTGGGTGCTCCGGAGTGATCGTTAAGAGGGAGTTGGTCGCGGAAGAGCAGCTCACAGGAAAGGTGGGGTATATAATGACGGTTGCGCGCACTTTACTGAAGGCCCCGTTTGCAAATGTAGAGATAAATACGCCTTATTGTAGTGGAACAGTGGAAGCTTTGTGCTTAAGAGACCCGCTGTATCCGTTGATTGTTGGAAATATTCCAGGAGCTAGAGCACCCGATGATCCTGATGAAACTTGGTGCGTAGAGGCGGCAGCAGTTACTCGGTCGCAAGCTAAAAGGAGCACCGAGTCAAAACCTTTAAAAGTTGCGGAGGCAACGAATCAGATGGCTGTGACGAAGGATGAGCTCGTCAAACTTCAAGGGGAAGACCCATCCTTGTTAAAGTACGAGACGATGGAAGCGCCCTTGGTCAAAAACGGAAGAGAGATCAGCTATATAAAGAGGAAGGGAATTTTGTACCGCATCACCAAAAACATTGATGTAGGAGAGAAGGAATTGAAGCAGATTTTAGTGCCAAAAGATCTGAGGAAGAAGGTGATGGAGATCGCTCACGATACGATGTTGGCTGGACATATGGGTGTCAAGAAGACGGAAGATAGGATACTGACCAATTTTTATTGGCCTGGGATTCATCAGAATGTGGTGAGTTTCTGCAGGTCATGTGATGTGTGCCAGAGAACGGTATCGAAAGGGAGAGTAGCAAAAGTTCCGCTGGGAAAAATGCCGTTAATGGATTTGCCGTTTAAGCGAGTGGCGGTGGATTTGATTGGCCCGATTATGCCGGCAAGTGATAAGGGGCACCGATATGTTCTTACTCTGGTGGATTATGCGACACGTTATCCAGAGGCCGTGCCTCTGAAGAATATTGACACCGAGACAGTGGCAGAAGCACTTTTAGACCTATATAGTCGAGTTGGAATTCCGGAAGAAGTATTGAGTGATCTTGGGACTCAATTTGTGTCGGAATGCATGCAAGAAGTATCAAGATTATTGTCGATCAGAAGGCTGACGACGACACCGTATCATCCGATTTGCAATGGTCTGACTGAGAAATTTAATGGTACGCTGAAGAAGATGCTGAGGCGATTATGTGTTGAACAACCGAAGCAGTGGTATAGGTTTATAAATCCACTTTTGTTCGCGTATAGAGAGGTTCCCCAAGCGTCCACTGGGTTTTCACCCTTCGAACTTTTGTATGGTCGCACTGTGCGAGGACCTATGGCAATTCTGAAGGAACTATGGACAGGTGAAAGTGAATCAACCGAAGTGAAGACCAGCTATCAATATGTGTTGGAGTTGAGAGAGAGGCTGGAGGAAACGATGAAACTTGCTCAGGAGGAGCTAACGAAGAACCAGACTAGATACAAGAGAAACTACGACAAGAAAACGAAGGATCGACTATTTAATAAAGGAGACAAAGTTTTGGTAATGCTACCAACGAACAATAATAAGCTTTTAATGCAATGGAAGGGACCGTACGAAATTATCCAAAGGATGGGAGATAATGGTTATAAAATTTTGGTCGGAAACAAAGAAAAGAATTACCACGCTAACATGTTGAAGAAATATTATGCCCGAGAGGATGAAGCGAAGACCGAAATAGAGAAAGAAGATTTAAAGATGTCAGCTGGTGCGGAAATGTTAATGGATGAAGAGATGCCCAGCATAGACGAGGATTCGTTGTTAGAATTGGGAACATACAAACAAAAGGAAGATGTAAGCGACGTCAAATTGGGCACAGAACTGGGCGACAGCCAAAGTCGACAACTGCAAGCCTTGATGGAAAATTATGCTGATGTTTTCTCAGATGTACCGGGAAGAACATCTAAGATTGAACACCGGATTAATTTGATAGATGAGGAGCCTGTCCGCTTGAAACCTTATCCTTTGCCGTATGCACTGCGGCAGGAACTGAAAGAAGAAATAAAGGAGATGTTAGATATGGGAGTCATCAGGAAGTCGTCATCGCCGTATGCTTCACCGGTGGTTATTGTGAAAAAAAAGGATGGTTCGAATCGCATTTGCGTCGACTACAGAAAATTGAACAAAGTAACGATTTCGGATCCGGAGCCAATGAGGACTTCGGAGGATCTTTTCCAACAATTAGGGAAGTCAAAGTTCTTTTCGAAAATTGATCTCAGTAAAGGGTATTGGCAGATACCCGTAGCAGAAGAAGATATATTCAAGACCGCGTTTGTGACACCGGATGGGACGTATGAATTTCTTCGAATGCCCTTTGGCATGAAGAACTCTGGTGCTACACTGGTCCGTGGGATGAGGGAAGTGCTTTCAGGCATGTCTGGCGTTGAGAGCTATATCGATGATTTGATTGTATTCTCCAGAGATTGGGAGACACACCTGCGAACTTTGGAAGAATTGTTGAAAAGACTAAGTGAGGCCAACCTCACTGCTCGTCCCTCAAAATGTATTTTTGGGGCATCTACGGTAGAATTTTTAGGTCACGATGTCGGATACGACTGGATCACGCCGAACGATGAAAATCTAGAGAAGATTGCGCGAGCGAAGCGTCCAGTCACAAAGAAGGAAGTCCGATCATTTTGTGGGTTGCTCGGGTACTATCGGGACTATATTCCTTCGTTTGCGATTATTGCGGCACCGTTGACGGACCTGACGAAGAAGGGGCAGCCAAACTTTGTCAAATGGGGTGAGGCTCAGGAGAAAGCTTTCAACACTCTGAGAGAGGCTCTCCTGAAGCGGCCCATATTAAGACTGCCCGACCATTCGCGAAATTTCACTCTACGCACGGATGCATCCAACAGCGGAATTGGAGCTGTTCTGATGCAGGAGCACGAGGGAAAACTCCACCCCGTCGCGTACGCAAGCAAGAAGTTGACGAATGCGGAGACAAAGTACTCTACACTTGAAAAGGAGTGCTTGGCAATAATATGGGGAGTTGGTAAATTTGGCTTATTCCTGGCCGGAAAGAAGTTCGTCCTCCAAACGGACCACAAGCCGCTGACTTTCCTTAGCACGGCCCGCTACAAGAACGATCGTATACTCCGGTGGTCTCTATCATTGCAGGGGTACGACTTCGTAGTAAAAGACATTGCCGGCAAGGAGAACGTTATGGCGGACTATCTCAGCCGCATAATCGTATAGACTTTCGTGTGAATAACTTCGTGTTTTGTTTTGTAAAATTATTTGTATTTCGTGTGTGTTGTTAAAAATATTATTACATAATATTTTTCTTTGCGGGGGGCGTATGTCACACTTCATTTATAATTTTAATCATAACTATGTAGTGTATCCCCGTTAAAAGCAGTTCGTAGTTTTATAAGAGAATAAATGCGGCTCTTTGAGCGCTGTCTGCGATATACGTCCAATTTGTTATATGGCTCGATACATGTATCTTTTTCTTTTTTTCTCCTCTTTGTATTGACGTAATATGTTTTTTTGACTAACATCATTGTACTGGAAAATTCGCGTATATTCCACTTGATTCGCGTAACGAACTCTCCAGGGGTTTCTGGCTGAATCTTGAATTTACGAGAAAGTTTACGTCACGTGATTTTGTTTTCTATATAAAGCCGATGCGTAGCGAGAAAATTATTATGGTGATTATTATCGTTGTGAGGTAATTTGAAGCGACTCGAGTGGTGGCTCGAGCGAAGGTGATTTTGTTTGGCCACAAGAGGTGGACCGTTAGATTTTGTGTCAGTGGACAATTGTTGAATTTATTTTGTGCCAGTGGTTGGCAGTTTTGTTCTACAGAGGTAGAATTATTTGTGTTGATTGAATCGAGTTATAGTGTTGATTTCGCTTTGCAGTTTGGCAAAGCGTGGAATAGAATTTCGTCGGTCGTGATTTTGTAATACATTCGTTGTTATTAGAGACAGTGGTCTCTGCCTGTTGTGAAGAAGAGTCTTCAACAAAAATCAATCCGAGCTTTCGTTAATTCGACTGTATAAATCGTCAGGCTCATAGCAAAACTACTTCTTGAGCCGGAATAAAATAAAATTTAGACACAGCTTTGTTTCAGCGCAGGTATTCGGGTTACCTAGCTCAACTGGTCCTTTGGGATTCCCAAACAAAGTTTGTGACAAGCCTGCTCCGCTAAAACAATATCTAGCAAATGCTCGTCTAAGTACGTATGATAAGCAAAAACCGGTCTTTTTTTTAGTTAAAACTGTCCCGTCTGAAAAGACAAAAGCTGGACAGAAATTGAATGTTTTGGCAGACCAGCAATGACGCTGTACGTGCATCATTTACCATTGCTTTGCATGGGGCAAAAGCTAAAAAAGCACATACAATTGTGAAACTCTTCTGAAACCTTGCATATTGGAAAGTGTGAAGTTGATGCTTGGAAAAAAAGCATCACAAACAATGAAACGAATCTCACTGTCCAACGACATAATAAAATCCCGAATCCATAAAATGTCAGAAAATATTAAGAGCAAGATGATATCGAAGATTAATTCCTCTCCTGTTTTTGCTCTTCAGCTGGTTGAAACTACCTATGTTTCCAATCTCTCACAGCTACTTATGTATATCAGATATGTTGTAGATAAAAGTATTAATGAAGAATTTCTCTTCTGTCAATCTTTGGAAACAACATCAAAGGCAGCCAGTGTTTTTCAAGTGTTGAGTGATTTTTTTGACAAAACCGAATTGAGTTGGAGTAAGCTTGTTGAAGTTTGCACTCATGGTGCTCCAGCCATGATTAGTGCAAACTTTAGATTGGTTTCCGTGGTAAAGCAAAAAAATTCAGCTATTCAATGATTCAAAAAGCGGTGTTCTTTTCCAAAACCATTTTGAAAAGACTTCACGAGCATTTGTCTGTTGTGATTAAAGTCGTTAATTATGTGAAAAGTTCAGCGCTCAACATTGGACTCTTCAGCAAGCTTTGCAAAGATATGGATGCCAATCATACCGCACTTTTATATCACACTCAAGTTCGTTGGCTCTCAAAAGGGAACATGCTCTCTCCTATTTTCGAACTAAGAGAAGAAGTCAAGTTGGTTTTAGTTGCAAAATAAAAAATGATTTATTGTTAGCATGGAGACGAATTTTCTACGTACTTAGCTTATCTTGCTGACACGAAACATTAAATCAACTAAACAAAAAACTGCAAGGTCCAGGAAGTAATATAATCTTGCACATTGATGCCATCAATGTATTTGTGGCAAAGCTCAAGCTTTGCAGCGAACGAGCAAATAATGATAACTTTGGATCATTTCACCGCTTGACTGAGATAACTGGAGATGATTTTGAACAAAATTTGAAGGAGGACATCATCAGCCACCTACAAAACTGGAAAAATGAGTTTGAACGATATTTTCTCAAGATAAATACTTCCAGCATTTTGATGAAAGTAGCTAAAAATCCTTTTGTATGTAAAGTGAAAAATGTTTCTGAAGCAATTCAACAAGAATTTATAGAATTAACAAACAATTATTTTGCAAAAGATAAATTTCACACTTGCAATCTAGACGAGTTTTGGGTTGAAATGCAACGTTTCTATTCACAACTAGGTATTTATGCTCTGAATATTCTGGTTCCGTTTTCTTCAACTTACCTGTGCGAGTGCGGCTTCTCTGCCTTGCTTACTATCAAATCTAAAGCACGAAACCGACTTGACGTTGAATCTGACATTCGTTGCGCATTATCTACTACTTCATTCGACATTGAACAGCTCGTTGCCAAAAAACAAGGGGGCAGCCGTAACATTAAATAAATATAACTAAAGTAATTTGCTAATTTTTTTTTAATAAATGAGCATCATTATTGAGGGTAAATCTAGTAAACACTGTAAAATATTGGCACTGTCGTAGAGACGACCGGTCAGCGTAGAGAGAGTTCCTTTAAATAATTATCCTGCTTAAAACTACCTCAATAATACTTAAGCGAATTAAACTGCCGCGCTCAGCTAATTAACTGAATTTTACCTATATGTAACTTATACTGCAGCGCTAACAGAAGCAACACTTAGCTTAAATATAAATGAAAGTTAAATAACTTACCAAAATTTAATTCCAAAGGTAGAAGAAGCACAATTAATCACACGCAAGAACAGTGATGAACGAAGAACAGATACAAAGGATAATATGAATGTATTTTAAGGAGAAATTATTACTCCTCTGCTCGCCGACGCAGTCGTAACCAAAATGAACGACAATCAAACGAATTTCGCAATCGAAAACACTTGCCTGCCTCTAGTGGACCACGTGGTCACAAGACAACATAAATAAATAAAAGGGATCGTGTTTCTGTTTCCAACATTCCCACCCCAATAAGGCGCAACTTAAGTACTACCGCCTTATTACAGATTACGGAAACAGAAACCGCCAAATCGATATAATACAGTACTATATCAAGAATTTTATACAGACTAAGCAATCCGGTTTTTTACCTAATTAATAATCGTTAAAAACAAAACAAAACACAGCAAGCCATACACAAATACAAACAAAAAAAAAAAAAAAAAATTACTTTAACTGTCCTTCCAGTAGACAGTTTTCGAATGTCTCTCAGGAATATGGAACCATCCGCTGTTCGCACACGCACCCTTCTCACCAGACCACGTTTATCAGGTAAATTTTCCACTACGATAGCCTTTGGCCATTGCCCACGAGGTGTAGCTTCGTCCATCATCAATACTAAATCGCCGGGCACCATATTAGGAGATGAACCAAACCATTTTTGTTTGGGTTGAAGTAATGGTAAGTATTGATTGAGCCATTGTTTCCAAAATTTATCTGCCAAATATTCGGTTTTCTTCCATGAATGACGATAGGCGTCAGCTTTCATGAAACTGTCGAATTTTACATCATCGGCCAGAGATCCGCTCAAAATTGCACTGGGCGATAAAGCAGTCCAAGCATCAGGTGAGTTGGGAAGCTTAGTAATGGGCCGGTTGTTTAAAATTCGCTCAATTTCCACCACATAAGTAAATAAATCAAATTCATTCAAGGTACATGTAGATGTGATGGATCGAAAAATCTTGCGGAAAAGTTTAAAGAAGGATTTCGTAAAATCCGCCCTGGTGGAATGCACGCGGCGGATTGAAAACCCAGTCAATTTTTCCTTTTAGCAACTTTTGAGCAGCAACAAAATTTCCGCCATTATCGCTGTATATAGTTTTCGGGCTGATATTTCGTCGGTTAGAGAATCGTTTGAACGCCTGCAGAAACGAATCAGCTTCGAGTGAGGGCACCACTTCAAGATGAACAGCTCTCGTAGCAAGACAGTTAAATATACAAATGTAACGCTTCACTCTACTTCGACCAACGGTGATCATTATTGGTCCCATGATGTCTGTGCCAATATTACTGAATGGATGGCTCTCTTGAATTCTTGATGGTGGAAGATCGTACATTTGTTGTCTCCCAGCGCTCGCCTTCCATACTCGACAAGGAATGCAACCATCCAGCACTCTTTTTATCGCAGACCGTCCGTTCACAATCCAAAACGTCCTATTCAGGTCTGCTAACACATGATTAACCCCCAAATGACCTTCCTTTTCGCGATGAAACTTAATTAAAAGGTCCGTCACTGGGTGTGAGTGTGGTAGAAGCAACGGAAATTTCGCCTCGTAAGGCAAGGAAGCATTTCTAAGTCTTCCACCAACGCGAAGGAAACCTTGTACAACAAACGGACTTAGTGATTGAATCTCCCGAAGTGCGGTTGAACCTTTTATCATTTGTTCAGTAACAATAAAGGCTGGGTCTGAAACTTCAGATTGGTTCGGCAAAATGGCAAACACCTCAGCAAAGGATTGGACTTGAGTTACTCGAAGGATTGTTTCTCGTGCCGCGCAGCATTCTGCGGCCGTTAACGGTCCTGTCAAGGGAATCTGGTTGCAGCTCTTTCCCTTCCATCGCAAAAACGCTGTAAATCGTAGCATCCAAGCTACCGCACGTTGCAGTCTGGTAAAGTCAGAGTAGTGCGCGAACAAACGTGAAACTACATCTTCCTTCTGGAACTTTTGGAAACAACATTGTTTCATCCCTTCGACTTCTTGGTCATCATTTAACCACTCAGATAGAAATTTGGGTTGCTCAGGCCAATGTTCACTATTACACAATAAAAACGGTGGCCCTTTAAACCACAAATCAGCCGAACAACACATTTTTGGCGGAATGCCTCGCGACGATAAATCGGCGGGGTTTTCATTTGTGGGCACGTAGCGCCATTGAGTGACTGACGTAAGCGTGTGCAACAATTCAACACGGTTTGCAATAAAAATTTCGAAACGCGATGACGAATTATTAATATAGCGAAGAACCACAGTAGCATCTGTCCAGTAATATTCCTTATCAATCGTTAAATCAAGCTCGTTTTTAATTAAATTACTTAATCTAGCCGAAAGTACAGCAGCAACTAATTCAAGGCGAGGAATAGAAATCCTTTTAATCGGGGCAACACGAGACTTACCCATAATCAAATTGCAATACACTACACCGTCACTACATACACTGCGCAAGTAACTACACGCCCCATAGCCCACAGTACTGGCGTCAGAAAAAGTATGAAGCTCTACCCGCTTGGTGTTGTTATCGGGCAAGATACACCTAATCACTTCTACTTGTTCAAGCTTAGGAAGCGACCCAAACCAACAGTCCCATCCCTGCTCCAGGCCTGGAATTTCGCTAATATTTTGGTCCCACCCCAAGTTAGACTGGCAGGCTTCTTGGAGCAACCTTCTAGCAGGCAGTAAAAAGGGTTGTATGATCCCGAGAGGGTCATAAGTCTGTCCGATCATTGAGAGCAGACCACGACGAGTATTTGGTTTGGTCTTAATATTCACTTTTACCTTTAGCAGATCTGACGAAGCGTCCCAGAACACTCCCAACGTTTTATGGACAGGCAACTTCCCGGATAGATTCACATGTCCTGCCAAGTCTTCAGGCGACAATTGTTCTAAGACAGTCCTGTTGTTGGATAAAAATTTAGTTAAATGAAATCCCCCACTTGCCAACAAGGGGCAAAGCTGGGTCACCAAATCACTGGCATCTTTCTCTGTAATACATGACACGCACATATCATCGACGTATATATTTCTTAACACCGCATCCACAACATCCTGACTCGCACCCGTTACATTCTCACTTGCTGTTCTCCTCAAAGCAAAAGCCGCACAGCAAGGGGAAGATTTGGCCCCAAAAACATGAGTGCGCATACGATAAGTTATAGCATTTTGGGTTAAATCGTTATCCGGATACCAAAGAAATCGCAACGAGTCCCGGTCGTTTTCATCTACCATTACTTGCGAAAACATTCCCTTTATGTCCGCAACTACCGCAATTGGGTGTTGCCGGAAACGAATCAAAACGCCAACAACAGTGTTAGTCAAATCGGGCCCGCGTAGCAGCTTATCGTTTAATGATTCACCATTGCAGCGAGCGCTACAATCGAATACAACGCGGAACTTACTCTCACCCATGATGCAGTGATGGGGAATATATCGTATCCGACCACTGGACGTCAACTCCTCAGAAACACGTTCGGCATACTTATCTATGTATTCAGACATCTTTTCTGAATAGCGATCGAAAAGAACAGGATCCTTCTGAAATTTTTTCTTAAGATATTTTAAACGCGTCTCTGCTAACGAACGACCATCGGACAACAGTGTCGCGTCACCTTTCCACAGGAGACCGACCGAATGATGACTATCTACTTTCTTAACCGATCTGTTTAAAATAAAAAGAGCATGTTTATCTTCCTGCGACAAAGCCAGTGCGTTTCTGCCTTCATCGCAGTCCTCAAAATCTTGGGCTAATATTTCTAATAATCGCTCGCAAGACGTATCTGTGTTTTCAGTGCTTAAAAAATTAACCATTAAATTAGAAGGCTCTTCCAGCCTCTGGTCTCCCCCATCTGTGCCGTAAATAGTCCACCCCAAAGCTGTGTGAAGCCCACATGGATCGCCTGGATCACCGACAATCATATTTTTCGTCAAAAATGCTTGGTGTAAATCACAACCTAATAAGAGATCTATATTTTTTTCGGCCAACGAAGGGAAGTTTAAGCTACAAAGGTGAGAATAACCTTGAATTAACTCGTCTGTTGGAATGCTACAACTTACATCCACCACTTCGTCGACTACAAACGCATCCTTCACTTTGAATGCTTCAACCTCATTCACCCCCTGGATGGCCAGGTCACTTACCTTTCGATCCATGACGGACACCGCATTGCTCGTAAGTAATCTCACATTCGTTGCCGAAGGAGACAACCCCAGTCGCTTGGCTAAGCGATCTGAACACATGTTGACGCTTGATCCTTCATCGATAAAAGCGTATGTAAGCACATAGTCGCCAGGATCATGTGCCCACACCTTCACGGGAACAACCTTAAAAATAGCTGATCCGGAGGCGTCCCCAGATAGATTAGTCCTAGAACTAGCTGCACACACCACCTGATCAGCGTCCTGATTCATCTCGTCGTCAGTGGGGGGAATATTAGCATCAACATTTATAGATTTTTTTTCCCTTGGATACCAATGAAGTAAGGTATTATGCTTCTTACCACAGCTACCACACGCTATTTTAACCCTGCAGCTAGAAACTTGATGCCCAGGGAGTAAGCAGTTAAAACACAGTCCCTTTTTCTGAACAATCAGTCTCCTATCATCTATCGATTTGGATTTAAAGTCAGGGCATCGCCATAATTTATGATGGCCTTCACAGCATGCACACACCAATTTGTTTAAAGGAAGTGATATTGATTTTTGAGCGGTGCAAACTCGCTGGGGTTTTCCTGCAAAATTTCGAGACCTCATCTGGTTTGATTGAATATGCTGCGTTTTATAGAGCAATCTGCCAAACTCGCTCTCGGCTTCCGAGGCCGATTTCTCAACTAAAATTCTCAAATCGTGAAACGACTTAAATCCATCTGTGCTCACGGAAACAAACTGAGATTTAACCCTATGTGGCAACTTTTCAAATAACCCATGCAAAAGCTCTTGTGAATTCAATATCCACATCTTGTCTAATCCTTCAAACGTTACTTCGCACTGAAACATCTTATCCGCAAGAAGTAGCAAACTTTCGGCATCACCCTCTTTGATTATAGGCCCGTTAAGAAAATCAACGCGTAGACGTTCGATAAGTTTTTGAACATCACCAAATCGCTTGTCCAATCTATCCCAAGCTTTAGCATAAGCAGTTTGACTATCAATAAGGCATCCTATTCCTGCGATCACTTCATGAGCCTTTCCTACGCATGCACTATTCAAAAATGCCATTCTATCTTCAAAATTAGTATATACACATTCCACGTGTCTTTTAAAACGCCTTTTGAAGTCTCAATATTTTAAGACATCTCCATCAAAATTATCAAGGTTTAGTCTAGGCGCAGGAGGTAAAGGTATCTGACCATAACCCACTTGCGCTGCTGGAAAATTGTTTACATTACCAAGAAAGGGTACCGCTCCTGGATTTAGAGTTGGCTTAGTAAAGTCTACCTTGCTGTCTGCTTCCAATTTACCTGTGTCAGAACCTTTTCTTATACAATGGGTCTGATTTTGCGGCGGTGAAAATTCATTATCATCGATATTCACAGGAAACCTTTCACTAACCTTTACATTAGAGATATTATCAACAGGGATGTCAAGATGCTTACTCAACAAATAGCTTGACGCACAACTTTCGTTAACGCTAGACCTTCCGTCAACATCGTACTTTAAAACCCGTGAAACCTCTTCCTTAACTTCAAACAGCACATCCTCTACCCGACAAGCAATTTTATCCAAATCTACGTCAACCTCATCATCATCACACGCAAGAACATCTGCATGTAGCAACGAAATTGCTTCAAAACACCTTTGCCACTCATTCTCAACACATGATGCTTCTTCTTTCACAGATTTACGGTTAAGCTGCCTTTTTAACACAGAAGCTCTTGCTTGAATAGCAATGATTTTTCGTTTTAATTCGTTCTTATTAATGGTCTGTGAATTGCTTTCACTACATCGCCCGGAGCTACCACTACTCGAAGTCACCGCCCTTTTATCATGAGAACTCATGGTTAAACAATTGGTACTAAAATAATTACCACAAACAAATGAAACACAAGTTATCAATCAAGACAAATGCCAAATTTTAAATAGAATTAAAACTTATCTTAAAAAAAAAATATATATAATTTCTCCTTAAAAGAAATGTAAAATATTGGCACTGTCGTAGAGACGACCGGTCAGCGTAGAGAGAGTTCCTTTAAATAATTATCCTGCTTAAAACTACCTCAATAATACTTAAGCGAATTAAACTGCCGCGCTCAGCTAATTAACTGAATTTTACCTATATGTAACTTATACTGCAGCGCTAACAGAAGCAACACTTAGCTTAAATATAAATGAAAGTTAAATAACTTACCAAAATTTAATTCCAAAGGTAGAAGAAGCACAATTAATCACACGCAAGAACAGTGATGAACGAAGAACAGATACAAAGGATAATATGAATGTATTTTAAGGAGAAATTATTACTCCTCTACTCGCCGACGCAGTCGTAACCAAAATGAACGACAATCAAACAAATTTCGCAATCGAAAACACTTGCCTGCCTCTAGTGGACCACGTGGTCACAAGACAACATAAATAAATAAAAGGGATCGTGTTTCTGTTTCCAACAAACACTTTTGTTAAAAGGGTAAATATGTAGAAAAAGGTTAAGAATCACTGTTTTAGACAAATACTATTGCGTGTATTTTTGCTAGAACGTTTTTGCTGAGGGAAAAGTCTTTTTTTTTCACAGGTGTGCCTGTGATAATGGAAGAAGAAACCCTCTTGCGACGCCAAATTTTTTGTGGCCTTGCTTTTGGCAGTGGGAAGAATGATTTAATGAGAGGTTTCAGGAATTGCTTCCAGGCTACAGCCTGGGTTTGATGACGCTTGGGTAGACGTAGAATGAACAGCAGCCTCAGTCATGTCAAGCACACTTGAGTCAATGTTTTTCTCGCTTGAATAAGCGTTTTGCACCTGATCAGTTACTGTGGAAGGTAAAAATTCATCCTCTGTAAAAATTTCTGAATTGAAGGAAAATATTCCAGTCCGCCTGAATGAAGAAGTAATATTTTCCAAGGTGTAGGATTTAACAAAAGCTTTATTAGACAATCCAGCAACATAATATAAAGACAGTGTTTCCCCAGGATGTGACAAATGCCATTTATCACAAAATGAGCTGTAGAATTTCTTGAAGGCTATAAATACACCCACATCTAAAGGTTGCAATTTGTGGCTGCAATGAGGCGGAAGGGTAAGCAGATCTAGCCATGGTTTTTAGCTAGCTCAACACCCTCTAAAGTTATATGGCTGTTATGATTATCCATGATCAGCACTCCCGGTTGATCTTTGGATACTGTCGTATTGTCAATAAAATGTTTCAAGACTTGTGGGAAAATGTCTTGTTTCATCCATCCTGATCGATTGCCCAAGCCAAAACTGCCAGCAGGAGCACCGCGCAATGTGGCTTGCAAATCAAACCCTAGGAAATATGAATGCTGGATGTAGAGCCATTCCAGCAGCACTGACACAGTAACGCATTATAATGTTTAAACCACGTTTCCCTGATCTTATTTGGCCAACTTGCTTGGTATCAGTTCTACATAAAATATGCCTGGAATTGGGAACTGTGTTAATTCCAGTCTCATCAAGATTCCAAATTCTGGTTGGAGAGATATTTGAATTGCTAATAATACTTTTGAGGTTGTCAAAAAAAGCATAAACAATGCCATGGCTCTGGCAAGGTTTGTACTTTCAGGTATTTTTAAACTTAAACCTCCCATTCGCTTACGAAAGCCTTTTAGTCAATCTTCTCCAGCAATTTTTTTTCATTCCATGAATTAGGAATTTTTTTGTTTTTTATTTTTGCATATTCATAAGCAAGTTTTTTAACTTTAATTTTGTCAAGGCCATAAAATAGCTTTGAAAGTTTAATGATGTAATCCTTTAATGTATGTTCTTCATCTTCTGTAAAAATATAAAAATACAAACAGTAATTAGCCTATTAACTGGATATGAAAAACTAGGTTAATAAATTCCTTATTTAATAACCTAACTAGGTTATTAAAAACTATCTAGGTTTTTAAATAAGGTATTAAATTACCCAGTAAACATTTTTCATCTAGCCAACGTTGGCGAAAGGCAGTTTTCCAGCAGCAGAAATGTTGGCAAGATGATGGCGTCCAAAGTTGGCCCAGAGTCGAGTGCACCAAAATCACATTTTCCGCCGACACTGATAAACTGCACTTTGCCAGCGTTTAGCCAACACTGAAATTCCAGACGCTGTAAAAAGTTGGCTAACTATGAATGACCAGCGTATGCTACTGCAGCTGCCCAACTACTTCAGCAATCTTACCAATGTTGGCAAAACGCTAACTGCCAACTTAAGAAACGTTGGGAAGATGTTGGTGCTAAAAATAAGCCCAGAGTTGTGTGAGGTGGATTCTACGAGTTTGCCAACCTTTACCTTGCGTTTACTCAATTGTACCACCACGTAGCGAACTTAACTAACGAACCGTTGGAATGTTTCATTTGTCTTCGTGCTGGTCACGTGACGGTTCCTCGTTAAGTTGCCTGTAAAAGACTAGACGCGTCCGACAGTTGACGATCGCTTAGTTTGGAGTCCACTACCAAATCAAGTTGGTTGAGTTTCGTATATAAATGTAGACTGCATTGGAATCTTTCATTTGTGGTTTTATTAGCGATGCAGTTGCTATATTTGTCCTCCTCCTTCATGCTTTCGAGCGTGTTAATTGCATGTTGGTTAACGTTAAGCGACGATTGACGTTGGTGATGAAGCAGCATACATGGGCGTCCCGTGACCAATTTCCAGGGGGGGGGGTAAAACTTCTGGGCCGGGCAGAATTATGCGAAAATGCAGTTTATATAGCAAAATTAATGTATTTTTTAATAAAAAGTTAATTTCCAGGGGGTGTGTGCCCACTTTGCCCCAGCGGACGCCCATGCCAGCATAGGTAAATAACTATAAGAACTATTTTTAATTCAGCAAATAGAAACGCTTAAAAAACAAATTATTAATAAGAACTTTAACTATTTCAAATAAAATTATGCGCATATCAAATGGAGCACCGTGCAACACGCACCGGGCTCATGCCGCTCAAATAAAATTGACTCATATAGACTTGAACAAAGGAGAACAAAGTTACATTGGCATTTTGTTGGCAAAGTTGGCAAATAGTTGGCAGTTTTTCCAACTTTTTACTGTCATCCAAAAACTGTTCGAATTTTTTTTTAACTATCAGACCATAGAGACATTTTTTTTTATTCTTTTTAAACGTTGAGGCATAACAAAAACATATAGGTCATCCCTCATCAGAAAATTTTCTGTTATTTAACAATCAAAGCAATTGAAATTTCATCAAGCAAAGAACTGTAGCAGAAGTACATTACTTATTGTCGCTGTTTTGTAAAAAGCTTGCATCAATATTTAACACAAACAACTGGTAATGTCTTTAAATAAAAAATTTTGGCCAACTTCTTACCAGCGTATCACCAACTTAGTCACAGGGGAGACAGCACCAATGCTGCCTTTAACATTAGCCCAACACATTACCAGCAGCTGTGAACACGAATTTTACAAAGCAACAAACAGTGACAAAAAAGCTTTTTTGAGCGTAAATTTAATTTTTTTTTCCACTTTAGTACTTAACGCAACAAATAGGACAAACCAGAACTAAAAAATAAATCATTGGCATTGCTGGTTAAATTTTGGTAATTTTGCCAACTTTCTTCCAATCCAGTCGCGCTAAAGCCAACGTTGGCCCGATGATGAATGTTTATTGGGTAGGTTATTAAATTCCTTATTTAATAACTTAGTTTTTCATTAGGTTACATTTCATTCTCAAATCTTAATTAGGCTTAGATCAAACCATTAGCCTAACTGACAAAATCTGTTAGCCTCTTTGTCAATATAGGCCTAGGTTAGAAGCATAAAACTCAGTCCAACAAAAATTTGCTTACTTGAGTTGTAGTCATAGACATTTTCTTAACTTTATGGTTTCCTGGATGCATCTTTTTCTTATAACGGTGCAAAGTACAATAGGTATTCCGTAAACTTTCGAAGCTTTTCTGAAACTGAGTTCATTAGTAAGAACACCTTTCAAAGCTTTATTTAGGTATATTCATGGACTCCTAAATAATAGAACCTGGACTGGAAACGAGAAATTACGAGTGTACAAAAGTAGGCCATTGCAGTAAAATTGTCTTTTTAGAAAAAAAATATTGATGCTTTTTTTAAAAGCATAAATTGGTTAAATTAAAGCTTTACTTGATTGATATTTGCAGCGGAAACGTTTGGGTCGGCCCACAGCCTAGTTGAACCAAAAATGTTCTTTTTTAGTCGACTTGAATTTAGTACGAATGAGATTCTATGATAAACATCATCTTAGTCTAGCGACTATTTCTCTGATTTGGTATAAGCATGATTTAAAAAGCTACAATCAAACTAAAAGGCTATATTGAAAAACAAACAGTAGAATAACATCAACTTCTAAAATAGAATAACAAAAATATGTAATAAACAATTAGATAAAAATATATATGAAAAAATAAAATGCATACATGAGTAAAGTAAAAACTATTATCGAACGCATAAACGTTGTGACAAGCTTGGTTTTGGGAGAAGCTTGTAGAAAGCTTGTAGGTAACTAAGATCAATCATAAAGTACGTTTGATATGTACACAAGTACTACAAAATGAAAGACCAAAACAGAAGAATGAAAAAACTACGTAACAATATTTTATAAGTAACTGGACTGCAATTTACAGTTCATTTGCAACGTTTTAAGGTGGTTTATGTAACAGTAGCTTTAACAAAAATATACTTCAGGATGTGATACAAAGTAACACAAACCTAAACTTAAAAAAAGCAAAACATTAATGAATTTCGGCAAATTTTAGAAGCTTGACGAGTTTAAATGGTTTATAAAAAACAGTAACATTACTAAATGTTTAAATCCGGACAACAACAAACGAATTATTATTTTTACGCATAGCTAGACGTTATCTAAAAAAAACTAGTAATAATATTTGCAAAAATCAATAATTTTAACTGGGAGTATTTACAGTTTAATTACTATTAAGTTTTCTAATTTTGGCACTAGTACCTCTACGCCCCTTTTCCGTTAATTGGCGAATTAAATTTTTGCACATGCAATTGTAGAAACGTATTGACACTCCTTCTACAATATTGTGCCCGTTGCTACACAATACTGGAAGCGACCGAAAAGCAACATCATCATTAAAATAAGATATGTTTACAATTTCTTTAAAAATTTCCTGCTGATTTTCGGCACTTAAAAATGACTTTTTCAAGTCACTATTGCAAAGTTCAGCAAAAACCTTCCAACAAAAACAACCAATTTCATATAACTCGGTTGTTGGTTTCCAAAGACCCCCACGATTTATGCCATCAAAAAATTTGTTTGCATACTCATGCATAGTTGTTGTTAAAGGAGGAACATATTCAACTATGGTTGCAACAGTAGCTGTTTTGCATTCAACGCATCTTGTTGATTTAACCAGTGATTTGCAACAGTATCCGGTAACATAAAATATAACAGCTGCATCATTTTCTGTCGGCAATATATTAAATAGTAGCTCAGCTTGCAAGGCTTCTGCTGTGGCCATTAATTTATTGTTACTAGTGCATTTTGTTTTGACTATGATATCAATCTCAGCGATAGATATTTGCGAATATTTCAACAACGAGATTGAGCGGATTTTCCTGTCACTTTCTTGAAGTTGTCTCATAGAAATATAATAATTTGCTCCACTGAGTTGACGAATTCGGCTGAATCTTCGTTCCATCATATCTGATTGAATTTTTCCCAACAGCACATAATTGAAGCCACAGTTTTCCAACAAGTATTTTGACATCTGCGTTATTGCTTCACATGTTTAATGCAAAGCACGGGAAGTGTGTTCAGTTAATCCAGGTTGCTGAATAGAAAAAAAAAAAGATATTAAGAAAATACCCATATAAACATAACAATGAAAACATTGTAACAAAGAAAATCACAGAAAGATCATTAAGTAATACAAAGATTTTGCAAACAGCCAGTCGGATGTGAATACAATAAATTGCAAGCAGCTGATCTAATAATTTTGTTTCAATTAAAAACTTACGTTATGACACTACTCTTGAAAATTAACATATCAGATATAGGTATGAAATCTGTTTTATATTTTTAAACAAAAAAAGTTTGCAAAACATACTTACATTTGAATTTTTCCAAAAACTAACATAATGGCCAAAGTCCGTCAAAAATTTCAACTTCCAATCAGCAGTGGATCGAACTGGGTCACGAGAAATATCCCGTTTATGCTTTCCAATTTCTGATGTTGAAACATTTAAAATATTCCACAGCTTCAAAAACAAATCAATAGCAGAAGCAGTTTCATGAAATCCATATTCCTTTAATCCAATCACAGTTGACTCATGAAACACAGCCAGAGCAAGTTTAACATTAACTTTTTCTATACTATTGGGTTTTAAAACTGTTTCTGTTAGACGATGGGCAATCCTTAAAGGTTTTTGGCATTCAAGATTGTAAACTTTCTCTATATCTGCAAAACTGGCTGTAAGTGGAGTATCAAGTATGGGAGTCATACAAGGCATTTCAAACACTCTTCTGTTCACTAAGTTATTATATATATTCTTAATTATGTGAGTAGGGTCAAATATTAAAAAGATTTTTCCATCTGTATACTTGTTTGGAATGGATGCTTTCCATGCACCATTACAAAGAAAATCTTTGAAAAACTTTCTATTTGCAGAAGCATTGTCAACACAGATTCCAATAACATTAAATCCAATTTCATGAACAAGTAGCATAACTTTATCAAAACAAGCTTTTTGTGTTTCAGCTTTTAAATTTTTAATTGGGTAAATTCCTACCATATCTTGATAGCCACTAGATAAAGACTTAATCATGAAACACAAAGCTGTGGCAGCTACAGCACAACTTTCAGTCAAGCCAAAAACCTGTCCTCCACTTGATTCGACACGTTTTGAAAGATATATTTCATCAATCATCAAGAGAACATTTCTGTCAAAAAAGTTTAACTTTGAAAATCTTATATTAAGATAATCAGAATCATCAAGTCCAGTTCTTTGGTCTAGATTCATTGTTATTTTTCTCAACGTTTTCACTGAAAGTAATATAATAATTTGCTCTTGACATAGCCTTTCATATGCCTTAGAACTGGTTGCATGCATTATGTAAGACATGACCAACATTTCTACTGAATAGCGACGTTGTTTTTTAGTAATAAAAAGTAATTTCAATTGCTCCAATATAAAATTCAATGGTTTTTTTTTATAGTCATCCTGGCACAAATCAATGTATTTTTCTATTAGATTTAATAATTTTGCTTTAATTGTTTCCATTAATGTTGTGATGTTTTGGTCTAAATTTTTTGCAAAGGTTATTAAATTTTCTACTTCAGAAAATAGTGTTACTTTCTCAGAAGACAAAATGTGATGGTAACAAGAAGGAGGAATAAGTTTTTTTTCATGATAGATTTGCACATGCAGATCTTTACCAATGTTTATGGAAAACAAAATTGAGAATGGTTGTTCAATAGACAAATATATTAAAGAAATTCCTGCTTCTGATTTATATAAAACAAACTGTGGAGACAAAACTGTGCATGAAAGTTTTTCTAACAAATCATCAAAATTTTTTAAATTGTCAGACTGCAAAAAATTTTCACACTGTTTTTGCAGTATTGCTGATTCATTATCATGCCTAGTTTTTGAAAGAGCATTACCGCTTCTTAAAGGTATATCTTTATTTGTATAATACAAAGGAATATTTTTGAAAATTGAAGGAACAGCACCAGGTTTTAGTCTTCTATAACATAAGTGCTCACTATCTCTTTTTCTTTTGCGTCTTTGGTTTGAATCATGAGAAACTTTAATAAAATCATCTGCTTTAAAATGGAGTGAGCACAACTTTGAGTATTTTGAGGGTTTAAAATTTTTCCTAGCTATGTTTTTTAACCAATTACATAAAAGTTCTTCATTTTTTAAAGGGAATGAATGATATGTAACATTTAACTTTTTTTCTTCTGAAGAGTATCCAGATTTGCAATCAATGGCAGCACATTTATAAACCATTTTTTAAATAAATATTTTTCTATGCAAAAAAAGGTAATTAAAAGGTTAAAAAAATGCCTTTTCCTTAAATTTAAATAAGATAACCAAAAAATAATAACCTTTAAATACACTTTTAAAATAAGATAATCAAAAAATAAAGTAGAAAAACACTAAACTTTAAAATGCAATTATGTGCTTCAATAATAAATGTACTAATTGTATTAAATTCAATAATTTATTCAGTAGTAACATTCAATTGAAGTAGCAGATAGATAAGACATAAATGTTGTTGCATATAAATTAAAAAATAAAAAAATGTATTACTTCTTTTATTGTTTTTACTAATGTCACAAAAATAATAGTGAATAAATTATAATGCCATTGTTAAACTATGCAATGATCAAGCTTGATTCTGTGAAAAAATACACAACAAATAGAAAATAGCTGTTCATTCGTAAGTTGCCTACATTATTAACTGATAAAAAATTTTACCTGAATACCAGAAGTAGAATATTAATTTTGCTAGTATTTGTAAATTAATGTGTGCAATATTTGTGATTCTTACATATTTTCCTTAGTCATTAATCTTTTTCTAATAAACCTACACTGATTTTTTTCCAGCATTCTTTTCACATTTATCATAAATCTATTGTTCATTATATTTTGCAAGCCATACTTCTAAGTTTAATAACTTAACAGTGAATAGTTTCTAAAAAATCGAACTAATTTTTTAGCTTTTTACAACTGGCCTACCTTTGTACACGCGCTCTGCGATTTTCAATTCCGTTTCCAGTCCAGGTTCTATTATTTAGGAGTCCATGGTATATTCTTCACTAAATAAACCCTTATTCGATAATCTAGATTTAAATGTAAGCATGACCTGAAATACAAGGGATCTATGGAACGCCATGCTGCAAAGGTCCCACATAGTTATAATTGATGGAAAATAGCTTTTAGTTTATACACACTATACTTTGACAACTAAAAATTTTGATCAACTGTTAGCTAGATTAGTAGTCTTTTCAAAGAAACCAACACTAATACTTTTAGTAACTTCAAGAAACTATAAAATTCTTACAAAAATTAACCTAAAATGGACATTTTTTACCCCAAAAATCAAAAAACAGCTTTACTGCCTTCTAAACCAGCGATTCCACGAATTTTAATTTTGGAATCAGCATGTCTTACAAAAGTGTGTTTCCAAATGCAAAAATTTCAAAAAATCCGTTTTCCGTTTTCAAATAAATCCGGTGTTCCATGGGTCCCACACTTCCCTTACATCTAAAAAAGCGACTTCGGCTTTAGCATATTTAAAAAACTACTTCGGTTCCAACTCCAACCAAAAACATGCGACTCCGACTTCCGACCTTAACTCCACAACCCTGGTTTAAACCAAAACAGTGTATGCAAAGTTTCGTATCTCGTCTCGGTCTCGTCTCGGTCTCGAAGCACCGTGTCTTGACTCCACCTCTGACGGATAGGTAAATAAAAAGATTTATTCTGAAAATTAGCCTAAAAGTTTAAAATGTCTACAAGCAAGAGAAAGAATTGATTGTGGAAAAAGACGGTTTAGCAATGAGTGGTGCAAAAAATATTAAGAATCTATGACTCACTTTCCTTGTCTAGAGAGCAGAAGAGTTAAAACGCAAGATATCAATTGTGAAAACTGTGTTAAATTGGTTTAAAAACTATCATCTGCATTTGCAATTGCTTAATTTAATAAAAGAAAATTAAGAAAAATTAAAGTATAATAAAATTTTTAATTTTTTTTTTTTAATATTTTTTTATTTTCATTTTTACTCACAATCAGCTTGAAATTACTTATAGCGCAAGTAGAAATACGTCAGTTAACTGACGTTGTGCATAGTCGCTGTACCTTTGAACAGAGCAGTGTGGTGTTGATAAGAAAAAGAAAGCAAAAAGAAGATAATTGATACAGACATCCGAGCCATAGTCAGAGAATGTTGTATAATCATGGGTGGTAGAAACAACAAACTCAAAGACCAAAAGGGTCAGGCAGGCAAAGAAACCCACCAAAAGAAATTCTGCCGCGGGTCAAAAGGAGCATTTCAAAAGCATATGGCTGGAAAAAAATTTACATATTTAATACATAGAAATACAAACAGTAAATAAGAAAAGGTGCAAAAAGAAGTAATTATGTGAATTTAATCCAACTTGATGGGGCGTAATGAACTGGATGTTGCCTTTCAAGTCACATCAGGCATTTATCACCATCAATTTTTTCGTCCAATTAAGTAGTGTTACCTGTAACAATATAAACCAGCAACAAAATGTTTTAAATTTTATTACTATTTTTATTTTTTAATTTTTTTTTAATCTCTTTATTTATCCTCCTGACTTGCAGTAAAGCGACAGAGGCGCTAATACATAGGATAAGCATTTACCCCGACCTGCTTCCGGAGATACCAAGATATTGCTGTCCGCTAGTAATTTAATAGAGATATGACTGTAATTTAGAACTGCTTGCCAGGACCACCAAGCAGGGGAATGTGCCCTAAAGTGTCTTTCCCAAGGACACAACAGAATGGCGCGAGTGGGTTTTGAACCGAGACCGTGTTGGTCACGAGCCCGGCGCTTTAACCACTCGACCACGCTGCCGACTATTAAAAATTACGTTTCGATGAGGTGCTTTTGAAATTCTGTGGGAAATTTTTTATATGATTTTATCTGTTTAATGCTTGATGGGACTTTATTCCAAGAAAGAGGACCTCAGTACTTTGAAGATTGTTTAGTTATTTATGTATTTAATCTACAAAATGAGGAATAGAATTTGGACTGACTTCTTGTACATTTGGTGAAGTTATCGCTTAGCAGGTTATTTTGAAAAAAATGATCAAAGCATGGTGATAACATGACTTTTATATATTTATACATAAAACGAGTTATTTCTAATTCGGCTATTTAATCGATTGGCATTATGTTATTGTTTCGCAAGATGTCAGTAACGTTAGCTCTGTGATGTAATCCAAATGTCGATCGTATGAATTTATTAGCGATTCGTTGAATTTTTGAGGCTGTGTTTTTAAATTACTAATATACCAAGTTGTAATGTAATATCTTAAATAACTGATTATCAGGGAGATGTGTAATACAAGCAGAGTTCTTTTTTGTCAAAGTATTTTGAAATTTTTTTTGATAGTAGCCTATCGTAACTTACCAGATTTTTCGTAGCACAAAGGCTGTCACACTTCATAATAATTTTAATCATAACGATGCAATTTTTCCCCATTAAAAGTAATTCATAGTTTCGTTATAAGAGAATAATTACGTCTCTTGATCGCTGCTCTTGTATTATGCGATATACGTCCAATTTGTTCTATTGCTCGTTATATGTATCTTCTTTTCTCTCTGCGCCGACAGTATGACCTAATATGTTTTGTTCAAGCTTTGCTGTTTCGAAGACAGTAGAATCTTCGCGTATATGCTACTTGATTCGAGCGTAACGATCTCTCCAGGGAGTTCTGGCTAAATCTCGAATTTACGAGCAAGTTTAGCTGTGTGATCTTGTTTTCTATATAAAGCCGATGCGTAGCGAATTATTATGATTAGATGTGATTTTGAGACGACTCGAGTGGAAGTAATTTGGTTGGGCGCGGAAGGCCCGTTAGTTTTTGTATTGGTCGTCGAGTGTTGAATTTATTTTGCGGCAGTGGTTGGCAGTTGTATTCTACAGAGGTAGAATTATTTGTGTTGATTGAATCAAGTTATAGTGTTGATTTCGCTTTGCAGTTTAGCAAAGCGTGGAATAGAAGTTTGGTCGGACGTGATTTTTGTAATACATTCGTTCTTATTAGAAACAGTGGTCTCCATTTGTTGTGAAGAAGAGTCTTCAACGAAATCAATTCGAGCTTTCGCTAAACCAACTGTATAAACCGTCAGGTTCATAGCAAGACTACTTCTTGAGCCGGAATAAAACAGCTTTGTTTCAGCGCAGGTATTCGGGTTACCTAGCTCAACTGGTCCTTTGGGATTCCCGAACAAAGTCTGTGACAAAGGCCATATGCAATTTCCAACTTAAATGTTTATGAAATATTCTTCCCAAAAATTTTGTTTTTGGTTGTTGAGAAATAAATTTATTTCTGATTGAAAGCGTCAGTTTAATTGTTTGATGCAGGACTTTGTGTTGGGTGTGCGAAAGATTGTATAGTGTGTTTTGTCAATGTTTTAGCGTTGCTGATATTATTTAAAACTGTTTCACAGATATTTGGAGGTGCTACATCTCTGCAGCTCTTATGGGGAAGCGGCCACTGGGGTCGGGTTAAATTCTTTAGTTAAATTTGATTTGTTTGATTTTTAGCATTCATACGTCTTGGTATCTATTTATTCTTATGTAATGCTGGTTGTACATTTAATTTAAGAGTAATATAGGACAGCTTTTATTAGAAAATAAAACAACTAAAACTATTATATACAGACAATATGTATATATATAGAAATTAACTGTTAAAAACCATATCCACAGCTACTTATTTGGTCTCTCAGCTTGTCAGATGATAAATAAAAAGTAGTATGGTTTTAGCAAAAGCAATTTGGTAATCCTGTACTTTAGCATGGTACCGGTAAATAAAAAATTTTTTTATGAATCCAAGAAAAGCTTTATTGTAAAATGATGCACGACACATTTACCCACAACAACATATACTTTTCATTTGTCTGCATGGCTTTCTACATTCCCACTGACATCCATCAATAGATAAAGCATAGTTGACAAAAACCATTTCACTGTTGCATTGATTGCAATAAAAGTTATTTCGAGTAAGTCTTATTCAAGCACAAAACAACACCCACTCATGCTTTTCACAAAGCTCAAACAAAGTCTGGCATGTAAAGTCCATATCTTGTAGCTCAGCAATTAATAAAACATTCTCAACAATGAAATTCAGTGCATGAGGTCTACCTGCCATCTTTAATTTTAAAATGGCACTGAAAAATATAAAAATAAAATTTTTTTTATTTACCGTTCTAAAGTACAGGATTACCAGCAATTAAAAAAGTTATTGTAAATTTTTGTTTTATTTTGCTATTTGATCAGCTAAAAATCTATCAAGATAATGTTGCTATTGCTTTAAATGTTTTTTTTTAATTTTGTTGTATTGATCCAAGTGTAGTTGTTGAGCAGTTTTGTTAGTTTTTAAATTTGTTCTGTTTGCTATAGCATTTAATAACTTTGTTAGAGTAAATATCAATATTGCTATGGATCTACTGCCAGAAAATTTTGGGGTAATATAAGTGTCTTGAAATGAACTTACACTTTTTTTTCATTAGATCTTTCCTTTTAGATTTCTTTTATTTTATGCACATTTTTTTGACATCTTAATTTTTTTCAGGTGTAGCTTAGTAAATACAAGTTTTAAACAATGTTTAAGTATTGTCACTTTTTGATTAGGTAAACCTAAATCAGTATAAAAACAATGTTTTTTGGAAGGAATGACAGAGTCATTTTTTATTCATACCTTCAAACTTTTTTCATTATTATTGCAAGTATGATCTTTATTTCTATAGTTTAATATTACTCTATTATTTCAGCAAATACTGTAATAATTGAATGTTTTGTTTAAATAATTAGCTTCCCTGCTAAATTGCAGAAAAAAGCCAGTTGAATGATGAAAGCCAACTGCATTGTCTTATCATATGCTAGCTTCATTCTTGAATAAATAAGAAGCAAATGAGCATTATTTAGTATCATTTTTCAAATAAATTTTCAGTTATGTAGTACATATACTGGTAATTTCTATAGAAATAAATATTTAATATACTATGTTATTACAATATTAAATTTAATATGCAGGGGTGCACAAATATAATGATCAGTAATTGGCTGCAATTATTTGGTATTTGCTGCTATATCATGGCTGATTAATTAATAAGTTACAACCAGTTTGCTTATTGTTACGCATTTGTTTTTAGTATATATATACAAAATTTTATTAACATGAAGTCATATCAGAATCAGATCATGGTTTAGAAAAAATTCTTAGAGTCGAATAGAAGTTGGAGTTTAAATCAGTGGAGTTGGACTGGACTTGGACCCAAAAAAAGTGAACTCTGCTCATCTCTGGTTCTAACCACTCGACCATGCTGCCGACAATAATGAAATAATAATAACCACAAGAGTAATTATGGGATAGTTTTGCAAACATACATCAGGTCTCATTAAGAAGTCACTGCAGCAATTTTTTTCTTGGTGACGCTAACCTAGAATCTCCAAAGAGCACCTTGATGGAATAAAAAAGAAACCAAGTGGAAAAGGATTTCCTCAAACAGTGAAAGTAACCACAGAGGGATCTGGGTAAGTTTCACAAAAAAAATCATTTGAGGTGACTTTATGAAAAAAAAAAAAAAATCACTTATGGTGATTTTTGAGAGACCCAAATTTTGTGCATACATAAATGAATTAAAACATGAAATTCTATACTATAAGTATTTGTTTTAGGTATTTTATTAAATGTATTTATCATAAGTGCAATCCTATTTAAATAGAATCTTATTGTTTTTTTGTATTGATGCCAAGATCCAGTGCTAGGTCTAGAAATTTTGAGGCTGTGTGGAGTTGGTAAATATGTTTTATAGACTTAATTTGACTTTAATGTTTTACTAGTAAAAATGGTTTTTCAGATTTTCTTTTGCTACATTTTCTTGTCAATTAAAGAACTGGATTTTTTTTGCTAACAGACCCCTATTTTCATGCAATTGTGTTTGTGAATAGTACAAAAAATCTTGTGTATTTTGATGAATATATAATAAAAACTTCAAACTGTGAATTTAATTAAAAAATTTAATGTGGCTATTGTTTTTTTGTTTTTCAGTAAACTTTATCAATTTATTATGTAAAGTCAATTGTTGATTCCTTTTATCTTGTTTGTGTTCAAAAAGTTTATTTTGTTATCTTCATTAGCCATGCATTTTTTCTTTTGGTGATAAATATATAGTAGGCTTATCAGTTGGTTGATTAAAAAGTAAATTTAATCTTTGTAAATGCTGAACTACTTAAAAATAATATTTTAATGTTTTTATGCATGAATACAAATTATAGATCAAAAACAATATATTAACTATCGTAAATCAAAATTAATTAAAAATATGTAATCTATTTAATATTGTTTTTTTAATTAAAATGTTGGTTTACACTAACCTGCCATATTTTTTTTAGAATCAAGCTTTCAAGTTTATTTTGTTAAACATCACCTCATTCTATAGTCCACTAGAATTTGGGGCAGAGAACTTTTGGGTCTCTTCAATAAGTCACTGTAAATGATTTTTTTGGTAAAACTAATTGGAATCCCCTCTACAGCACCTAGATTGAAATAAAAAAAAAGCAAGGGAAAGGGATTTCTTCAAGAAGCAATAGTAACCACAGGTTGATTTAGTTAGTTTCACAAACAAAAATTGCTTATGGTGACTTCTTGAAGAGACCCAAACTTTTGTGCTTTGATTTAACCAAATGTAAAATTCATTTGTATTTGCTCATTTAAAACCTTAAAGAATGAACAGACAATAGCAAGAAATCAAACAATTATAAATAGCTTTAAATTACCCAATTTTACTTATAGGCACGTAATTAACAGCCATAAAGCACTATTCATTAATGGACAGAAAAAGAAAATGGTTATTTATTAAATGAATTAATAAGTGACTTGAATGACTGCCAAGTGACAGCAAGGTCTTCAAGTTGCAGCCATTTTTGACAAATTTAAGGCTCCAAATAAAACAAAATAGACAAACTATTTACTGAATATGAAAAAACAGCTAAAAATAAAGTATGGGCCATCTGATTCTGACCTTATGTACACAAAAAAAGGAAAGCAAGAGTTTACTAACAGCTTTTAAAAAATGTAAATATAGCAGTTTACATTGATTTATTGCAATTTATTTAAAGACATATATATAACATTTTTTCTAAACTCTTAAATTGACTAAAAAGGAGGTTACAAATTATGTTGGTTTTAGAGTTTCCCAGTTTAATAGCATTATAAATAAAATATAACCAATTTTTTGGTTGAATAGTAAAACAAAGAATATCATCAATCCAATTTTAGTCCAGTTTAAATAACCCCAGTGAATGGAGGTGGCTGGATGCATCCCACTACTTCTACAATCTTCTTACTTTTCTCTCCACTTACACCAATCTGCTCATCTTTTTTCCTTAAACCAATCTTTCTCATGTTTTCTTCAACTTGCTCCCTCCATTTTATCCTCAATCAGCCCTGTTTATGTTTTTCATCTACTTCATATACCATTGCCGTCATCAAAACATCTTTTTTCAGGTTGTCTCAAAACATGACCATACCACCTCACACCATTCACACTTGCCAGCTTATCTGCTCTTTCCTTCAACCCCAACTTGTCCATCAGCTACAGTGTATTCCTCTTGTCCACCAATTTTACACCGCACATCATTCTTACCATAGATCTTTGTGCTCTTCTTAAAATAGCTAATTCTTTTTCCCTTGTAGGTTGGCACCAACACACTAGTCTTTCAATGTTCCAGCATTTCTTTTCCCTCAAGTATTCTCTGACAAAGTTTCATCATCGCAATAATTAATTGAATTATTATATTAAATAAGAATAATGTTGCTTTACCATAAAAACTGACCCACAATAGTCAGTGGGAGTGAAGAGTTGAAAGCTTGTGCACGTTTTTAGTTCAACAAATAAAGTTTTTTTTATCCATAAAATGTTAAGAAAGAGAGAGAGACATTTTATTTCACCTTGCGTATATTTAAAAAAAGAAAACCATTTTGAAATATATAAAAAGATGATAAGCTATTAGCTGTGTAAAGGTCAGTCAACTACTAGATAAATAAAAACAAAAAACAAAATAAAGAAAAAGCAATTATTTTAATCATATAATAACTTAGAAAATAACAATACCATAAAGGGAAACAATACACATAACACAAATATCACAACAAGAAATAAACAATTTTTTTGTCAATATATTAAAATTCTGCACTGTGCTGATGTTCACAAATAGCCAAAAGTATGAAAGGGCTGAAAAATGAATTATTAGAAAAACAATTAATGGCAGGTAATTTCACTGTTACCATTCACAACTGCGTGAAAATTTTTTTGTTGCATTGGCTGCAATCAGTCAGTCAGTCAGTCAGTGTTTTTTTATTCTCGATCATTATTAAACAGTTTAACACAAAAATTATAAACATTAAAAAGATCAAGAAAAGGAAGAAGCAGCACAACGTCAGACGTTAAAACATGCATATGACAAACAAAGTAAAAGTACAAGATAGTATAAAGCATGGCTGCAACACCTTAATCATATAAAGACATAAATGAAAAAAGAAAAAAACAAAATAAATAAACAAATACGTAAAAATAATATTATGAAACAAACTGAACAATTAAATAACCAGTGCATGACTAGGCTGCGTAATGATGATGGGTGGCACAGCTAGCCAAGATGGAAATTTAGCTCAACTGAGCAAGGTGAGTAAAGAAAAATAACAATCAAAGCTCAAATTTCTGTGACCAGATTATTGCACTGTGCATCTTTTTTATTAAGTATTTACAATTTAAAAAATATAATGTTTTTTTTAATGGTAAAATGTGGAATTACTGCAGAAGAATTATTATCTGTTTTTATACTTTTTCAGTCTTGGATTTGTGGTAATTATGAAAATGCAGTATATTTAGCTGAATATATTGCGAGTTTTTTGTGCTAGCAAGAATTTTAAGTCTTAGGTTGTTGTAAGAAGACAGCACAGCGTTGTGCCTGCCAAACCCAAGCTCACCAGATGTAATACCTTAGATTAGATTTCATAAATACAAGGTATAAGTTTTTTAAAAATTTTTTTGATTGGTGCTCATCAGAAAAATTCTCAATAACATCAAGTCAGAACTTCACAATTAATATATATTTATATATCTGTAATTTAGCACATTGAAATATGAATTTATTTTTTTACAGATCTATTTGTTATATTTGGTTTGATTGATGTTTAATCATCTATGTTTCAATTTGGTAAATTTTTATAGATATTTTTATTTAAATGTTTAAAAGTTTTTTTTAGTCTACATTCTTACTATGAAGACATCTCGTACAGGTTATCAAAAATTGGGACAGTCATCAAGTTTTTTTCATGGAAAATTTTTTAAATATAATTTTCTAAAAATAACTTCACCTACATTTCAAAGCTTCCTCTTTTTTATTGGACATTATTTTTGCCTTACAACTCATTATGCACCACTTGCTTTGTTACCTACCACATTAATGTATTTAAATGATAATTGGTCAGTTATTCCTTCACTTGTGTATATTCTAATTATCACTGTCTTTTTTGTGGGTGCACTATACCAGATGCAGGATTATCTGTTATTTCATCCCAACATGCCAGAAACTTCAAGAATATACGTTGGAGAACCACCAGATTGTTTTTCAACAGAAGAAGTTTATATTGACACTACTGATAGAGTCAAGCTGCATGGTTATTTTATTAAGCAATCAGAAGATTTGCTGCAAGATGCTCCTACACTTGTCTACTTTCATGGGAATGCAGGTTTGTTTTGTTGGTGTTTAAAAGTTACCTTTTTATTGCCAAAGTACTAATGTTTAGCATTGAAACCAAAGTTAACTGTGCAAGTTGTATGTAGATATAAGCCAAACTTTTCCCAAAAAAAAAACAAATATACTGGAACAAACAAGAATTTTTAATTATTTTATAGGATAAAGCACTTTATGACAAATACAATCATATGACAAAGTACAAAACTGGTTATGTAACTATAAAATAGAATTTGCTTTACACTATTAGATTATACTAGAAATTATGTCATCACTGCCTCAGTGTTTACTGCAATGGCTTAAAACTTCAGTCAATCAATGCACTTTGAATAAAACAGTAACGAATTTGTGAAATACACTTAAAAGAACAACTTGTAGAGAAATAAATTAAGTGAGGCGGTGGTGCACCACTAAAGCATGTACTACATAACAATAGAAAGGATGACATCATAGTTAAAAGCTTAAAAATTACTGTAAAGGACTAAAAATCAACTGTAAGTTTATAAAGTCAAGATTAGGATTAAGAATGAAGTATGACAACCACACATTGTGATAATTGCTGCTTTACTTGTGCAATCGTCAAATTAAGTTATTTGTTTGATGTTGTAGATGAGATGTATTAGGCTATGTATGTAAGTGTATTGTTTTGATTTATTTTCAAATTATATATTAAAATTTTTGTTTGATAATATGGATTTATTCAATGTGTTAGCATGTAATTGGTAGTGTGTATTTGTGTGTATAGGCCAGGGGTGGGCAACCCTCGGCATGCATGCTGAACTTGGCACATGTACACTTTTATCTGGCATGCGAGCGAGGCCACAGAAATGAAATCCTTCCTCTTTCAAATGAAAAAAATTATAACTTACAAGCTGCAGTACCATTGTATGAAGGATTGGAATTTCTGAGTTTATTGATCATGTTTTTATTAACCATCATACAATTATTTTAAAATTCATATGTTCTTCTGGTAAATTCAGAGGCAAGTAAAACTTCAACAAATATAACAGGCATAATATTTATTAAAGAGCTCAACGACGTTTCGTTCATTACATCAGGCGGACTTCATCAGGTAAAAGCAGAACACAACGCGCACCGTATTTAAAAACCAAGAAGTTAAAAACACAAACCAACAAACACAAGGTGAGAAGCGAACATACATAACAATTCAATAATTACTTAGTGCAAAAGAAACAAATTTAACTGGTTAAAAACCCACATAAGTTGAGATTTTTTATATCACTGTATATTTTTGGAAAAACATTACGATCTTTATCATTTATTGAATTTTTTGTATTATTAATATAAAATGATTCTAAAAATTTTCTTTTATCATAGTCTTTAGAATCGTTTTATATTAAAATACAAAAAATTCAATAAATGATAAAGATCGTAATGTTTTTCCAAAAATATACAGTGATATAAAAAATCTCAACTTATGTGGGTTTTCAACCAGTTAAATTTGTTTCTTTTGCACTAAGTAATTATTGAATTGTTATGTATGTTCGCTTCTCACCTTGTGTTTGTTGGTTTGTGTTTTTAACTTCTTGGTTTTTAAATACGGTGCGCGTTGTGTTCTGCTTTTACCTGATGAAGTCCGCCCGATGTAACAGACAAAACGTCGTTGAGTTCTTTAATAAATATTACGCCTGTTATATTTGTTGAAGTTTTACTTGCCTCTGAATTTACCAGAAGAACATATGAATTTTAAAATAAGTAATATCCCTGGTAACAGTGTTTATATTAATTACAAAGCCATCATACAATTATTGCAAAAACTCTTGCATTTTTCATTTAATTATTTAGTTAATTGTAACAGTAAAAGAAAAAACAAGAGATACAGCTAGACATTTTTGGTTTACAATAAACTCTTTTCAAAGTATAATTTAAAATTTTTTATATAATAATTATATGCACTAAAAAAATTTTAAAACATAAACTATTAAGTCATCTAAATTTAATATATAGATCATTGATTGATTAAATAAACTGTGTAGTTGATGGAATTAAATTTTTATAAAATACATTACAATGGTTTGAATATTTTTCTATAAAGCAAGTCAATCAGTTAAATTACTGCAAGTCTATCATAGTCCAGACTGTTGTTAACAAAGAATTAAAATTGATAGAAACAGATCAAAACAAAATTAAATGTCAGTTTGAAAGTTTAAGAAAATTGGTTTTGCCTCACTTAAACATAGTGGAAAAAACTTGTAAAAAGAACTTGTTTTTTTTTGCCTTTACAGAATGAGCATAATGTCAGAACCATCAGCTAAGAAACATCATTCAATTGAAGATGTCATAGTATTCCAAAGATACTGGACTGAAAAATTTGGTGTGATTAAGAATAAAGCTTTATGTATTTTTTGTTTTAAAATGGTTGTTTGTTGAACATCTGTAAAAAGGTACTTTGAAAGTGTTCATAATAACATAAGCAATAAAACCGAAGAGGAAAAAAGAGAATTAATTAGCAGTACATTCAGCAAAACAAAAAAACAGGCTGATAATTTTATGAACTTAATCTCAGGCAGGTCCAGTTCCAACTTAGTTGCTGCTAGTTTTAAAGTTTCAAAGGTAATTTCTCAACATGGAAAACCACTTAGTGATGGAGATTGTATTAAATAAGCTTGGTTAGAGTGTGGACCTTTTCTTTTTGACAATTTTTCGGAGAAAGAAAAGATTATTCAGCGTATTAAAGATTTGTCTCTGAGTAGGAAAACAGTAAAGGATACAATGTTTTTCAATCTACTTTATTCCTCTACTGATCAATTTTAATCATGTGTCAATCAATTTTAGTCACTACCAATCAAATTTAGTTCTGTGTCGACCAATTTTAGTCATGTGCCAATCAAATTTAATTTTGTGTCGATCAATTTTTAGTCATGTACCGACCAAAAATAGTTATGTTGACAAACTTTATTTTTATTAATAAATACATGTAAACAATTTTGAGATATAATTTTTACTATAAGTTTTTTTGTTAATTAAAGTTTTACAACTACGGCATTTTCAAAAATAAATACTGTAAGAATATCATAATTTTGTAGATTACCTCAAAGAATTTATAGGGTTTTTTGATCTAATTCGTTGTTTTTGCAATCTAATTGGTTCTTTTTGCAATCAATTTCGTTTTGCAAAAACTTTTATACATATACAGTATCTTTGTATAGGGTCTTCCAATAGGGTCTATATACATATATAAATAATATGGGGTCTCTGTATTAGGTCTCTATAATTATGTTTCTATAACATAGTCTCCATAATGTATATATAGATAGGTGTATATACCTATCAGAGATCCTTAATGGAGACTTAATATTATGGGAACTATATTATGAAGACCATATTATGGAGACCTAATACTATCTATTACAGAGACCTAATTTGGGAAACCTAATATTATGGAAACTCTATTATAGAAACCTAATTATGGAGACTATATACATCATGGAGACCTAATTATGGAAACCTAATATTGTGGTGTCCTAATACAGAGACCCTATATTATCAAATGTATTGACTCGATATATTATCAAATATATAGATATATGATATAGGGTATTTGTATTAAGTCACCACAATATTAGGTCTTCATAATTAGGTCTCCATGATGTATATAGTCTCCATTATTTAGTCTCTATAATAGATACAGTATTAGGTCTGCATAATATGGTCTTCATAATATAGTCCCCATAATATTGGGTCTCCATTAAGGATCTCCGATAGGTATATACACCTATCTATATATACATTATGGAGACTATATTATAGAGACTATAGATTATGGAGACCTAATATAGAGACCCCATATTATTTGTACAGTATATGTATATAGACTCTATCGGGAGACCCTATACAAAGATACTGTATATATATAAAAGTTTTTGCAAAACGAATTTGATTGCAAAAACAACGAATTAGATCAAAAAACCCTATAAATTCTTTGAGGTAATCTACAAAATTATGATATTCTTACAGTATTTGTTTTTGAAAATGCAGTAGTTGTAAAACTTTAATTAACAAAAAAACTTATAGTAAAAATTATATCTCAAAATTGTTTACATGTATTTACTAATAAAAATAAAGTTTGTCAACATAACTATTTTTGGTCGGTACACGATTAAAATTGATCAACACAAGATTAAATTTGATTGGCACATGACTAAAATTGGTCGACACAGAACTAAATTTGATCTACACATGATTAAAATTGATTGGTAGAGGAATAAAGTAGATCGAAAAACACTGTAAGATACTTAAGTTAGAAAGTGATACTACTAAGCAGTTGACACAAGATTTGTCTCCATGCAAGTTTTTTTCTATTTGAATTGATGCAAGTACAGACGTTACATCATCAGCTAGGCTGGCATTACTCTCTCAATTTTGTAAAGGTGATGAATTATCTGAAGAGATAGTTGCCTTTCTAACACTAACTGAGTGTACTACCAGGGCCAAAATATGTAAGGCTGTTATAAATGAATTTTGTTCTTGTCAAATTGACATTTTCAAAGTAGTGTCCGTAACAACTGATGGCACCCCCAGCATGACTGGTGAGAAGGCAGGTTTTGTAAGTCTGTTTACAAAAGAAGTTGGTCATGCAGTAATAGGTTTTTATTGCATCATAATGAAGAGGCATTATGTGCAAAACCAGGCCTGAAGGAACTTCAGAAGTAATGCAAACAGTTACCAAAGTTGTGAACTGCATTTCTGCTCGAGCATTACATAAAAGACAATTTCAGGTTTTACTGAATGAGGTAGAATCTATGTATAAAGGATTAAAAATGTACAACAATGTTTGATGGCTTAGCCAAGGTTTAGTTCTGAAACCATTCGTTGAATGCATTGACACGATAAAGATCTTCTTGAATGACCACCATATTTCTTACCAAGAATTGTCTGACTACAAGTGGGTTTCATAACTGATGTTCTTTGCAGATTTTTGTGAACATCTAAATGAACTGAATGTTAAATTACAGGGTAGTGGTAAGGCACTTGATGTTATGTTTGGATACATAAAGGCTTTTGAAAAAAAACTAGAAGTCTTTAAGAAAGATATTGGAGATGAGAGATTTAGATACTTTTCAAACCTCAAGAGGCATATTAATGATCTGCAAAACAATAACAGAACAGATTGTCAAAGTCTTCAGAAGCTATTTTTAAACATTATCGAGTCACTTGGTGAGCATTTTTTCATAAAATTTTCGAAACTCAGAGAACTAGAAGAGACAGCAAATTTTATGAGGTTTCTAGACAGTATAAAAATGGAGGAACTAAACCTACAAAAGTTTTCATGGATAGACATGGATAAATTTGAAATGGAGTTGATTGAATTTCAGAGTAGCTCAATTTGGACACAAAAGTTTATTGACCTTAGATTTGACTTGGAAAAAATTGTAAAAAGGTGATTAGAGAAAGGAATACTGGAAAGAAGTGTAGAAAACAAACTATTGCAGACTTGGAATGCCATTCCTGAAGATGTTTTGTGCTTAAAAAGCTTTGCAACAGCATTATTCTCCATGTTTTCATATACCGTACATATGCTTGTGAATCTTTGTTCTCAGTTATGAACCATATTAAGTCTCGTAATAGGAGTAGCCTGACTGATAAAACTAGTAGTTCGTGTATATCTCTAAAGGTCACAAAATATAAACCTGATGTAAAATCCCTGTCAGCGGTAATGCAGCAGCAGAAGTCTCACTGATATAGTAATAGAAAAGTAATCAAAGCTTTTTGTCGGACTGATATTTTCTTTGAAAAGTAACTTAACCTTTGTTTAAAAATTTATTGTGCATGTTTTATTTTCAAAGAGGCAAAACATTGTTTTTGTTTGGGCGTTGTTTTCAAGGTGAATAAATGTAATTTTGGTTATACTGTGCTTTCAATGTTTGGGTGAATTTTTATCATTTCTTCAAGACTCTTCACATACACCTTTAAGAATGTCAAGTAGTATGTTCTCACAAATTTTGGTTGGCACGTGGAAAAATTATGTCAGAGATTTAGCCAATTTTTGCACGCAAACCAAAAAAGGCTGCCCACCCCTGGTATAGGCAAAAGGTCTAGTGCAGGGGTGGGCAAACTTTTTAGCTGCATTTCCAAGTTGATTTTGTTTATGGACCACTCTATAGTGATCTCTAAAAAAAGTAATCACTTTGAATCAATGTCCAAAATCTTTTTTGTCCAAAAAATGTAGTGATCCCAAATTTTGCACACATTGATTAAAAGTGAGGTTTTTTTTAAGAGATGACTGCGATTGAAAGCAAAGAGAGAGTAAAGCTATTTGCTTAAGGTTTGTATGGGCCCACAAAGTTGTGGTGAGCCGCATGTGAGTATAGTTTGCCCACCCCTGGTCTAGTGTAAGTGATATAGTTGTAAGCAATATCTTTAATCTGCTGAATTTAGATTATATAAGTATTAGTGTGGTGTAATGGAGTTTTTTTTTTTAATATTTGAACAAAATTTATGATAATTCATTTATTATTGTGATAAATATAGCTTTTATGGATTGCAGGGATATGAATATATGTTAAAGATAAAGAGTGTGTGCTTGAATTTAAATTAGTCTCATTTTGGTGCATTAAAATGCATGAAACTTAAGATATCTGCTGTGCATATCAGAATGACATTGCATCAAGTAAAGTCAAATGTTTGTTTTCTGTTTAGCTCAGTGTTTCTCAACCTTTTTCCGATTGCAACACATTTTTGAAATTCTTCAAAAATTGCGGCACTTTTAAACCATTTTTATTAAATTTTGCGCCCAAAATCAGGTGATCTCTAAAAAACAAAGTCTTCACCCAGTATTGGGCCAGATTTCTAGCTTTCGTCCCTAAAACCAGTTCTTTTCTAAAAATACCGTTGTTCTTAGCCGCAGCACATAATCGGTATCTTCCAAAGTTCGCGGCGCACTTGAGCTAGAATCCTTGATTTCCGCCCCAAAAATTGTGTGATCTTTAAAAAAAGGTCTTCACCTATTTTTATGTACCGATTTCCTGCTTTTATCTTAAAATTCAGATTTTTCCTAAAAAAACAAAAAGAAAAACGCTTTCGCCACTATTTTCCGCTCTATTTTCCTCATTTTCGCGGCAACAATGAGCTGTTCTCTAAAAAAACGGTCTTCACCTGAATTCACGCTCTCTCTTGTCAATTTCCTTCCTAAAATCAGTTCTTTTTAAATAAAAACGGTCTTCGCTCCGATTCTTACATATTTCACGTGCAAAAACGCAATATTCGACGTCCCAAAATAATTTTTTCCGAAATCTTTCACGGCACACCTGGAAACGACACACAGGTTGAGAAACACTGTTATAATTCAAAATAACATCACAACAGTCAACCTTTTTCCTAGACTAGTGAATAATGTGCAATAGCTTGCGGCACCTTAGTAAAACGCAAATGGCACCCCGGTTGAGAACCACTGGTTTAGCTTAAAACTTTTATTATATTTATTTAAAGTTAATATTAAAGTTTAATACTCTTCACTATATCATATATATTTGATGTTTGCATATCCCAGAATTGAAATATAGATTACTTTAGTAGAGATCGAAGCAACTTGTTAGACGCTTTCGGCGTCCAGTGCAGGGCAATATGGCACGAGATGAAAGGTGTCCTGTGATTCAGAACCATAGTTGCTGCATGAAGAAGTCTTAGCTTGACCAATCCTGTAGAGCTATGTAGCAAAAGGAGTGCTGTGCAAGAGAGGGCGCAGCAAGCAGAGCAAGGAAGGGTAAACTCCTCAGAAGATACTGCAGGGATTTGGTGTTGGAAGAAACTAGATTGTATACCGTATCCCCAACTGATGTGAAGGACAGGTGTTGGGAAGAAATAAGAGGTGAAAGAGAGAGCGGTATGATGGAGGAGTCATGAGTGGCACCAACTTTTGTAAGGGTATTTGCAAAGTCGTTGCTTGGAGAAAAAAAATGACCAGGTATCCATTGAAGATGGACTACCTTAGAGTCAGATAAAGAATTCAGAAAAGATTGGGTGTCTGAGATATTTGGATACTAGGTGTGGCAAGGGAGTAGAAAGATTTGACAGTACAAATTGGGAGTTGGAGAATAAGTACAAAAAAACAAGAATTAATGTCCACAGGGGGTCACCCTTGGGTGAGATCCTCGGAAAATTGACAAGCCATTTCAATCCATCCCCAGTGCAGGAAAGGGGACCGCACCACCATGATAAGGTGGCTTGTCGTTAGTGCAGAGTGAGCCACTTTGGCATTGTAATTGTAATTGTCGACAGCGTGGTCGAGTGGTTAAAGCGCCGGGCTCGTGACCAACACGGTCTCGGTTCAAAACCGAATCGTGTTATTCTGTTATGTACTTGGGAAAAACACTTTACGGCACATTCCCCTGCTTGGTGGTCCTGGCAAGCAGTTCTAAATTACTCAGATCTCTATTAAATTACAAGCGGACAGCAATATCTTGGTATCTCTGGAAGCAGGTCGGGGTAATTGCCTAACCTATGTATTAGCGCCTCCGTCGCTTTCCTGCGAGTCAGGAGGATAAATATAGAGATAAAATAAAATAATTGTAAGCATACCTCTAATACAGCCATTGAGTCATTGTAATTATAAACAAACCTCTAATCCAGCCGCCGTAAAGCTCACTTTTCGGCGGCTGGATTAGAGATATGCTTACAACTACAATACCAAAGTAACTCACTCTGCACTAACAAACATCTCCATAACATTTAAAAACATTAAAGCGGTTTCCCACAGAGAAAATTGGTAGTAACAGAAGCTGCTTGCTTACAATTTTTGTTAATTAGTTGATTTTTAAAAATTACTATCTACATGTACAGGGTGTGCAAAAAGTTCCCGGACAAGTTTAAAATAAAATATAAATGATATTAAATGCATTTTTTGAATAAGTTTTTTTGTGAGCAAAGATAAGATATAAGTTTAATCAGGGAATTATTTTTACTCGATTTGGCCACCATTTGCATCAATTATTTTCTCCTGTCTTGATTGGAACGCTTCTACCGCAGCACGTATCTTTTTCTGGAGAATATCAGCCCATGCCTTTTGTAAGGATTTATTGAAGTGGTTGACAGAAAGTTTTTCTGAGCGGCATGCGTCTTTTTTGAGCATTGACCAGATGCTAAAGTCGAGTGGGTTTAGGTCAGGAGAGGAAAAAGGCCACATTTCTTTATCCCAAAATGAGGGGAAGTTTTATCTGCACCATGATTGAGTTTTTTTCGAGGTGTTCGATGGTGCACCATCGTGTTGAAAGGTAAACACTTCGTTTTTTCATTTCGATTTCATTTCGATCAGTGCCGGAGAGAGAATTTCCAAGATATTTATAGGGTCTTTTTTGACTTTAGAAAGCATAGAATATGGAGATATTCCTAGGCTTTCTGCCATCCCCTTTATTGTTCTTCGTGGATTTTTCCTGATCCTCTCCCGTACGGCTTTAGTTTTCCTTGGAGTACGCGCCGTTCTTGGTCGACCAGTTCTGGGATGGTCTTGTGTTATTTCCCAGTTCTTTGTATCTTTTAATTGTATTATAGACCGCCGATTTAGCAACTTTAAGTTGTCTTATACAGTAATAAGAGGGGCTAATATTCCCGCGAGGTGTAATTCAATGATTGCATTTCTTTTCTCCATTTTTAATGATTAATTTTTAAAAATTTGTGAATTTTAATGCGTAAATTACAAACAATTGTCTAGAACAGCGGTTCCCAAACTGTGCGCCCCAGGGCGCCGCGAGACTTTGTCAGGGGCGCCGCAAAAGCATGCGAAAGTTGTTGTACTTACTGCTTTTCTCACAATAATTGTAGTGTGAAAGTTGTTAGCAGCAACGTTCCCTTCAGAGAACGATTCCGATTGAGGACTTTTTTTTTTAGAGAACATCCTGATTTTGGGAGGGAAATAGGGAAATCAGAGATGAAATCGAAGTGAAGACTTTTTTTTTTTTTAGAGAACATTATGAGTTTCAGAGAAAAAAAGGTTGTTCAAAGAAGTAATTGACCTGAATACCTTTTTTTCATTACGGCGCCGCGAGTATTGTTAAGTTTTCAAAGGGCGCTGTGAAAAAAAAGTTTGGGAACCGCTGGTCTAGAACATTAATTTCATGATTTAATAAAAAAAAATATTATTTTTTATTTATTTATTAAATCAATAAAAAGTAGTCCAAAAATAGTCCCGGAACTTTTTGCACATTCTGTGAGAATTATTAGATTTTTTACGTTTATTTGAAAAACATAACGAAAGACCGTAGTAAACCAATCATAATAACTGATAGCCAAGTATAAATGCTTAAAAGTGATTGATTTTTTATGAATTTATTACATGCAAAATAAATTACAAATACTTCTCAATTGTCAATTTTTTTTTTATTTAAATCCGAATGCGACGTTTGTTCTCAAGCCAAGACAAAATTTTTTTTGGTTTCATGTCTTTTTTTCATGTGCTGCTGTTATTTGAACCGTAGCCAATTAACACATGTGAGATTTTTTTGATGCTACAACATAGCTTTTCGCATCTACTTTTTGACACTCGACGGTTGTGCAAGTCGCAACTAACAGTTCGGACATCTCGATATAATGCCTCGTGACATTAATTCTTTTCACATAACACAAGCAACGAGCATCTCTACTCCGGCGTGACAATTCAATGTTACTCAGTCGTTACAAGTTGGTTGTAAATGTAAGAATATCTCTACTCGAGTCGCCGAAACAGCTCACCGCCAAAAACGTATCGCCGAAAAGTCGTGTATCGAGTACAGATTGTCATTATTTTATTTATATCGATTTTTTATTTCAACGTATATAGTTTGCCAAGTCTACATTAAACGTTTACATGGTGCACAAGAAGGGGATTATTTTTAATGGTTATGGTTGCTTGGAAGGAGAACAGTCGATGGAATGATTTCCAAATTAATTTTTTCTAATATTTTGCAAGACTGTTTTTTGTCATTTTTCAATTTGTAACAAAATTAACAAAATTTTTGTCGGAAAAAATTGAATCCAATTTAATTAAAATGTTGAACTAAATTGTACAAAATAAAATTTTTTCAAACTCCACTTGGAGATCTTAATGTTTAGGTAATGTACAAAGCTTTGCAGACGCCAAGTATTTAAAATTACATAACCGAGAAATATAAATTCATCGCAGCCTAGATCTTTTTTATTTTTCTAGAGCCTATTAAATACTATGCTTTATTGCGCAATAATTTACTTTTGATATTAATATGAAATTTGCGATGGTAATAAAACGAGACAAACTTCCGAGAAAAGAGTAAAAGTTATTTAATTTTTTTTTATGCTTACTACTGCTTACGTAATTATGGAGGGTTCACTTTTTTGCTTATGATTGCTTACATATAGAGAGAGGTGATAAAAGAAAGTGGATAAATTTATTTATTTTATATCTATATTTATTCTCCGGACTCGCTAGAAAACGACGGAAGCTTTAGTACACAGGGTAAGCAATTACCTTGACCTGCTTCCAAAGATCCCAAGATATTGCTGTCCGCTTGTAATTTAATAGAGATATAATTGGAATTTAAAACTGCTTGCCAAAACCACCAAGCAGGGGAAAGTCCATAAAGTGTTTTTCCCAAGGACACAACAGAATGGCGTGAGTAGGTTTTGAACCCAGACCATGTTGATCATAAGCACGGCGCTTTAACCATTCAACCACGCTGCCGACAAATTACGTACGTAATATGAAAATGCTCCCAAAGAGCACTATAAAAGTAATCTGGCAACTCTAGCAGCTCTAGTTTCATCTATGTTGAAACACAAAATCATAGCGAAAAGGATTAAAGCCAAAACTGTAAATATTTTGCTTTGTTTTTTTAATGCATCTACAAAAAATGTATACTAAAAAAAAATAAATAGTCTAAAACGAATGTTTACATTTTAGGTAATGCTGCTTCACCAAGTTGTATTCCACTGTATGTTGCATGCAAATCCAATGTTTTGATGATCGATTACAGAGGTTATGGCAAAAGTTCAGGATTTCCTTCTGAAAGTGGTTTGTATCTTGATGGGGAGGCCGCAGTCCGCTATCTTCACACAAGAACAGATATTAATCTGAACAAAATAGTGCTTTTTGGTCATTCGCTTGGTGGCGCCGTGGCCATTCACGTTGCTTCCCAATCGCAATGGGTAAAAGGAAGAATTGCTGCTGTTATTTTAGAAAACACTTTTACCGACATTCAGACAACTGCGTCTAATATCTTCAAATCTTTTCTGCCTTTTCTCCAATATCTTCCAACATTTTGCTTTAAAAATAAGTTTCTGTCCGTAAAGAAAGTTCACGATATCATGGTTCCCATTTTGTTTATTTACGGCAATTCAGACTCGATCGTTCCGCCCTTCATGTCGCGTGCCCTGTTCGAGGCGGCGGGAAACCCCCGATCGGCTCTTGTTGAGATTCCCAACGGCAATCACAACGACACCTGGTGTTCGTCGAACTTGTACCACGTAGCGATCGTTCGTTTTTTAGGAAAGGTTTTTTATTCCGCCGACGCCAGCCAAACGTGGAACATTCCAGATAGTAGCGAAGAGCGTGTCGCGCTTTCCCACCAATGGCAGAATGAAGTCGCTAAATATTAAATTATTTTTAAAAAGATAAGATGTTTACCATTGTGCCTCGTTTTTGCTAATGAATTTATCTCCTCATGCACTTACAGCATGTTTTAAGTTTATCAGATTTGATTTTATATTTTGTTATAAGTTTTTGCTGCATATGATAAAATCATAGTGTGGCGGCTCTTTGTGGTAACGCTGAGGTGTTAAATTTGAAAAAGTCCGGGTAAAATTTCTTATTAACTTTTAAGGGTTCTAGTAACCAGATAGCTAATATATTTCATTTAAAATTTTTTAATAAAGATTAGTTTTTAGTAACTGTTAGGTAAGTTTATTTTCATTAAAATTATTTTGGGTTAATGTCGAAAAAAGTTTTCGGTTCCTGTTGTTACGCAAGTTCACACTGTATTAGACTACTTTTTGAAAAGGAGTTCGATCGATTAAAAATATCGAAGTTTTAATCCATTATAAAACGTTTACAAAAGTTTTTTATTTAAATTTAAATTTTTTGCTATTAAATTTGCATAACATTACTCAATAAACTTTGATTTTGATTCTTAGAAATGGCTTGATTTGTAATATGTTAGTTTGTTTTGTGCAGTAACCTTTCTGCTAAATTCGTCAAGAAACTTTTAATTTTCAGCCTTATTAATCGCTTTATTTGTAATTGTTCGTTTGTTTTGTAAAGTAGCCTTACTGCTTCTAATGGCATATTTATAGTAGGTTGGCCTAACTTATAATTGACCAAGAAATAAATTGTTATACGTATGTTTTAGACGGTTCGAAGCCACAACGACATTAACATGGCGGTGGGTAATCCCCGGATTACTGCTATAGCATTATTGTTGTGAGTCAGACATAGATTGTACTGTAGTACATTTTGCGTTATTCGAGTGTTTTTTTTTTTGGATTATGGAAAGCTGTGGTTTTAAGTGTAGTGTATGATTAATCTATTTTCGTGGTGGAGAACCTGATTGCACTCCGGCTACATCCTAAAATTAAAAAATTAGGCGCTGGCCACAATAAAACTTTTTGTTAAAACAAAAGGTAGTTTACTTGACAGACCACGCTTTATCTGGTTCGCCATGTCTAGATTTTTTTATCTTCACAAGCATTAAACAAGTTTCTTTAATGTCCATTGTAGTAAAAAAAAAGTATTCCACGAACAAAATAGAGAAGCGTTGTTTTGTCTATTTACTAGCTTTTTTGGTGTTCACACTACTAATATTTTTTTCTGGTGGGCCTACATTTACAGTATATTATTATCATACTTGGGTGTTAATAAAGCGAAAAAGCACCATTTTGATCAAAGAGTTAATATGCTTCTTTCTAACCACGCGCAGGCTGCATGGAAATATCTTGCAGGCCGTATTTGGCCCATGGGCGGCAGGTTCCCCATCTCAATCTAATTGTTAAATAATAACCAAGCATTAGTTTTTACTATTTGGCGGAAATGCGAGAGAATAAATTATTTGACTTGAATTAGCAATGCGCCTTATCACATTTCTTGCGATGCGTACCACATGTGGCTCGCAATTAAGTTTTTAAATATTTATTTTTTAAATACCCCGCAGTAGAGAAAAAACGCAGTTGCCACGTTTCGTATGAAACGTGTTAAATTTGTTTAAGTCCATCAAATATGGTCTCTCTTACAAGATTGCATGTGTGAGCAACTTAAACTGCAAACCTTCACTATCCTACGTACATCAGGTAAAAAAACGAGATTGGACGAAACTTTGTGATAGCTCAACACCATTGTTACTAGCGTCTGATCCACAGCAGCCTGCATTAGTAAAAAGATAAAATACTTGGAACTCACTATTGATTGTGTCTGATTCTGACTGGATGCGCTACGAAACAAAAAAGAATTAAACCAATGTTTTGACTATAGTCTCCAAATGGTTTTAAAGTTTAAATCTCGCCCCACTTGGAGACAGCGACAAAGACATGAGCCGTTAAACCAAATCATTAACTCTCCTTTATGATAAAATAACTGAAAAAAAGTTGAAATTTTGTGAAACTAAATTGCCACGAAAAAAGTTTTGATTTTAACGACAAATTTAAGCAAAGTTTAGCCAAGGTTAAGCATGTCCACCATTGAATGCTAAAAATAAATTTTACAAAAAAATTCAATTTAGATTAAAAAAAAAAAAAAAAAAAAAATAGTTTTCTGTTTCAATACTGGTAACATGTTTGCTTTTTCTATCTCAAAAAACTAAATTTAATTTTGCATTAATGATCAGTAGCCTACAGCAATTATTTTAAATAAACAGAACTTTAAGGTACCGTATAAAATATAAAGCAGTGTTGTTTTTTTCTCGGTGTAGTTATATGTGGCAAATCAACGGCACCGATGCCTTAATAACATTAGTTCTTTACCACGAAAAACAAAAAAAAGCTAAAATTTTCGCACACATCGTCAAATTATCCAACATAACAGCTTATAGAGGAAAGCCTCCAACAGTGCGCTTTTGTGTTTTATTTTTTTTACTCTTAAAGTGAAATCATACTTGCATTTTCAAACGCTTTATTGGTGTATCAATTTCATTTCATATTTGCAAAAACACCAAAAAAACAGCAATTTTTTAGAAAGCTTTTTCGATTTTTTTAAGAAGTGAAGTTATGAAAAAAAATTATTTTAATGTATAAGAGCATTTAGAATTACGTAAATGAGACGCAACCTTTCCCATGCTGTTGAGTAAAGCCTGGTAAAAGATCGTTATCAATTATTGTATTTTTTTCTAAAACCTTGAGATGATGCCAAATGGCAAGTGTTCTTACAGTGCGCCACTCTGAAGCATCAATAAGGAACAAACATAAATTGTCGTATGTACAGAAAAAAAATCATGGCTTTACAACCACTTTTTTTTTGTTATTAAAATTTTTTAATGGTCATCAGCTGTATTTTCACGATAAGCATAACAATTTTATTTTTAATTTATTAATTCTTTTATAAAAATAAAAAATAAAATGTAAAACATGGAGGCTACTCCTCTGCAATAGGCATTTTTGCGGTTTGTCAACTATAGTCGTTATACAGTATGCTCATTCGTAAAGTAATATTCAAGAAACAAGAAAGATTAAAAACAAGAGTTTTAACTACAAAAAAAACGCATTCAATAAAAGCTCGTATAACATTTGCTTCATTTTTTGTAGCAGTCAAAGTAAAGTGTTAACCTTTAACCACCCATTTTAGGCTATGCTATTTCGATTCCATCCTGTTAGGCTGTTATTTATGTAGTCTATCTTGTTAAAAAATGAATTTTTAGATCGATCAAAGTAAAACAGCTTCTAGCAGTCGGCGAGATTGCTCTATGTGAAAACGCTCTGACTTGCAAAATGCCAGTTAGATGTTTAATCTACCTGAGTGATACCTGTTACGTAGGCCTACTTGGAAAAGGAACTTTACGAGAATTTTTGAATCGGGTCACGCTGCTTAGCTACAATGATGGCTTCGCGTAAAGCCAATAAATTCATACAAAAAAAGATTTTTAAGTTTCCTTTTTTCCGCTCTTTTTCGGTAGACACTCGACAGAGGTTTACGAAATATTGCATTTTATTTATTTATTTTATATCTATATTTATCCTCCTGACTCGCAGGAAAACGACGGAGGCGCTAATACATAAGGTAACCATTTACCCCGACCTGCTTCCGGAGATGCCAAGATATTGCTGTCCGCTTGTAATTTAATAGAGATATGACTGTAATTTAGAACTGCTTGCCAAGACCACCAAGCAGGGGAATAGGACACAAAAGAATGTCGCGAGTGGGTTTTGAACCGAGACCGTGTTGGTTATGAGCCCGGCGCTTTAACCACTCGACCACGCTGCCGACAAGCATTAGCCTAAGTATCGTTGCAACTCTCCTCAAAAGACTTGGCGACTCTCACAATGATTGCCACTCTTAGGTTGAGAAACCCTCTTCTACAATGCTTGAAGCGTGTGAAGCTGTACTAGAAAAATTGGTTTATTCAAAAAACATCGAGAGGTTTATGGGGTTGCGAGATGAAGCTTGGACAGATATTTGCAAAAACATTACTGGTAACTTCAATTTACGGCACACGTTGGTGGCTTGCCCTAATACTTTAAAAAATTACCCCGTTCTGCTTTTGGAAACACCAAAATATTGCAGTAGCTGAAGTCTTTTTGTTTCGTTTTTAGGGTTAGGGTTAGGGTTTAGGCCTTATTTAGCAATAGGCCTATGATTAAAATTTGGATTTGTTTTTTAAGACTGCAAATAGAGAACAGCGCGGTAAAGTGTCTCCCAAGGACCAAACAAAATTACGCCTAGATTTTGGACCGAGACCGTGTTGATTGCCTTTGCCATCAATCACGACGCTCCGAACCACTTACCCACAATGCTAAAAAACTGTGTTGGCTATGTCCAAACGTGTTGCCAGCATAGTCAAGTGGTTAAAGGCGCAGCGATTGATGGCGAACATGATCAACACGGTCGCGCTTCAAAATCTACTCGCGCCATACTGTTTTGTTTCTGGAAAGACACTTATCGGCACTTTCCTTTGCTTGGCAGTTTCGGCAAGAAGCTCTAAATTTAACAAAAAAAATAAAAGATAAAAAAATTACAATTTGACTGCAGCATCTCAGCATCTCTGAAAGCAGGTCGGGGTAATTACTTACCATTGCCCTGTACAGGGCCTCCGACGCTTTCCTGCGAGTCAAGACGATAAATAAAAATATGACAAAACTGAGCTATGCGACTTTTAACCACATTATCTCTGTTAAATTTTTACATCCGAAAGAGTAAAAGCTTTATTTTAGTATCTGTGGTTACAGTGATGGCTTTAGTACGAAGCAAACGGAGTAGCCGCACCGGGCTTTCTTTAAAAAACGTCAAAAATTAGCCCCCTAAGCAAAATATTGCTCTATTTTTTATAGTGGCACTATGACGGTGGCACCCATCTGCACTTTAACTTTAGGACAAAAGTAAGGATTATGTACTCGGTTAAAAGTGACGACTTTTTTTTCGTAGAGAACACCACAGTATTGAGACAAAAATGGAAATTTTAGACATAAATTGAAAGTGCAGATGCCCTTTTTTTAGAGATCACTTTATTTTGGGACGAGAAAAACTATGCACACTAAAAAGTGGTTTCCTATTTCTTTTGAACCGCTCCCTCCTCCCCTCATTTTGTAAGGTCATCACTGCGTGATTATACTACAGGGTGTGCAAAAAGTTCCTGGACAAGTTTAAAATAAAATATAAATGATATTAAATGCATTTTTTGAATGAGTTTTTGTGTGAGCAAAGATAAGATATAAGTTTAATCAGGAAATCTATTTTTACTCGATTTGGCCAACATTTGCATCAATTACTTTCTCCAGTCTTGATCGGAACGCTTCTACCGCAGCACGTATCTTTTTCTGGGGAATAACAGCCCATGCCTTTTGTAAGGATTTATTCAAGTGGTTGACAGAAAGTTTTTCTGAGCGGCATGCGTCTTTTTTGATATTGACCAGATGCTAAAGTCGAGTGGGTTTAGGTCAGGAGAGGAAGGAGGCCACATTTTTTTGTCCCAAAATGAGGAAAAGTTTTATCTGCATCATGATTGAGTTTTTTTCGAGGTGTTCGATGGTGCACCATCGTGTTGAAAGGTAAACACTTCGTTTTTTCATTTCGATTTTATTTCGATCAGTGCCGGAGACAGAATTTCCAAGATATTTATAGGGTCTTTTTTGACTATGGAAAGCATAGAATATGGAGATATTCCTAGACTTTCTGCCATCTCCTTTATTATTCTTTGTGGGTTTCTCTGATCCTCTCCCGTACGGCTTTAGTTTTCCTTGGAGTACGCGCCGTTCTTGGTCGACCAGTTCTGGGATGGTCTTGTGTTATTTCCCAGTTCTTTGTATCTTTTAATTGTATTATAGACCGCCGATTTAGCAACTTTAAGTTGTCTTATACAGTAATAAGAGGGGCTAATATTCCCGCGAGGTGTAATTCAATGATTGCATTTCTTTTCTCCATTTTTAATGATTAATTTTTAAAAATTTATAAATTTTAATGTGTAAAATATAAACAATTGTTTAAAACATTAATTTCATGATTTAATAAAAAAAAAATATTATTTTTTTTAGTATGTTGGCTTTAGTTTAAATGATGCAATTTGTAATTAATTGTTTAAATTGCGTGAAAAGTTAATTTTACCATTTTAAAAAATAAAGTAATTTTTTTAACTTAAAATAGTACATTTCGCTGTCAAAGCAAAGAAAAGTGCATTAATAAAAAAAACTTTTAAATGTCAATTAACTAGGAGTATTATGAAGCTAAGAAGTACAAAGGACAAGATGGCGCAGCGTTGGAACTATAATGGCGCACTGTTAGATCTATGCTCCAACAGTGCGCCATTTTTTTACTTCATTTTAAAATCCATTTTTTTGGAACATTAAGACTTTTAACAAAAAACTTAATTATGCATTTCAAACACCAATTAAAGGATATTAAAATGTCATAAAAATCTTTTATTCGTGGTTATTCAGTTTTTTTAATTTTGAAAAAACCTGAAATGTAACGCACTGTTGGAGGCTCTCTTTACATTTATTAACTTTTGTGTGTTTAATCTCGAGTGTATGGCAGTGTTAAACACAGTCTTATAAACAAGGGGCAATTTCCAAATCCCAAAAATTTTGGAAAAATTAAAATTTGTCGGGCAGCGACAAGAAATTTTTTTGAAAAAATCAGAAATTTTCGGACAAGGACGAAGAATTATTTGACCGAAACAGTTTTTTTGGCACCGATAACAAATTACTTTCCATGTCTAAGGACAAAGTTTCCAAGTCCAGAAATATAACTCAAATTCAAGGTAAAAAAGGTATTATTATTATTAGTAGTAGTCATCATTAGTTATTTGAGACCAAAAGGGAGAAAATAGACACGATTTCAAAGTGGTAACCTTTTTTTAGTCTTCACCAGAATATCGGGACAAAAATCTGTGACATTTAGTCTCAACTTTTGTAAAGCTACAAGATCATAATTTTGACAAACGTCAACAAAATTTGGGCTTAACTGTATTGCCCCTTAAAAGTTTTTTGGCTAGTACGACTATGATGTTGGATTATTGGAGCAACGGGCATGGTTTACTGCCTTTACCAAGTATTTACATAGCCCAAATTTTAATGAAATAAAAACTATAAAACTGCAGCTTTCAAAATTTCATTTAAAAGCCTTGCAAATGTCAATAATTTGTTTTAAATTTAACGATTATTGGTTTTTTCAAACAGCCTGATAATTTAATCTATTAGGAAAGGCGGCTTCCCCTATAGCCTGCACGACAGCAGCTTTCTTCACGCGTTTTTACATAGCCTAAGCCTAATATTTATTTCTTTTTATTGATATAAGGTCAATATATTAGTGGAGTGTTTTGCAAACTTTTTTCCCTACGGACCCCTATTTGCAAATCTTTTTTTTTACGAACCCCAATTTTATATCAATTTTTCTACCCAAACAACGAAGAAAGATAATACAAACCCAAAAATATATAACACTTAATCATGTTTATTAACCAAATGTCAACATCAATACGATAAATGAGGTTTCTTTTTACGGTACAAGATATCGATTCTCGGAGCAATTTGTGATAAGCAAATTAGTAAATCAGCTTCAACTGAAATTCTGGACCTGTATTTTGTCTTCATACGTATTGGTAAAAGCTGAATATGCTGTCTCACACATGTAAGTACGCGTAGAGGCAAAAAGATAATAAAATTTTTGGTTGTCTTTTGGAGAGCAATGGATATTCATCCGGCAAGAGATTTTGATTGAAACTAATTAACTTTGATCAAACGACAATTCAGCTAATTCTACTTCTTCATGACCTTTTTAGGTCAAAATTGTGAACTCTATCAAAGCTCGCACACTCCAGTCTCTAATGCAGTGGTTCCCAACATGTGTGCCGTGGCACAATACTCTGCTTCGAAACTTTTTAAAAAACATTACTATATTGCTTTGCAAACTTTATTTTGACAATAATCACAATCTGCATTCTTGTCCAAATGTACCGCAAATTTTGAAAAGGTCCCAAAGTGTGCCCCTGGCGCAAAAAGGTTGAGAACCACTGCTCTAATGTTTTCAAAACTTTGCAATAAACTAGGTTTGCTGCATACAGAAGCTCGATGACTGTCGCGAGGAATTAGGAGAACGAGTGTTTGAATTGCAAGAAGAGCTTTCAATTTTCCTTCAAGAATACAATCCAGATTTAGCTTCAATAATAGCTGATGAAATTTGACTCGAAAAGCATGCATACCAGAAAAACATGTTAAACCTTCTCAATCCATAAAACTTGTCACTTCAGGGAAGAGTGGCCAACATTTTTCCAGAGCCAAATTTAGAATTACCTCCATTTGACAATGTTTTGTAACATCCTAAACATTGAGGCTTGGTAACATCAAAAGGACATTCAATAAAGCCAAGTTCAATCATTGAACTCGTTTTCGTACGTTTGTATTTTTTGTTTCTTTGTTTTTTGGAATAAAACATGCTGGGCCTTACTTTTCGAATCATTCGCTTTTTTCTTTCGCTCCAAAAATCTATCCATAAGTTTTGAACTATAACGCTATATTCAATGTTAACCTATCTCGGAACTAATTCAAATTACAATAAACAATGCAACTAAATTCTTCCGACAACTTTTTTTTCTTTCACGTCTCTTTCTCGCAACACGTTTTTCATTCGTTAATCGTCGCTTTCTAACTTTTGCACGTGCAGAGCGATTGAAATAATCTCAGGAAAGTTGCGAACACTCCCTTCGGGTGATAAGTCATACGTTACAAAAATAAATCGTTATAAAACAATTTTCGGTAAGATGGCGCAACAATAATAATTTATGATTACAAAAGCTTGGGATATTCAATGCGCCAATTACCTGTGATTATGGATAAACATACTTTACATCGCATATATTTGATACTTTTTGTCAAATCGCCGCGGACTCCCTGCGCAGTCATCACGAACCCCAGTTTGGGAAACCCTAGATTAGTTTATACTTCTTATCTGATTTTGTCTTTAGGCCACGTAGCAAATTCGGTACGTAAAGATAAAAACACCTCTGCGTAATATAATAATAACTTTAAAGTTGCAAAATGTAAAACTGGGGAAGGAATTGTGCGCTTTTGGCAGTTGTCTTATAATTTGACTGCAGAAAGCCAACGTAATGTAAAAGTGCAAGTTTTTTTTTTAATGTAATCATTAAAAATTAATAGCCAAATTGTTTTTTTCAATGAAATTAGATAAAGATATATTTTTAAATTTTTAATTCACTTTTGAAAAAAGCGTATATGTTTTAGGGTTGCAAAAATAGTTTTTGGGTCGCACCAAAAAGGATTTGCGGACCATGGCTAAATGAACACAGCAGCTTTGCTTGTGTCTAAATTAAAAAGTAGTAAATCTTGTCACTTTCGCAGAGCTGTTCGTTATATTGCGATTGATAAAACTTAAGTTGCTATTTCTGTAAGAAAATATTTTTTGAGAGAATGCAAGATGATTTATTTGAAATAAGAATATAAAAATTTCAACTCAAACAATAAGTAGACTACAGAATAAAACTATATAACCCAAAACTTGTGTTTAACCTCAATAACTTACTAGGTTATTTACTTTGAAATAAATTGAAATAATTATTCAAAAGCAAAGCAAGATTGAAAATTATTGCTTAAAAAGTTAAAATATTTTTTAGCAAACTTCCAACAAACTCAAAACATTCACGCAAACTTTTGCGGCCGTAAAGCAGTGATTTTTGGTGCCTTCGGTTTTCGAGAACAAAGATGAACCGGAAGGTGGTTTAAAATTGATAATCAGGCCTTCTTCGGCTGATACTTGAACCGATTCAAGGTTGACTGGTTCGTTTAACTCTTGGCTGCTATCAGATCGCAGTGTAATCGAACCGTCTTTGGGTAAATTGGCTTGATATTGTTCTCTTATATTAAGGGTTTGATCTGTTGCTCCGAAGTTGATTGCGACCAAACTCGACCACTTATACCCCGGAAGTTCTCGCACGTACCTGCGTTTTCACACGTATGAATGTTATCGGCTTGTCATTAACATTTTTCTTTGACAGTAAAAAACCGTTGGTTCGGCAGCAGTGGCGTACCGAGAATTTTTGAAAAAGGGGGGCACACAACCACAACCAAATGTGGTTAGTGGAAAAATTTATTCAAGTGGTAGTAAAAAAAGTTCTTCAATTTGAATCAGTCCCAGATTTCATGATTTTTGTCCCAAAAAGAAAGTGTTTTCTAAAAAAAGAAAAAAAAGGTCTTCACGTCTGGTCAGCATTGTGCCAGTGTGGTTAGGAGTGATGTTTTAATGGCGACTGCGAACACCATGTGATGGTTGAAATCTCGCTATTTTCATGTTATCGTGTCCTTGGGAAGATAGTTTAGTCTTAGCAAGACAGATCTGAATTAAAGTTACACCACTTTATAACATAAAAGTTAAATACGGCTTTTTCCTAAACAAGTCGGATAATTGCTTGACAGTTGCGTTCAGTTTATTAAACGCCTCAAACATTATCCTACAAGTCAAAAAAAAATAAATGATATGATAATGATAAAAAGTTTTTTTCGGACCAAAAAGTTTTTTCACAACTACAGTTTAAATAAAAATTATGTAACTCATTGGTTACGGCCAAAACCACACTTAAAATTAGAGGAAGCAGAAGTGACAGTTTTTAAAATAGCGTTTAGCCTACAAAAAAACATTTTACAACTGCAAATGGCCATTTTTTCTAAACTTTTTACTTCTCTGTAAAATGTTTTTTGAATTAGACTTTTAGCAAATCCAAAAATTTACTACAAAATCCATCTACAAATATCGTAAAGCAGCCAATTTTAAAGTTTGCCTTACATGAAAACTTCAGAGTCTGGCTCAAGAACACAAAGTGATCCTCTGGAAAATCCTAATTCGGAACGCATTGCAATCAATCTTTTGTACAATCCAAACATCGCGTTAGTCAGGTTAGTGGATTGAGCCTAAAAGAAATATGATGCGTCACAACAATTTTTTGTTAACGAATCAATATAAGTACGAATTCATTTAATGCGCTCTGCCAGAGTTGGAGGACCCGCGGTCTTTTTTTACTTTTTTTGGGAAGCTTCCTCTTCCTACCTTTCTTCAAAAAAAATATATGTTATCTAGTGATTTAAGCCATTTAAAAGTTTTTGTAAAAATAAAAACAGTTACGAGGTTTAAACTTTAGAAATAAAACGAAAACTACATACCTATATATTAAATTTTCACGGCAACCTTATGTTAAAAATTTTGCCCACCCCTGTTTTTTGACTAAGCTTTTCAGTTTGGTTTATGGAGTAAAAAACCTATAACGTCGTAATCACGTAAAACTTATTTAAATTTTTTTATTAGTTGTAGCTAGACAAATCTGTACCTCGTAATTTATGCCGTTTAAGGAATTGTTGTTGACCGGTAACCAAGGAGTACAGTTTGAACAAAACCCAGCATTTAATCCATCATTCCATTGCATAGGAGTTCTTTCTGGGTCTCGAAAGTCCTATAAAAACATATAAACTTTTTAAACTCCAAACATTTTGCACCAATACTGTAAACTCATTCGTACAAAACTTTTCGCCTTGTGTGTACCAAAAAAGAAGTAAAAAAGTTAAGAAAACTTAAAACCACTATGGTTTATGTCAGCGCTCTTCAACTGGGGTTTCGCAGTACCCTAAGGTTTCTTGAAATGTTCGTAGGGTTTTGCAAACTTTAGGTATTCCTGGTTGTTCTGTCTGTCGTCGTTTGAAGGGCATCCACTCCAGGTCAGACACAAACAGAACTAGGGCCGAGGGTTTATCCTTTTACTACCCCAGACTGCTGCACTGCCTGGATCAGATGCTGGCAGTGATGTTATTAAGCCAGCATCGAGTTTCGTCATCCAAAACCGTCAGACCGCATGCTCCATGTGGTGCCCGATGTATGGGGCACATTGTTAGTACATGGTCTGCGGTTTGCTCTGAGGCGCCACACTCGCAATTCGGTGGAGGAGCGAGACCCCATTTGTGCATGGACGAATGGAATCGCCCAACACCAGTCCGCAGGCGGTTGAGCTTAACCCAAGCTGCTTGGGGTAAGCCCATCCCAATAGGCCTGACACTGGTCCCGGGCACAAAAGCACGGAGCCTGGAAGCACCTTCACGGTACTCCGCGTTCCATTTGTGATTTGTCCATTCAGAGGCGCGGATGCCAAGTCTGGCAAGATTGTCCAAGAGATTCCGCGCACCTGGCACAAACGGGCGTCTGGATCTTAGTCTCACTTGGCCAGTATCTGAGGACCCACTTAAAAGACCATGCAAGATATGATCGGGGTCCAGAGATCCACGGTAAGCCAAGGAGAGTGTCGCTCCCATTCGGCGAAGCTCAGCTGGCTGGATGCCTGAAAGTACAGGTAGGTGGTCCGTTGGAGTGGGACGCAGGCATCCAGTAACTATGCGCAAGGCGTCATTCAAGACACTGTCAATGAGGCGAGTGTGAGCACTGCGACACCAGACTGGCGCACAGTACTCAGCTGTTGAGTAGACTAGAGACAAGGTGGCTATGCGTAGTGTTTTAGCACCAGCACCCCATCCCGAGCCCACGAGCCGCCTCAGCATTGTGACGCGCGAGGATAGTTTTTTGCGCAATGCCACTAAATGGTGACGAAACGTGAGCAATCTGTCCAGTTTTACCCCAAGGTATGTAGGGGTTGGACAGAACGGTAAAAGTCTATTATTGTTGTAGACCTTTAGCTCACGCTTGGCCTCTCGGTTATTTAAGTGAAAGGCTGTCGTCACCGTCTTAGTGTGACTGAGCTTCAACCTCCAAGTCTGGAGATACGCTGACAGTGTAGACATGTCTTGGCTTAATGTCCCCTCCAAGTCCTTCCAGTTTCCAGAAGAGTGCAACAATGCTAAATCATCAGCATAAGCAAACTTTCTGGAAATCATGGAAGGAAGATTGTACGTATAGATGTTAAATAGGAGGGGAGCCAAGACCGATCCCTGAGGAACGCCGTTTTTAAGACGGCGTAGCCTGCTTTGCTTGCTGTCACCGGTGGTAAGGGTGAAACTTCGATTTCGAACAAGCTCCATGATCATTTTGACCATGTGCTTATCCGGAAGTAGTCTCAGCAGCTTGCAGGTAAGCCCACGGTGCCAGACAGTGTCATAAGCAGCTGTCAGATCGATAAATACGGCACCGGCCTTCTTTTTAGCCTCGAAAGAATCCTCGATGTTCTGGGTTAGCAGAACAACTTGATCTACGGTTGACTTCCCGCGTCGGAACCCAGCCTGCTCTTTAGGGAGCAGTGGATCGATTAATGGTTCAACGCGGGCGTAGATAAGCCTCTCGAGGATCTTGTAGGGGACACAGAGCAGAGATATCGGTCGATAACTTGTTCTTGGTTGTTCTAATGTAAGGTATTAAATAGGATTCCGCAAAATGACAAAAATTTGCTCAAGGATTTGGTGATACAAAGAAGGTTGAAGAACCCTGGTTTATGTTACAAATTTTTATAAGCCACCGGTTGTACTACACAAGCTGTGAGTTTTTACAAAATGGCGTCCTATATCTTATCTTGCTATAGAAAAACTAGAAGAAAACAAAATTAAAAACAAAAAAGATAAAATTATTTTTGAAAAAATTCGGGAACAAAGATTAGTTAAAAGAGAACAATTTATAAAACTTTAAAAACTCAAATCAATCCTTTGTCAGCAATTTTTTAAAGTGAAGCGGCCAAAGAGCAGATATTAAAACAAATTTCTCAAAAAATGTCAGCGTTGCTTTGATTGTAACTGTTTTGTTCAATCGATATTATAAGCTATTGCTTTCACACCGTTGGATTGTTCATTGTTAAGTCTGTCATTCCAATTTCTTCTCCATAGTACATTCCTGGAGTTCCAGACAAAGTCATTGTCAGGACCGCCGCCAATCTTGCTTTTTTTTCGCCGAGACGAGTAACCACTCGCGAATTGTCATGATTTCCAATCTGTTTTAATATAAATATTGTTATTGTTTCTCTAAAAAGCAATAAATTAACGTAAAAGGTTGAGTAGAAATAAAATTTTTTACTCTGCTATGTACATATGAAAAAACAGTAACGAATTAGTTTCTAGCTTCTCTTTTTCTCTTTAGTTGTGTAATCTGTAATAACTCTCAAATGCTTCGAGTTCTCTAAAAGTTTTTGCCACGTTCTTTCTTTCAGGACTCACGTATTGTCCTTCCCCTACTCAAAAACCTCAATGTTTAAATGAAATAACTTTTTCGTCTTTATCCATTTTCGGAATACGACTTCCGGTTATCCAGTAAGTTTATCAGAAAATTCACCTTCAAATTTAGGTGAAGAAAAAAAAAGCCTTTACTTTAATGAAATTACTTTTATCAGTTATTGTTGAAGATTTTCGCTTTAAATAATCGCTGTTAATTTTCGCTATAAGCAAACGCCGATTCGGAGGGTTGTAGATTTTCACCAAAAGCGATGACTACCATAGTTCCGCAGTTAATTGGACGGACTCATATGGTTCTCTGCAGGACTTGTGTCGTCCTCGCATTAAAACTTGTCTTGTTGAAACTGAAATCAAACCAGAGAGAAGAGGCGTTGACGTAATAAGTTACTTTGCACGATGTTTTGTGATTTTTACGGTGGTCGATAAATTGATAACTTGAAGAAAGTGGCCTTGAAAAATATTTCGGTATGTAGAATGTTTTCATATAATGCGTGTATTCGTAGTTTAATTAGTGTTTTAATTGGTTAATTGGTCTGGTTTGTTGTTAATTACAAAATTTGAATGATTGTCATATCTATTTTAACAAGCGTTTATCATTTGGCTTTTATTTGTATATGAATGTACATAATTTGTTGCAGATAAACCGCATTAACACCAGAATTACTTTGGTTTGAATGAAAAAAAAGGTGTAGAGCAGCGATTTTCAACCGGTTGGGCCACGGCCCAGTGGTAGTCCATGGCGCTGCTTTTAGTGGGGCACAAATCTTGTCATAAATCAAAAAGCAGTGGTTCTCAACCCATTGCTTTACCTGTCGAAACGACAAGTCTCAAGAATTTGGGCAAAATCAGGAATTTTAAAGCAGAAAAAAGTTTAGGATTAAAGTGAATTTTTTAGAGAACACAAGATTTTTGCGACAAAAATTAATTTTGTTCACCGAAGGGGACGTTAAGTCATCTTGAGTTGGAAATTGAGTCGCGGAATGAAAAAGGTTGAAAACCACTGGTGTAGAGTGTTTAAATCGCGCGTTGTCGAAAAGAAATTTAACAATTTATCAATTATGTCGTACTTTCACCTATGTTTTTTACTTGGTGTTCAAGGTGATGGCCAGTTGAAGTAACTAACAGTTATTATCATTCAACTGCAAACACATGTTAATTTTCTTGGGTCATCTTACATTGTACCAAGATTCTCAAATCCCCCCCCCCCCATCGATTTTTCCTTACTTTGATTTTGAATTCCTCCTTAGAGAACCAAGTGTCTCACTTTGAGAAACACTGGCTTAGATGTTAAGATGTCAAGTTATTTTCTGATGGCGTTTTTTCTTGATTGGTTAACAGAGGTGGTTGTCGCGAGACACGTTTTTGAAAGTTTCGGTCTTGTTTCGGTCTCGTAACCCCAAAGTCTTGTCTCGGTCTTGGACCTCTGCGCCTCGAGTCCAACTCCAGCCATTGCAGGGATGTAAGCATAGGCGTACAAGCCGAAAAATATTTGGGGACAGTGGAGTTTTTCCCAAATTTTTTCACGTTTACCCAAATCTTAAGATTCTTGAACTTTACGGATATAGGAGAAAAAAATTTGTGTAAACTGGTGAAAACAAAACAAAAATCTTTACTTAAAATCTGTCTCCAATTTCTCGATTTTTGTCCGTGTGAAAACTTTTTTTTAGAGATCACCACTTTTTAAGGACAAATTTTTTTCTTTTAACGAACGTCCCGATTCATCACTTCGAAAATATGATATGTCTACTTAAACTGAAGCAACTTATGTAAAGTCTCGTCTCGATCTCGAAGCTTCGTGTCTCGAGTTCACCTCCGTTGCTTAATTACTAAACACTAAAATTTATATTTCTGGAGTTACTCTGAGGTTAAAAGTTATTTCCTTCTCATTTTCTCTATTTACAATTAATTTTTAAATGCACGTTTGTAAGCTCATAAAACTTTTAATAAAAGTTAAAAATTCTTTCAGAAATAATTAAGGCATGAACCCTCCGCAAACAGTCAAAGAGGTTATTTAGAATACTATGGCGAAGATATAAAAAAAAAACGTCAAAATTTTTTGTTATTAAGTTTATTATTAAAATTGGAATTCCGATTGGCAGAGTCATAGAGACCATTAGTTAGTCCAAAATTTAATTGAATCGAATTTGGGACCCGAGCTAAATAATTGATAATTGGTCGGATAATCATTTGTTTGTTGCCCTAAGTTCAATGCCTCCGAGATTGTCCGGTAGGCCTACGTTACAAGTAGAAACAACAATGGCTCAGCAGATGGAGGGGCCTGTTAGAAATCATGTCACTTACCACCCAATTTGGCCATTTTCCTTCTGGCATTTTCTCCATCCATTCCATTACTGTTGCATAAATTCTATTCGCTGACCAATTTTCAGACCCACCCAGGTCAATTAAGCGAAAGTTCATTGGAAAATCAGCTTCTTTTACTAATGATGTACCATAGTATCGGACAACAATATCAATTGAATCATAGACTTCAGTTTCCATAAATCTGTGAAAAAGTTTCGAAAGCTGTTAAGATTTAATTAAATCAAGTAATCTTTGCATATATTTTTATCTCGATATTTTGTGACCTCAAGAAAGTTCTAATGCCTTTTGATGACTAAACTTGAGATTGTGAAACCAACTAAGAAAAAACAAGGATTTAAATACATTCTATTTTAATTGATACCATTCGATTTTACTCCGGCTTCCTCATGTTCTTTAAAACAACTTTTTTGTATTCTCTTCTCCTTCGCGCGTATTCTTAGCACAGCAGTTTCCAAACTCGATTTGAGGGCGACGCAAATCTGACTTTGATAAAGATTTCGCAACACTACCCTTGCTTAATGAGCTTTAATTTACACGAAAAAAAGCCAATGAGTAAAGTGATAACTTGAAACGTCCGCGTATGAACAAAAAATCTTATCTCAACTACATTGGCTCTTTCCTTTTTATTAAAAATAATTAAAGTATTTATGAAATAACACAAACAAGCAAGAAACTGATGAGACGAACTTTTGACAAAGTTTGACTTTATTGTGACTTTTAAAGCTCATGAAAAAGACTTTTGAACAGCAACGCTAGAACAACGCTATAATGCGTTTGATAATATAACCATGTCCTAAAAAAATTTCAATTTTATTGACTTAGGTTCAAGCAATTCCTTTTACTGTAACTTATTCAATACAAATCTAACGTTTTCATAAACAACACTGAGTGAAAGATAAAAATCGTTTAAAACTGCTGTTACTTTATATCCGCCGCAAATGTAATGGCTTTAGTACGGAGCAAATGGAGCGGCCGCACCCTCTAAAAAATGTCAAAAAGTGACCCCCTCTTAGCAAAATATTGCTTTATTTTTTTTATAGTAGAACCATGACGGTGGCCCCCCTAAAGTGATGACTTTTTCATTTTTTTTTAGATATTACTTTATTTTGGGACCATAAAAAATTTGCAACACGAAAAAGTGGCCCCCATTTTTTTTGCAACACCCCCCCCCCTTTTGTAAGGCCATCGCTGAATCTAATGAAAATATATTGATGGAAGTTCTGTTTTAAACGTAACGATGATAACCTAAAAACCACTTGGTAACCTGTGAAATAATTTCAATATCAAGCTGCAAAAATTATTCACCTGTAAACCCCAGGCTCGTTGCTGTATTTTTTAAACAAACTTCTCCACTCAGCGACTACATCGTGTATTCCGAACTGGTTCTCTGTGTGATCTGGCCACAGGTTTTCGTACGAAGGCTTCAATAAATTGTTTTGTTAGTACGAATTCAAGTAACTCGCCATTAATATTGAATATCATTTTGAAATACATACGAGGTTAAGTATAAAATTTTATTTTGAAAAGCAAAGAGATTTTTAAAACATAACAAAAATTGTTTCTAAAAAAAGATTTATTAAAAAAAACAGAAAAAGCTTAAATAAATCAAAAAATCTTAAAGTTTCTATTCGCCCATAATATAAGTGCAATACATTATAAGATCTTTAAATTATTTTGAAATAAATGATTTATACCAGGGATGTCAAACTCGTGGGCTTCCGGGGGCCACATTGCATGTTTGGAATTGTGCCGAGGGCCGCATGCAATTTTTCATCTATTTTTATATCATATTTTTTTGTTAGGTGTAGTTTGCGACGTATATTGCGATGCAAATTGCGACGTAATTTTATGAGCCGGACGAGGTTTTGTTATTTTTTTGTGAGGTCGAGGTGTTGTTATCACGTGTCTGTGCTTGTTTTAAAAAATGTATTACTTTTAGATAAAAACCTTACAAAATATGACAATTATTGATAGATGCTTGAGGGCTGCGAGTTTGACACCCCTGATTTATACCACGAACAACTAAAGCTCAAAAAGAAGGAACTGCAGTCGGAGTGCCTGGCTCATATAGAGCCTATTAGACTCACAAAAGTCTATAAAATGGCTCATATTCCACTAAAAAAACTTTCCGGTTTTTGAATCTATAAAAATCTTTTTTAGTAACCACTTGTAAGTAATTATGCTTATATGCGCTGGAAATCAGGTCTCGTCCTAGCAAACTATTTTTTCTTCTCAAAAGGCCAAGGTAACAACCAAAATTTGACGCAGATTTCGATTGCAACAAAACAATTCTCTTCAAAAAACCTTTGACTTACAGGAAGACTCTCATTGATCATGGAATTGTTTCGGAGATGTTCTGCTTCATACATGTACTTGACTGCGTCAACACGGAATCCATCCACGCCTTTGTTGAGCCAAAATTCAAGAACGCTCTTGTATAAAACATTAAATGCTCGATCAATGATTGATCAACTGCCACCATGCTGTAAAGCTGTTTCATAAAAACTACTTTCGTGATCTAACGAGTGAGAAAAAGTTTGTTGACACTGGTATCCTAAAGAGTTCAATGTTTTGTCATGGCTGAAAAATTATGTATCGATCAATTGACATAGAAAAAATAACATGGTTTTAATTAAAGGTTATATTTGCGTTCAATGATGGCTTTTGTAAGAAGCGAACGGAGCGGCCGCACCGGGCCCCGCATAAGAAACGTCAAAAAGTGCCCTTTCTAATAAAATATTGCTCTATTTCTTTATAGTAGCATTATAACCGTAGCCCCCTGAAGTAATGACCTTTTCTTTTATAAAGATTACTTTATTTTAGAACACTAAAAAGTGGCCCTCTTAAAGTGATGACCTTTTTTTAGTGATCACTTTTTTTCGGATCAAAAAATTTGGAACACAAAAAAGTGACCCTCTTATTTTTTTGCGCCGGGTCTCCCCTTTTGTAAGATCATCACTGTTTGCATTCATTTTATAAAGGTTCATGTTAGTAAATATTGTTGCTTGAAAAGAAAAACAAAAATCCGCTTCTTAATACTTGTATCTTCATAAAATAACTAAGCTTACTAGTTGTTACCACCTTCTTCAAAACCTTGTAGCTTTTAACAAAAACAAATTTTACCTTTAATTCTTGTAGTACAGCAGGGTTTCTGAAGTTGAGATCAGGTTGTTCTTTGAAAAATGCGTGGTAATAATATTGCTTGCGTTTTTCGCTCCACTCCCAAGCGCTTGTTACGTTGCCGGTTGTAGAAAAAACACTTTGCTGTCAAAACATTAACCACAAATGCTAGATTAAAAACTATTTTTCTTGCAATGATTTTATCTATAACAAGATATCCTATTTTGATTCCATAATTATGTGAACACAATTTTAAAAAATAACATTTTATTAAAATTGTCCCAACAGCCTGTTCGCCTGTGAGGCTTATCAGGTATTTCAGTCTGTTGGGACAATTTTAATAAGATGTTTTTTTTTTAAAAACTTGTGTTCTGATAATTATGGATAATCGCTCTGACAACTGAAGTCATTGAGCACTCTGATGAAGAGTACCTACAACTTATTTACTATTTTAACTCGGTATTTTTTGGTATGGAATGCAGGCGGCGGCAAGGTGTTTCTTTAAGAAAAGACAAATAGGAAAAATGTTATTAACTAATTTTAAAATATTTTTGTATTTTCAAAGTGTTTTCCATTTTTCAAATTTTCCAAACAACAATTTGTTTCATATTTTTCTAAAGTTAAAATGCGATTTTACTTATTTTTAGAAGGTGACCGAAGGATGGTCATGCAATTTTTTTTGATATTTTAAAGAAATTGAATCAGAACTAAAGACAGGAATGGGCTATTGAAAATATGCTTTCGGTTCGGCGACAGTTTTTTGTTCCAAGATAGACAGCGTGAAAAACAAATCAAAAAAGACATCTCTCGTAATCTCACAAAAGATTTTTTCTCCCTACATCAGCTTTTTTAAATTAGTTAGCTTGCACATTGATTAAGGTGCTGAAAGACCTACAACGATAAAATTTTTAAATTCAGCCTATACGTAAGATTGTTTATAAACTAGAGCTAGAGGCATCATTCTGTAAAAGATACAACCATAAATGGAATTGGTATGGTATCGTCATAACACATCAAAATCGTTTCGTCAATGGAAAAAATAAGCCAGCGATTTGCGCGAATAAAGTTTGGGAATTATATACGCTCATAAGCTCTCCCAAAATTTTTCTATAAAGTTGTATTCTCGATATATCTGTAATTTTGTCTTGGAATACATGTTTTGAACAAAATAACATTGAAATAGCTTTTAACAGCAAATGTTTCATTTAAAGCTCTTTTGTTAATTAAGTAGCCTTAAAAAAGGCTGTTTTGAAAACTCGAACGTTTTCGTCTAGCTCTCTTCAGGAGGTTTCGCTAGAATGAATTGCAGAACTGAATGTAGTATTTCAAAAGTTTTAAAGCTGATTCTGATTGGCTAAAAATTAAGGTTAATAATAGTTATCATAATAATTGAAAAGTATTAATAAATAAATCACGTTTCGTCAGCGTAAGAAATTTTTTGGCAAAAAAAGGAACAAAATTATGCAAGCTTTGTGTTAAAATTTGGAACTAGAAAGAAAATTTTCACAATTATGCTAACAATTTATGTTTGTAAACAAACTCTTTCTGTCTACACAAATTAGGTTTTCGAAGAGTGATGAAAATTGATTCTAAGACTGATAAGTGGAAATCGGATTGTGCTTTAGAGAGAATAAAGGTTAGGGTTAACAAAAGAGCTTTAAATGAAACATTTGCTGTTAAAAGCTATTTTAAAGTTTTGTACCAACAAAAAACTTTTTAAAATAACATTGCTTTATACGCTAATAGCAAATTATTACCTACCCAATTATTTGGCAGCTTGTCTTGTGTTCCATCTACCCAAACGTAGTAGTCTTTGTATTTTTCATGGTTCTCGTGTGTAGGATCCGAACTCGCAACAAACCATTCGCTCTCATTGCTAGTATGGTTTGGAACAAAATCCATCACAATTTTCATCCCTTAATACAACTGTTTTGTTCATTTATCGTTTTTTTTTTGTGCTGTTGTTATAAGTTAAAATAAAAAAATATTGCTGATTCAATCATGACTCCTGTTTTTTACTCAGTTTTTGTTTTTCTCTTAAATTATTATCAACACATTCTGTAAGATAAAAAAAGTCAACTGACAAACTTGAAAACACATTGGCAGGAAAATTGACCAAACGTCTAAGAAAGTGTTATTCAATTATGTATTAACTTTTAGTATTTTTTACTAAAAAATTTTTACAGTTTAACGCAAAATGTAATAAAACAAAAATAACAAGAATAAAAACAAATTTAAATACATTAATGAAAAACGCAATATAATAGTTCTAATCAACTTCTTTGCCTCTATTTGAATGCAAATTCACTCTAGGTCAGACACAGACAGTTATGGAGTTGAAAGTTTTACAGAAGCTAATACTTCCAAGTATTTATCATTATAAAAATTATTACGTCAAAGCGAAATCTTAGAAATTTTTCAAATATTCAGAGAAATTACACCAAATTAAATTTAAAATGTGTTTATTATAGAACAGTGGTTCCCAACCGGTGTGTCGCAAAAGATTTCAGAAAAAAAGTATTTAGGATGTCAAATTTTGTGGTTTTTGTACGTGAGATTTGGAGGGAAAGAAAGAGCGTGACTTTAGGCGGAAACCTTTTTCAGAAAGAAAGATTTCAGAAAAAAAGTATTTAGGATGTCAAATTTTGTGGTTTTTGTACGTGAGATTTGGAGGGAAAGAAAGAGCGTGACTTTAGGCGGAAACCTTTTTTTAGAGATCACCATGATTTTGGGAGGAAAATTGAGAAATCATTGAGATATTTTCAGTGAAGACCTTTTTTTTGTGGAGATCACCATGAATTTGGAACGAAAATTAAGAAATTATTGACAAATTTTCAGTGAAGACCTCTTTATTGTTAACCAATATAATGGGTATGCCGCGAAAATTTAAATAGCTTAATAGTGTGCCGCCACATAAAAAAAGGTTGAGAATCACTGTTATAGAACGTTGAAAATACGATGTTTAAGGTAAAATAAAATCTTTTTAAAATCTTTAACTTTTTAATCAGAAAAAAAATGTTAATTAAACTTAAGTTAACAAATCGTTCTATTTCACAAATTAGCCAACCTTCAGCATGCATATCCGTAACCAAAGTCTCAAAATCTTCCATTGTTCCAAAGACCGGATCAATTTTTCTATAATCTTTTATGTCGTAACCGTTGTCTTTTTGAGGCGAAATGTAAATTGGATTTAACCACAAAGTTTTAACCCCGAGATCTTGTAAAGATGGTAATTTTTCTTTGATTCCTAAATCAATTAATCAAGTTAATACTTACGCGCGAAAGCTGGCCAACATCACAAAGCTGTAACTAGGCAAGGAGCAGTGATGGCTTAACAAAAAACGGGGCTCGGTGCAAAAAACGTAAGGGGGACCACTATTTAGTGTACTAAAAAAAGGTAGCTGAAGCCATTTTTAGTATACTGTATAAAACCAAAGGGATCACTAAAAAAAAGGGTCTTCAATTTAGGGGGGCCACCTTTGAGTAATTCAAAGCTGGGTGAGGCAAAGCGATCACTCAAAAAAAGTCATCCTACGACGATGCACCCTTTTTTTCCAATTTTTTTTTCTTTTATTTTTGACATGCCATCAACGTTCTGGTGTTACTATGAAGAAATAAAGTAATTTCTTGTGTAAGTGGCCACTTTTTGATGTTTTTTAGAGGGGCTCGGTGCGGCTGCACCGTTTGCACCCTATTAAAGCCATCACTGACAAAAAGACAACGAAAAGTACAAAAAAACGTTGCCTTTGCCTAAACCAAAAAAATTTTAAAAAGTGCCAGATTTTGTGTTTGAATTAAATACAGTAATTGCTTTGTAAGTTTACACCTCAAGAAAAGTTTAAAATGTCAACAAAGATGTTGTTTCAAATTAAGTTCCAATTTATATGTTTCAACCAACATTTCACACCATGTTAAATCGCAATAAATACGGCATTTTTTATCGTTTCAAACAAAAATGATATAAGTCAAAAGACAAGTAGGCTAAGCAATAAAAAAGTTTAATCACCTTTTAGGTCACCTATGCCGTCGTTATTTTGATCGTAGAATGATTTCGGATAAATTTGATAAATTGGACTAGTTTGCCAAAACTGCTGACACGCGGGTGACACAGCGATAAGAGCGATGACTAAGGACAGCAGGGTCAGAATGGTGAGAATCACGAGTCCTGTCAGGATGTTGCGGGCCCAAACATACTTCTTTTGTCGTGAGTATAGCAGAAGCACCTCTTTGGGCATACCTAAAATAAAAAATATATACTCGTATATAAATAGCTGTTTTGCAAAAATAAAAGTTGTATTCTTAAAATTTCTTGGAACTATACATAGGATCAGTAATAATCTTTTTGCAAGGCTACATTTAGTTTTAACAAAAGGAACATCACAACTTTAATAATGTACCGTTTAGACAGCAACTCAGGTCCAAAATAAAAATAAAATTCTGCTATTTTTGTAATAATAAACAAAATTAACAGCAAAAAATGAAAAAATGTTGATTTATAATGCCTAACCTGCATATGGAGCAGGTTTTTCAGATGTACTACTTCTTTCCACGTCTGCCGCAGCGAAGGATGTGACATTTGTCTCCACATTTTCAAAAGCGTGATTTTCAGACATTTTTGTTTTTTAGTTCAATTCAAATTTACAATGTAAAAATCTAAATGATTTCTAGCTTTTTCAATTGTTTTTGTAATAATAGCATTTAGTTTAAATCCAAATTTTGTTTAATTACTTTTTGCTTTTTAATCAAAAAAACTTTTAAAAAATACAGTTAGAAGGCCAATTATTCGAACCAATTAAGACCAGTGGTGGTCCGGATAATCGTATAAAATACAATCTTGCAATAAAAAGCATCAAATACACATATGGCAATTTATGATATTTTATGAGCAGTATAATGATAACTCATTTTTTTGTTTTAAGTTTGTTACTCTTTTTGTCGTTGCCAAGTCTCTTATCCTTTTTAGAAGCAGAGCTGTGTTGAACGACACTTACTCTGTCGTTCAACATGCTATTGCGTAGTACCACCATCTTGGTAGTGTTTGGATAATTGGCGTTCTACGGTACAACCTGTTCCTTTTTTAAAAATCAAAACAAACGCTAATTAATTTTATTAAATCAAATGAAATATTCTTATAAGCCTTTAACATAGTATGCAATTGTGTTCTATTCTAATATTCTTTTTCAAAAGCAGATTTTTTTTGGTATGAAACATATGTTTGTCCAAAATTCTTTTGTTTAATCCACTGCAAATGGAAGCAAAGTACATCACATTGTAATCCTCAAGGTAATTTAGACAAAAACTGTTGTTGCAACTTTATATTACTTTAATGCACTTCACTTAAAATTATATTCAAGAAATAGTCTAACCACTTTTATTTTTAATCAGAAAAGAACAAAAAATTGTGCCCTAAAGTTGACTTAGTTTTTATTAATAGCACGAGCTTTCGTGAGCTTTATTGCACCTGACGAAGTGCGCAATAGCTCACGAAAGCTTGTGCCATTAATAAAAACTAAGTCAACTTCAGGGCATAATTTTTGTTCTTTTCTGATTGATTTCAATATTTGACACGGCTTTCCCCATTTTATTCCTTCCAATCCTTCGATGATACGCTTTTTATTGAAAACAGATAAGCCTAGTCAACTTCTTTCTATAGTAACCAACTCCATTGTAGCTGTAAGTCAGTTTTATTTCACAATTTCTTCAGGACCATTTCAGAAACCAATGGTGAAAGTTCTAAAAAAGTTTCCAAGTCTGTATTAACTTCTAGTATCATCTGTTAATAATCATCTAATATCTGGTAATAATTCCTTTTAATAAAATGTTTTAAATGATGTTTTTTTGATTTAATAAGTTCAATTTCTAACGATGAATGTCCAAATTGCAATAAGTAATTTGCGAATCACAAAGAAGTTTTTCGAAAGCACCACCAGTAACACAGCAGTTAAAAATTAACTGACCTTTAAATTTCAAACCTCTGTTTGCTTGAAATGGCTCAACCATTCGAAGGTTCTTAATGATACTCAAACATTCCAAAGTACTTGGGCTGTTTTTGACTTTTATTCGAAATCATAAAAGGTCTTGTTGAGCGTTTTCACTATTTGCTTGGGTAAATTTACGCATTTGCTCAAACGAAGTCATTGAACGAAAACTGTTTTTGATAAGTTCGATAATATACATGTAATCGAATTGTAGTGTTGACACGCTCTCAAAACCTTCATCGTAAACATTACTTTCAGCTGAATGTGAAACAATAACTCAAAAAACTTGAAATGATTTTAAATTGAATTAAGAGTTTGTAATTGAAATTGAATTAAAAAGAAGTAAATTGAAAAACTTTTTCATTAAATTGAACTTTTCAATGCATGCACAGAATCTATTACAAGAGATGTGGGTTCAAATTCTGGTTTGACTAAATCATACACAGTGCTATCTAACGACTCGATATATCGATACTACAGTTTCACGTAGGCTAAGTGACAATTTTATTCGTGAACATTGTTTCGAAGAATGGAAACCGGCAACTCATTGCTAAACTTCTGTTTAAAAATACAAGTGTTTAAAAGGCATTTCATTTAGAGAGGTGAAATATTTTCTTCTCTTCAAATAAACCTTTAAGGGTCATCATTTGATAAAATTTTAAAAGGTCGTGTTTGCAAGCGTGTGGTTTGAGGTTTCAAACTGTGGGGCCAAAAATTTTGTGGCTCATTGGAATTTCATGTAAAGTTTTGGTTTAGTTTCTTTTTCTACGCTATGTTTGAATAACGTATGGCATAGAGAGATATCTAGTGGAAAGTTAATCGGGAGCGCTTTCATATTTTCAGAACAAACATTTTCACAAAATAGCTGTCGTCGAGTTAATGATACCGATCACGTATTTCTTACATATCTTTAACTGTGTTTTGTATATAATTTTTTTTATTTCTATTGAACTGGTTCGTTTCTTTCTCGAAATCTTTTCTTTTTAAAGGCAGGGTACTTCTTCGAATCGACACTTTAAGCCTATTACTTTAAGCCATCGACTATTTGGTTAGTTAGTTTATTGCTTATGCTTGAATACTTTTGCATTGAGCAAGAACAAACGGGTAAGCCTTATACGACTCAAGGAAGACACAAACAAAAGCAATAAAAACAAAGGATAAAAAATTGCAGAAAAGAGTTTACTGTTTCTGGTCTTATGAAACAAACTCTTTTCAAAGTTAAAAACGAACCAAAAGCGATAGCCTCCGAACATTTTTGAATTTTCAGAAATGTTTTTTTTTTTTGTACTAGTAGCTTTATTATACTTATACTATTGTATATTACTATTATACTTATACTACATATAATTATACTATAGCTTATTGTACTAATTTTATATTTGTGTATATGATTTGGTGCATTTTTAAAAAAATCTCAAACCAGTTATAAAAAGTTGTTTTCAGAAAAGGTGTTTATTGATTGTAATTAGTTTAACTCATGGTTCAAATCAAAACCCTTAGCTAGTGGCGAATCGAAGATTTTTGAAAGGGTGGTCATCCAATTACAATCAAATATCCTTAGTGGAAAAATATTTTTAAGTGGTAGCTAAAGAAAAAAAAAGCTCTTCACTTTGAATCTGTCTCGGTTTTGTCGGTTTTCCGTCACGACAATATAGTGTTCTCTGAAAAACGGTCTTCACTTTCAATCTGTTTCTGATTTTTGTATTTGTGATCTCCAAGGGAGGGGTGGCACAATGCCCCTACCCTTAAATACGTTACTGCCCATAGCAATCAATGGAAAAAACTTAATTATGCAGACTATAAGTAAACAATTTAGTAAATAAAGTTGCTGCTGCAAAAAGCTAAAAAATAAATGAAATTTCTATAAACAATCAAAAATACTTAAAAGTATAACAAAGTATTAGTTTCTCTGTTAATATTGTTTTATAATAAAAAAAATTTTGCATTTTGCTTTATTTTTTCTTTAAGTGCTTGCGTTAACAGAAAATGCAGTTTCGGAAATAAAGTCGCCAAAATTAAATATTAACTTTTTCACCAATTTGTAAAAAAAATTTTGTCTCGTTTTTTTTTTTAAAGATTTGGTAATAAATTTTTGCAAAAATCTGACCAAAAAAGCAAAGGTAATAATAAAAAATTTTTTCCACAAAATTTGCGCTGGTTTTAAAGAAAGAGGGGAATACTGTTTTAACAAATATCTTTTTTTGTAGGCCTAATACTTTTTTCCGACACATTTTTAAACAAAATTAAGAAAAAAGTTAAACTTTATACACTTGACCTGCGTTTTTTTAATCATTTTTGTCTGCTCTTCAGTATTTTCTCAAAACTACATGCCTCTTTGAGAACTGTACTAACTTTATTTGATTGTGGCCAAAGCATTTTATCAAAATTCAAGCAAAAAAAAAGTAATGCAGAGGCTGAAAAGTGTAAAGAGCAGACAAAATCAAACAAAGGTCAAAAGTCATGTTGAAAAAGTAGACAAAAGCCATATAGAATCTGGCAAAGGAAGATCTCCCAAATAGATGTGATTTTAAGCCCTGCCCAGTGGTTCTCAACCTTTTTCAGATTGAGACCGGTAACAAATCAAAACAATTTTTTGGGGCCCGGCTGTTGCCTGTTCAAGTGAAGACCAAAAAAGTTCCTACTTCACACTTTTCCAACCAACTTTTTTTTCTTTGAACATTAACTGACGACCTGCGTACGTCTAATTTAACTACAGTATTTTTTAAATTGAAAAAAAAATGTGCTAAGTCTCCGATCAATTTTCCTAAGTTGCTCTGTTTAATTTAACTTATAGCGGCTTAAATATTTTGGAATTACAAAAGTGAAATAAATTTTTGGCGGACCGGCGGTTGAGAAACACTGCCCTAGCCCCTACCAAAATTCTAAAGTCTTCCAAAAAAGGCAAAAATCCCCGAAAAAAAGAACTGGTCCAGTCTAAACTTCAGATTGGTGATCAAAAGACAAATTTATAAAAACAGAATTTTTCTTTACAGATAAAAGCCGAAACAATCCCTAACTTGACAAGTGTTTGACAAGAAGTTATTTCCTGGTCAAGTTTACCTTTATAAGGGCCAACCAATCTAAACCTTAAATAATTATGAACCAAAAATATCGATAAAAAAAAGTGTTAGTTACATTTGTCCATATTCGGAATCATAGTTAGTTCTACATTATATGATGAAAACTTTTGCAAACAGTAAATAATGAAACTAAATCAGTTATTAACCCAAAATAAAATGGTATTTAATTTTATAAGGGAAAAGAATCTGAGCTTCCTTTGTCAATTCGTTTAATTGCGGTTGTTGAAGAGTATTTTGATAGCAGGAGAATGTGTTTATATAGCGTTGTGGTTGTTGTTGAATATTTTTTTAGCAAATCAATGTTTTGAAAACACGATTTTTCAGCAGACCAATGATAATTCGCTTTCAGGCGCAGAAGGCCCAAAGCAACTCATGTGTGACAAGGTAATAAAAGCAATCGGCGCTTCAGTTTTTAAAGTTCAATGCGCCCGTCTCGACAAAACATAAAAGTTCAAAAACAGAATATCCGAGTTTGACGGGCTAAAATGTCGGTTCAAGTGGGCTGCGTGCCCGAGAGAAAGGCGGCCGGTTTCAAATTACTACTCGCAATTCAGCTTTCGTTTTTGTTGTTCTTTTTCATGTTTTTGTTTTTAGGCTGAGAAGTTTAGCTTTTCGCGGGTAAAAATTCTGACCATTACTGAAATCGTGTCAGATACCAGGTCAAGACAAATGTAAAAGCAAACGTTTTTGTTGAAGAGTTTGTTTATTTTACTGACAGCGATTGAGTTGGTCATTTTTCTATAAACAATCTATGGCGTTTATTGAGATTTGAATCAAAGGGTTATTACAGTTTGAAAATTTAATAGAGAGAAACATTTTAAAATATTTAAAAAAATAGATGATTGTAAAGGAGAAGTGAAAGTGCCTGAGCAATTTTTTATTTCTTTGCTTAGTTTGTTTTCATAGATAGCAGATGACACTCTTTCGCCGCGAGCGAATAAGATAATAATTTTTGAACAATTGGCGGCCAGTAATTCAATACGACCTTATATCAAATTATATTTGCAGTATCCTGCGCATGACGCAAAAACGTTCGCGCCGTGAAGAAAAGTACGAAGCAATAAGCATGAGTTGTTTGTGTCGATACCACATTACAACAAGATTGTTCTTGCGTTTTATGTTGCCACTACTTACAAAAAAATTGACAGCTTTATGTAATACCACTTTAGTCAAAAGTAGTTTAAGCGAATCAGATTACGCATAATGTATCTGTAAAATATAATATTAAACCCATAAAATAAATTAAAATAAATTAAAATTCATGTTAAAGTTGGTTCAGCTTCTTTATTCTATTTCATATTCAATTTGCTACTCTATGCTTTGGAATCATTTGTATAAAAACGAATTGATTTTTATGCACAACTTCTTCTTCTTCTTTCGGCTTCTCCCTACTCGGGGTCGCCACAGCGCGACAGTAATCTCCATTTCACTCGATCTACTTCGTCTCCTTCCCTAGCTACAACCCTTTCCATGTCTTCTCTCACCAAATCCATCCACCTTCTCTTTGGCTTTCCTCTTTTCCTTATGCCTGGCACCGCCATCTCCATCATCCTTTTTCCCACGTAGTCTTTTTCTCTCCTTTTTACGTCTCCATACCAACGTAGCCTTGCATTCCAAAGTTTGTCTCCCAGTTTTGCAATTTTTGCAGTCCCTCTCACGTATTCGTTTCTTATCTTGTCCTTTCTTGTCACTCCTAGTGTCCATCTCACCATTTTCAACTCTGCAACTTCCTTTTTTCCCATTTGTCTTTCCGTCACTGCATTAAATTTATTTTATTTATTCATTTAATTTAATATATATTTAATTTTTATGCACAACTGCCGAACAGAAATAAATTCGTAAATTAGACCAATCGAATAGGTTTACGTCTTGAAATAAAAAATCTTAAAGCATTTTTGGTGTGGTCACTCATCAGAAAAATAACTTGTTTTTTAAATTTTATAAAAATCGTTTGAATTTGGTCCAACATTACAAGTTTTTTTTTCATGAATAAAAAGTACAAAGTTTGACAATGTGTATATGACATTAAAATTATGCTGTCGCCAGCACCATCATGAAAGGAAGTGAATTGGAGGAGAAAGCCAGGTTGAAACAGTTTCCACGACGAAGAAGATATCAAGACGCCAAGTTCAGCACCTTGCTTCATTCTCCAAACGGTATTCTTTATCTCTTATCTATTTTAGTGATTTTTGCAGCTGCAAGATTAAAAATAGGTTATGCATTTTTATTTACATGTTGCTAAATGTTTTTGAAAACACATGAAAGTTGTTGCTTTTTTTAACTGATCAAACCAATTGAACTTTGCTTGAAATAAGTCCCAATTAGTTTGTTTAGATTTACTTGTAATTCAGAAAATACTTTTTGGTTACTATTGAACTGTTTTAATTTTAACTTCATATTCAGCTAAAATTAATTTGTTAGAAGGTTTTTAAGACGAGGGTTTAATTTTGATTTTTCTGATAAAAGTCACGAAAAAATACTGTCCGATGAAACCAAATGCAATCTTTATTTTAACTCGTTGGGTAATATTAGACAATGCAGTCTAAGATCAACAAAGCGTTCCGACGCTATTCTTTTGTTAACGCTCGCCCAGTTGGTAACCGTCGAAGAAACACTAGACTTGTTTGAAAATAGCTTATGGTGGCAAGCGACTAAAACCAGCCAATGACAATGAATAACTAGAATTGTCGCAAAATTCAAAGCATTTTGATCTTGAAAGGCAAAGCGCTTGATTGTGTTTATATTGCGCGAACATCTGCAACAGCCCGTTCTATCTATTTGGGAGTAGTTTTATTCGGGATTTAATTGATTCCGAATTTTTGTCTTTTGTAATAAGTCAAGCGTATCGTGAGGTGGTTGCGAGAGGAAAAAGCAACTTCGTTTGTGGAATTGGTAAAGTTGAACTTAGAATGACGTAAAATATTATAAATTCTTCTCTATTGCTCTATTTTTTGGACAGCACAAATTTGTCACTATAAATTTGAACTGTGTAGAATTGAATCCTTTGAAAAGCATCGATCAAAAAAAAATTAAATTTTCTTAAACGTCTTTTAATTTTTTTTGTACGAATATTTATCCAAAAAGCAGAAAGGCAGTGCAGTACCAAAAAGTTTTATTTTTGTGAAAATAGCAGAAGTGCTTTTCGTTGAAGCGAAGACTTTTAGCTATAATCTAAAACACGATTTTTGTCGATTCAATGCCAATTCCAAAAGTCCATGGGGATCTTTGAATGGATTTACTTTATTAATTTTAAACGGCCGCTTTATTTTTTAAAATTTTTTGTCTTATAAGCATTAAATTGTGGTTTTAGCAAGAAAAAGCTGTGGTTGCATTGCTTAGATTAAAAAAGACGTTAAATTAACCGTTAAAATAATTTATAACTGGCTTTGAAAACCAAAGGTTTACGGCAAAATTACTTTGCTGACTGCGCTAATTTTATTTGCTCTGGTAAAAATCGGATAACTTAACCAATTAACTACCGGTAGTTTGATTAATAAAGAATATCAGCCCGATAAATTACTTAATAAATTTAGATTTAACGATCAAAACAGCAATGTTATTGAAATTATCATCAAAAAACAAAAACCGCAATGAACAAACGCATTGTAAAAAAAGTGTGTAAACGTTTTTAAAAGTCAATTCAATTAGAGTACAAACAAAAAGTTCAAGTGTTGCAACGCTGAAACATTATTACTTAATATGTCTTCTTTAAGCCCAAGTTTAAAATGATTTAGAATGTATCTTTATCTGAAACTCGACAAAATTTTCACAAGGCTAAAAGTTGGAACTTTGTATAACTTTTGATTTCAACGAGGCAAGCATTTGGAAACCTTAGTTTAGGCTTACGGAAGAAGTACGGTACACAAAAAAATATGGCATAGAAAAACAACACCGTACTTTCGTGCCGTATTGTTTTATGCCAAAAAATACCGTACGTAATTTTGTACCGTTGTTTTCTTTCAAGTTTAGTCGTACTGTAATTCGTACTCTACCCCAATGGTTTGCAAACTTTTTTTGCTCAAGGCACACTTGACAACATAAATTTCAAACGCGGCACTCTCAAACCTCAACCAAATTGCTTTTCAACGAACTAGGCTAAAACTGTGCCACGGCACACAGTTTGGGAAACCCTGCTCTACCCAATCCCACGTTTCACGTTAAGCTACTTTATCTTTTATTAACACGCATTCAAATCAAGTAGGAAAACTAAAATCCATAAATGTTGCCTATATTATTAATATTTAAACTGTATTTCGATATTCTAATCTTTGTTGAAACAAAAACATTAATAAATCAAATTTTAATTTCGTGTCAAGGAAGAATTGAATTTTTTATTTAAGACTTCTTTCAATCCAAATGTTTACACGTTCAAGGAATCACAAGAATTTTATTCCACAGAAGTGCTTACAAAAGAAAAAAGTTAAAAATAAATTTGAAAGCAAGTTTTCGGAACAGCTTTTGTGATTTACCTCATAAACTAAGTAAATTTAATTGAAAAAATTAGCATATTCAATCTGTTTAGTTTCATAAATGTATCGTTTATAACAGGGGGGACTCCAGGACTTTGTCGTTACTCAGGCTCGCGTTTGATACTTATGCATTCAGTTGCAAATACACTACAACACGCAGTAGATTATTACTGTAGGCTAAAGATAGTGGCTAAAATTTTGTAATAAGTTAAAACATATGATGGCTAAAACGACAAACTGTTATTCATCTGTTATACCTAACCAGAAAACCAAGTTCTGTTTAGGCTCCCTGCCTGCGGTTACCCAACCACTAATGATTGTTGCATCACAATAGTCACAATGCAAGACAATTTCTATGACTCTAGTTTCCGACTATTTCTTTACAGCCCGAGTTAAATATAAAAATTAAGCAAAGACGTATGTGATTTGACCGTCTACACGCGCTTGTAAACTTCTCCTTTTTCTTTGTCCTGGTCTATGGTTATTTCTGTGCAGCAAAAGTAGAATATAAAGGTTAAGCAAAAAATTGTATGCTTCGACCGCTTACGCGTACTTGTGAATCAATTTCTTTGCAATGTATCTATGGCTACTTCTCTGAAGCACGAGTTGAGCATAATGGTTAACCAAACAAATGTCTTCTATTCTTCTTGTGCATCACTACTTTCTCTATTTGTAACTGGGTTTATTTCTCTGTGGCCCGAATTCAACATAAAAATTAAGCAAAAAAAAACGACCGCTACTGCATACCATACTTATTATTCTTCCTGTAGGTGGTTTATAGTATAAATATTTACTATAAACCACCTACAGGAATATTTGCTATAAACCATATTTACTATAAACCACCTACGGGACAACGAATAAGAATGGTCTGACATCGTATAAACTTTATACAGTACAATGTCAGATGTTTTGTAATAAGCCTGAGTTTTGCATAGAATCACTGTTGACTTTAATGAATTCAAATTAAAAAATGACAGCATTTATTTTATCACTCAGGCTGAGTCCGAGTAGCCTAAGTCCCGGTGTCGCTACCGGCTTATAACCGGTATCGGGTATTCAGCTATCTAAAGACCTAAAATATTTTAAAACTTTTTTACGTCAGCTGAACACGGAACGGTCTCGCATTTTTTGACCGTATGTACAGTTCATATAAATGATATTATTTATTTTTAAGACCTATAATTATTACATCAATATGCTATTTTCAGCTCAATCAATAACTTCTGCTGCTTGTCCCGGTGTTGACGTGCCTTTGATTACAACAAAAAATTATGAAAAGCTTCACAACAACAATCGTATTTTCGCTGAAAAAGTCTTATCCAATGACGCCGAAGATTCCATTTTTTCTAAAAATGTCATAGAAAAACAAGACACAGCTTTCACTAACCATTCTGTTCAATCATTTGAAAACTCTGCGCAAATTTTTTTGGAAACCAAAAATGTTCAAGAATGTGTGGACCGGAAAAACATTTTCTCATCTCGCTCGTGCAAAAATGATCAAAAACTAAATCAAAAAAATGGTGTATTGAAAAATACTCTTTTTGAAAAGTATTTGTATCTCGACGGAAAAAATGTTAACTCTTGTTCAACATTCTTTGTTGAAGAAGATATGGAAAGAAAAACAGGTATTTGCTCAGATAAATTCCACGAATCAAAGATGATTATTGCAGTATTATTTCTTTTTCAATTCTTAATTGCTGATTAAGAAGATTTAAATTTATAAAACCGACATTTATTAGTTTTAAATTTATAAAACCGACATTTATTAGTTATTATTATTTTTAAGCATCTTTTTATTTTTCAAAAAAACTTTTTTAGAAATCAAGTACAATAGGTTATAAAAAATAAGCACAACATACACCTTTATTCGTCGAACTTGGGTAATACAAGTTTGTTTAAGATTGATTCTTTAAGTTTAGTATATTTTTTTGCACTTCATAAATATACTAAAAAATTTATTTTGTAAATTTTCTAGAAGACAATTTTACACATTGGCCGTTTACTTTATTCTTTTAATAAAGATTGCACAATGTTTGACCGCAAGACGACAGAAGAGAGCCCTAGAACGCCAAGAGTCAGGAGACGTCATACAACTACGGGAACTGGTGGTTTAACCTTGCAAGATATTGAAGTATGTGCTTTAAAAAAGTTATGGAGACGATTTTGTAAGATATTTGAAGCTGATCAAGAAAAAATGCAAGTTTTTTCATCTCGCGTATTTCTAGATTGAAACAAAAAGAAAAACCTAATAATTAAATTTTGATGACAGAATGAATTATATATTAATTCAATTAAAATCAGCTGCCTCAAAAAATTTTTTGCCGCATTATATCATCTTAATCCTTACTAAATTAAGTCAAATGTAGACCAAAAAATAAAATCTTTTTGGCGAAAAATGTTTCGTGCCACTGTGAGAGTCGGTACTTTGGCTGTACATCTTAACGATTACAAGACAGAATTTGTCAACACGAGCCAAAATTTATTAGAACTGGCCAAATTCCAAACTCTCGCAACATCTCCACTCGTTTTGGCAAATCTTCAAATCCAGGCAAGTTCAGTGAATCCGCGATTGGTCAACACTTTTAAATAACTATGTGCGACAAAAATTACTGTGATTAAAAAATTTACTATTCTTTAATTTGGCCATTCGTCTTTTCATTTATCAGCTATAGAAGCCATTTACATCAAATCATGCAAGCTAAATTTATGCCATCAAAAATAATTTGTTTACAACTTGAAAATCTTGCGCTGATTACGCGTTTTGACGTCTTTCTCAAACATTTAATCATCTTCGTTCAGCTTTATTAGATTATTAATTGATTTTTTCCCTCATTCTGACGTTTATTTTCTGACGAGTGTCGGACGAAAAGCTTAAAGATGAGTTTTTTGTTGAAAAGATGTATATTAATTTAGACATTTCTAATCTGTAAACCACTGCAGGGTTTTTACTTATAGGCTACAAAAAGACGTCGTCTTTTCGATCTCCGTTTTTAAGTGAAGTCTTGTTTTAATCTTTGCCTAGCCTTTAAATTGTGGCCCATGGTAATCATATTAGGTTTTGCAATTTCACCTATCAAAAAAAAAGGTTGGCATCCCTGATTTATTTCTTATTTTTGAAAGACCAGTTTTGAAACAAACGAAATAGAAACTTGAAATTTATCAACGTAGAACGGATGATATAATGTTTATTGCTTCTTTGCATACTGATATTTTTTTGGTATTTTTTTAATCCGATTTAGTAATTTCTGATTCTAAGCTTGTTCACATGAACATCCCTAGCCTAATCCGCATTAAGGCCTTAAAATGACGTAATTCCTATCGAAATTTTATTGCATGTTGGGCGCATTGAATAATGTACATGTGGCCATTTTCAATTTACGATTCATTTTATTACATAAAATGACTGAATAAAAAATCGTTTTTGTGATTAATCTTACAAAGATAAGCTGAATTTTTTCACTTCATTTTGTTTTTTCTAATTTTACAAAAAAGTTTAAATTTCAAAACTAATTTTATAAAAACCAGTTTACTTTCCGATCTTCCTCTGGAAAGAATCGTTTATAAAATATTTATGATCCTTTACATTTATTATCCAAAAATGAGATGTCAGTTTCAATCAATTGTCGAACCAAAATAGCATAATAAGCGTTTAGTTTTTTCTCATTTCCGCGGACAAAAATAATACAAAGCAATATATATATTTTTTTTTTTTGCTATTTACCTTCGACTTAAAAACGGTTCTTGAAAAGCGGATCAGTTATTATTATATAGCCGCAAGAGATTAAATATTGTACTAAAAATTTTCAAAAAGTCGTTGATGTGTTATCTTAAGCCTGCAACTGCTATTCTTTATGGACAAAAATTCAATTAAAATCTGACAAATTACAAGAGACCAACTCGTTTTCAATAAACATCACATCTCACGGAAAATATCAATAGCAGTTGGCGATCAATTTATACTCGTACTTCATTTTTTTGCTAATTACGAAAAAATATCAGCCAACCATGTTCGGCGTTAATTTGAATAAAAAAGTGCTTCTATTCATTTCAACAAAAAAGTGTTAAAGTTGACGACTCAACAACTCCCCGTGCGTTGGAGGTCAAACCTTCCGAAAAGAAGGGTGTTCAGCGGTTAATAGTAACACCACGACAGCTTGAAAAATTGTTTAAATACAGGGTGTCCGTAAAGTTACTATACAGTCTTACAAGTTACTATACAGTTTCACTGTATAGTAACTTTACGGACACCCTGTATATTGAAGAATTTTTTTTGGTTTTCATTTGCAAATCGCACGAAACCTATTTAACTAATGAAGCAATAACCTCTCAAAAAAGATTTTGGACGTAAAAAAAGGAAAACAAAATAAATCTTCAATTTTTTTTGAAAAATAAAACTTAAAAAGCGGCTGCCTTTTTTTGTTACACCATACCCCTTCTTGTTGTAAAAGCCATCACTGCTTATAGTGATCATGTTTTCAACTCGAAACCCCTCCAAAAACTGATTTCTGCGCTTGTTACTGATTTACAGATAAGTTTATTTAGTTTTTACGCCCTAGTGCTATGTTTTTTAGCATTAGTTTGTCATCTTTTTGTTTCAGATCTTAGTAAACAATTTCGGATTGTTATTAAAACTTATTGAAAATCAAACGTTTTAAAAAGTTGCAACCTAATAGCTGTTTCAAGCTTGATAGCTTTTTAAACTGTCAAGTCTTTATGTCATGTCACTTTTCATTGAGTAATAATATTGTTATATAGACTTACCTTTAGTAGCCACTTTAAAAAAATGTAACCCCAACGTTCTGAACCCATATGAATTCAAAATTATATTAAAAAATATGACGTAGGCCTATTATTTTTTGGTTTGATTATCTTGCATCGATCTGATTTTTTTAAGAATTGGATATCAGAAAACAAGAAAGGCGTTCAAGCTTCAAAAGACGACAGTGAAGTCTTAATTGCGAAAACCAACACAGTAGAAATAAAGCAAGCCGAAACTGTAAATAACATGGATCGGCAAAAAAAGAAAAAGCTTTGTTTGAAAAACGAGAAAAAAAGCAAGAGTCCGTCACACTTTCAAATCGAGAGATTAGATAGCAGCAGCAGCTGTCAATTGCAATCAGCTCACACAAAGTTTAAAAAATCCTCGTTTCAAACTGTTGAAATAAATTTTGAAAACAAACGAGAAGTTTCGACAGAAGATAATATTACCTCTAGCACAGAACAAAGAATATTGAAAAATGGAATCGATAATTGTTTAAAGTGTTTTGTTACACCAAGACCCTATAAAAAGAGCAAAAATCCAGACCTGAGTGTAATGTCACGTTCTTGGAGCAACAGGTACAGTCATGAAGCCACGATAAAAGAAGACGAGGAATTATCTTCATCATGGGCGAATGGATATGAAGAGAAACAAACTGATGACAAACAGAGAATTTTTTCTTTCTATTCAAGTTATATATCAGGTAAGCTGTCTTTCTTGTTTTTGATCTTTGATTACAAGGTAAGAAGGCTGCTGTATAAGCTATTTTTTTAATCATACAGCTTGGTTTTTGATTAAAAGCTAAAAGCTTACCGCATAATAAAAACGTTTAATTTTGTCCAAAACAGTTACTTATACTTTAATCACTTTAATTATATGTTAGGACCATCGCTTCTGCAGTATAGCCTAAATCATTTTTACCAGGCTATATTTTGCCGAAAATATAACGTTTAGCTAAAAATCTTCCATGAAATTATTAAAGTTGCATGAAAATTTGTTTTTAGAATGTATTGATCTTTTTTTGTCGGGTTTTTGTTAAATGTTTTTAAAAAATGTTGCTTTTAATTAAATTTAGTTTTTTTCATTGGCGAAAGTAGAAAAAACTGATTTGTTTATAACACCACATTGAAATGTTATGTAACTAAATCAATATCTTTGGATTGCAGTTGCGTTTATCACGCTCTGTAGCTTTTTGGAATTTTGCAAGAATTTTAATTTGAACTTGACAAAAATTCTAATCTTTAAAATTCTATTGCGATTTCATCGTTACTTTTGCTACAAATGGTTATTTTGAAAAAGTTGTTTTTAACATTAAATAATAATTTATCTTGGTAAGGCTGTCTAGTGAATTTTGAAACTTTGAAAACGGCTTTTCATAACGCTAGAATATTATTGCTTCTTATCTTCTGCTATTTCAATTTGATTTTGACGAAAGATAGTGTCAAAAAATGATTTGCTTGAACAACTTCAGAAACTTATGGCCAAAATTAGCTTAGCGTCAAATTAAATTTTTTCATTTTAAAACTAAAGGTTGATTTGTAAGGCATCTTTTAAATTATGGTTTTCCAATCTTTTATTTATTTTTTTTTTGTTGTAGCTTGCTCAAGATTTAATGTATTTACACCTAATCTATTTTTTGGCTGATTTTATAAAAAATGATTTTTGAAGAATTAAGAGGATTTGGAATTAATTTTAAAAAAGCTGCATAAAGATGAGAAACACCAGAATGATAATGAGAGCGAAACTCGAGTTTGGTGTTTCTCATCTTTATGCAGCTTGTTTAAAAAAAAATGATTTTTCTTAAAAGCATTAACTAAAATTCATAGAAATTAACACTAAATTGTATTCAATCTTATGCGATTAATAAAATGCTTCGGTTAATTTTGATTTACTGTTTTTTATTTGGTAAACAAGCCGATGCTTGTTCAATTGCCCCTTTTCTAGATGACGACGACGATTTTGTGTTGCCCTCCTCCCAACCGCCTGCTCTTCCTCATGGTCGTGCAAAATATGACACATTTCTTGATCTATCACAGCTAGATTTAGAAGACAATGATGATAACATTTTTTTGTTTTCCTGCGACACTCAATCGGGATCTGTCAGCGATTCCGAATCGACCTTATCCAGTAGTTGGAAGTCAAAATCAGCAGAGAAAAAATCCGAAAAAATTGCTCAAAAAAGAACGTTTGAAAACAAAAAAAAAGAAATAGAAGAAAAACTCGATGCCCGTGCATCTTTAACAAAAATTAATGAGGGCACGACTGAGGAGGAATTCTGCTCGAGAATGCAAAATACGAAACCTTTAAACGGCTTAATTGAACCATCGATGTACGACGCGAAGCTTGAATCCGCTAGGACAGAAGAAATTGCTTGTTTCCGGGAAGACCATATCGATAAATCGATTTCTCGAGTTAATTCCGAAAGCGCTATCGAGCCTTCGTCAATAAAGCAAATCCAAGAACAATTCCCAAGGGAAAATCGTAAAAATGAAGTAATGAAGGCGCTTGATTTTTCGAGCGACAACAAACTTTCGTCAAGTTGCTCAGACGAAGATTCGATAACCGTCGATATAAAAAAAACTACTGATGATGATTTGTCATCAAATATTTCGTCAATTAGTGTTAACTTTATCAACTCTAACATCACTTCCGCTGCCACGACTATTTCCATCGCAACAGAATCAATTCGTGAAGTAGATTCAAACAATTCAAATAATTTTCAAAAAAAAGACGATGGCGAAACAAACACGAGTTTCTCCATTCCTGATAGTTCCAACAGCAAATCAAACCTTTTTTCGAAAATCGACAAATCCCTGGATTTGGATCGAAATACTTTTCTTAAAAATGGCTCAAAATCAGCCGATATTCAACCTGTCGACGTCGAGTTGAAACTTCTTTCGAAAGAAAATAGAGAAAAAACAAGCATTGCAACGAAAGGCATGAAGCGCTTATTTCAAATAACCGTGTCGACAATAAAAACTAAAAAAGCCGTTTTAAACATTAAGGATTTATTAGATTTTATTGTGGAAAAAGGAATTAAACTCAATGATCCGCGTTTGAGCAACATTTTGGAGAAAATAGAAGATGAAGCGGAAAAATCCGACACGCGCTTAACTGTTGATACTTTGACCAGGTTAGTGAGCTATAATGTGTGCCGTAAAGCGTAGCCATGGTGGCCTACATAATAATAAGAGGGTCATTCACCTTTAGTTTTGATTCATCGTTGCAGTTAAGTGCTTGACGGCATTGCTTTAAACGGCTACCGCAATCAACATATTCTCCATTCAATTCAATTCCTGCTTTTGTCACGTTGTTGCAACTTTCGTTCAATATTTTATAAAAATTCACGCGTGACTGGCTAAAGACGTGTTCAGTGCTTGTTCAAATTTAAAATCTCCAGATTGTGAGTTCGATGCACGCTCAAGGTGATTGTCATTACGGCTATGGGAAAGGGTTGTATAAAACTCTCTTTGCTTCTTGGTCTACCAAAAGTAAAAAAAAAAACGCCAAGCTTTTGTTTACGCTTACGCTTATGTTACATTAAGGCCCGTTTCCACTACGAGCGTGGAAAAGAGCACTCTTTGTCTCTTTTATTGATCTTCGATTGAAGCGAGCGGTTAAAATTGAAGCGAGCGCAAAAAAAAATCAATAAAACAAACAAAGAATGCTTTTTTCCACGCTCGTAGTGGAAACGGGCCTTTAGACAGCAATTTTTTAATTCCCGAAAGCACATAAAATGTTTTGATTGTTGATTATAATAATTGTTTGATGGTACCTTTTAAATTTTTTTGACGCTGTTGTTCTTTGAGGTGCCATTTGAGACTCTTATTTTCATATTTATTTTTGTATTTTGCCACTCGCCGCCTAAACAGGCGGAAAAAATCTAGGTCGAGATAAAATTGAACACAATTTAATCTTTTGTTTATTCTTACTTAGAATATGCGAGCCATGTTACAAATTCATTCAAAGTCTCCTTCTCAGTCAACTGATAATTCCTGGTTTCGATTTGTTCAAATTACGCATGTCAAGAATATTCGATACTATTCAACAATTGTTAAACAATCAGGTGAAAATGAAGAAAAGCTCACATTTTTTTATTTTTCTGTTGATTACCTTAATTATCTGAATCCTACAGTGTATTCTAACAAACCAAGTTTGTAAAGACGTTTAAAACTAACATAAACTCACGGTGTTCTAAGAGAAATAGCTTATGGATATTTTGTAAATGCTTTTATCCAAAGCACAGTATTTTTGCCTACTGTACGACTATATTTTTATCTATAGATAAAAAAATCTTATTTAATTACCTAGTAATTCCTTAAAAATCAACACCACTATTAATAGGTCGATTCTCAACTTAAACCAGATCCATACTCAAGTTATAATGCACTGATAAGAAAGCTTCGAAGTGACAAAGTTACAATTTCGTTGTCTGTATGTACAGTTGATGGACAGCGCTGTTCATTTGGAGATACCGGTAAGCGTAAAATTAGCCCAATGTCGTAGCTTCAATCATGCATGCAGCCTTACTATTTATGTATTTAAGTTCTTTTGCCAGATTTTTTGCAGTCTTTTCTTGAACGCGAATCAGATTTGACGGTGTATCATCATGAAAATACCCGTAACTAACACGATCAAAAGTTTTTGTCTGATAGCCATCGACAATCCTCCGGAATATCGTCGTCGTCGTCGTCGTCGTCGTTTGAAGGGCATCCACTCCAGGCCAGACACAAACAGAACTGGGGCCGAGGGTTTATCCTTTTACTACCCCAGACTGCTGCACTGCCTGGATCAGATGCTGGCAGTGATGTTATTAAGCCAGCATCGAGTTTCGTCATCCAAAACCGTCAGACCTCGTGCTCCATGTGGTGCCCGATGTATAAGGCACGCTGTTAGTACATGGTCTGCGGTTTGCTCAGAGGCGCCGCACTCGCAATTCGGTGAAGGAGCGAGACCCCATTTGTGCATGGACGAATGGAATCGCCCAACACCAGTCCGTAGGCGGTTGAGTTTAACCCAAGCTGCTCGGGGTAAGCCCATCCCAACAGGCCTGGCACCGGTTTCGGGCACAAAAGCACGGAGCCTGGAAGCATTTTTACAGTACTCCGCGTTCCATTTGTGATTTGTCCATTCAGAGGCGCGGATGCCAAGTTTGGCAAGATTGTCCAAGAGATTCCGCGCACCTGGCACAAACGGGCGTCTGGATCTTAGTCTCACTTGGCCAGTATCTGAGGACCCACTTAAAAGACCATGCAAGATATGATCGGGGTCCAGAGATCCACGGTGAGCCAAGGAGAGTATCGCTCCCATTCGGCGAAGCTCAGCTGGCTGGATGCCTGAGAGTACAGGTAGGTGGTCCGTTGGAGTGGGACGCAGGCATCCAGTAACTATGCGCAAGGCGTCATTCAAAACACTGTCGATGAGGCGAGTGTGAGCACTGCGACACCAGACTGGCGCACAGTACTCAGCTGTTGAGTAGACTAGAGACAAGGTAGCTATGCGTAGTGTTTTAGCACCAGCACCCCATCCCGAGCCCACGAGTCGCCTCAGCAGTGTGACGCGCGAGGATAGTTTTTTGCGCAATGCCACTAAATGGTGACGAAACGTGAGCGATCTGTCCAGTTTTACCCCAAGGTAAGTAGGGGTTGGACAGAACGGTAAAAGTCTATTATTGTTGTAGACCTTTAGCTCACGTTTGGCCTCTCGGTTATTTAAATGAAAGGCTGTCGTCACCGTCTCAGTGTGACTGAGCTTCAACCTCCAAGTCTGGAGATACGCTGACAGTGTGGACATGTCTTGATTTAGAATCCCCTCCAAGTCCTTCCAGTTTCCAAAAGAATGCAGCAATGCTAGATCATCAGCATAAGCAAACTTTCTGGAAATCATGGAAGGAAGATCGTACGTATAGATGTTAAATAGGAGGGGAGCCAAGACCGATCCCTGAGGAACGCCGTTTTTAAGACGGCGTAACCTGCTTTGCTTGCTGTCACCGGTGGTAAGGGTGAAACTTCGATTTCACCCTTACCTCCGGAATATAATTCCTCTCTATAACACTGAAAGTTTCTTTTTATAGTGTCAATCTAATTATCATAATTAATTGAAAATACTTTGGTTGGTGTGAAAAAATGGCAACATTGCATTTGATAAATAAGCCCACAATCATCTTCCGAAGTCACGAATTGATTAAAATATGCATATTCAAATTTATTTATTTTTTTTATTTTTATCTCTATATTTATCCTCCTGACTCGCAGGAAAGCGACGGAGGCGCTAATACATAGGGTAGGCAATTACCCCGACCTGCTTCTGGAGATATCAAGATATTGCTGTCCGCTTGTAATTTAATAGAGATATGGCTTTAATTTAGAACTGCTTGCCAGGACCACCAAGCAGGGGAATGTGCCGTAAAGTGTCTTTCCCAAGGATACAACAGAATAACGCGAGTGGGTTTTGAACCGAGACCGTGTTGGTCACAAGCCCGGCGTTTTAACCACTCGACCACGCTGTCGACTTTTATAGTTACAAATATTATTTGATATTTTTGTTTCTACAAATAGCTTACTGTGCGCAGCTTTTTCTTGTATTACTGTTTTTTGACAAGTTAACATATATTAATAGCTTTGCTATTTTTTCAATTTCTTAAAATCTTTAGAGTTTTGTTGCTTTAAAAGAACTTTCTATACAATTAAGAATAACGTAAATTATTCGCAAAACCTCCCCGTACGTTAAATATTTAGAATTATGTAGAAAATTATTTAATAGAGGAAATTTTTTAAAAGATCCACTTATGAGTAAAACAAATTGCTTTCAGAAACCCCTCACCCATTAAATATTTGCTCAACTGTTTTTAATTATTGTTTGGCGTGTCGACAAAATGGCACCGAAGGTGTCAGTTATTTTCTCGGGGATCGAATCAAACCACCACATAAGGTATTTTTGTACTAATTTTTAAAGCATTGGGTTATTGCTTTAAGATTGGTACATAATTTTCAAATTTTGTTTAGAACGAATTCATGTTAGAACCCGATGAAAAAGTATGGAACCCTTTCACTAAATCTGGAGCGATTATGACGTCTTCACTTTTGTTCCGTGAGCTAGCAATACAGAGCAAGCTTACCGCGTTGCACAGATTTTACCGTTCGTTGATTGGCAACGAGTCGTTATGCTGTGATAATTTAAGGTGAAATTTCTGGTCAAATGTTTTCATTTGTAAAGAAAAAGTACAAATTTAGGCTTAGGCGTTTCTACTTTCCCCAGCGTAAATAGTTTACGTCAAATTATTTGAAACATATTTTATGCAGCTGACAAAACAAGTAGGCTATAACTTGTTTTTGTCTTAGCTTTCTTTTTGCCTTGACTCCAGTTTACTGGTTTCCAACCTTTATGTTTTGTTGAAAAGGTAAAGAGATCCGCAAATGCATCAATTCGTTGATTTCTCGAGTTGGTTATAAAACGGGACTAAATAACTAGAAAAATAGTTTTACTTCGGTCAGTTAAATTTTTATTTTTTAAAGGGGTCAGTGACTAGATTGAAAAGTCGAAAAAACTGCTCTAGTTTAGCTTGACTATTTGTTTTTTTTTATAAAACTGTACAGTTCTAAATAGAATTAAAATAGCCACTGAGTTGTAAAAAAAGAAAAATATGTTTTAATATGATATACAAGATAATGCAATCAATAAACGATTTTTTATACCAAAGTAAGATTGATGATAATCTGCTTTTATAGTTACAATTACAAACGATTTTACGATCACGAAGAAATAGGACTGGCTTACTTCTTGAGTGCCACCCAACGACTTCCTAAAGGTACTTCAGCCGATTTGTCCGACTTTCTCGACTTTCACTTTCAAGCAAGCTCTTCGGCAATGACGTCAGATGCTTGTGCCGTTGCAGCGGCCACCCTAGCGAACGGTGGCGTTTGTCCAATCACGGGTCAGTGAAGATACCAAGTTTCGAGTTTAAAAAATCAAACTACCGTTTTATAGTAATTAGTTAGTCAAAACAACCTTTTATTATAACAGGGGATAGAGTGATTGATAGCGTCATCGCGAAACAAACAGTTTCAATTATGCGAACGTGCAACGCTTGCGAGGTGCCGGACGTGCAGGTGGGAATTCGATGGTTTGATCAGTTTATTGGCTTATATAGCGTAGGATTGTTTGGATCGCTCCATTATTTGTAAAATTGCTTTTTTTGAGCAAAACCTTGTTTCCATTACGAGCGTTGGCGAGTATTTTTTGTTTGCTTTTTTGATTTTTTTGGTTCTCTTAGCGCTTAAGCGCGGAAAGTAAAAAAAGCGCCAGAACCTTTGCAATCTGATTATATGCACTCGATTATTAGTTTTATGCTTTTCCTGTATGAGGAACCTCAATCAAAAATATTTTGGTTACTTATTTTAAGTATGATGCAATAAAGCGCAAATTTTATTAATTTAAGCAATCTAATTATATAAAGTCAATGGATCCGAAGTCTAAATATTTTACGATAGTCGAATGAAGACGAAAAAGATGTTTACATTGCGTTCGAAACAAAAAACGTATCAGAATTTCAGTTTACGACTTTTTTTTAGTCTTGACTGGGAAAAATTAAATTGATAAAAATCTGCACCTAACTGTGGAAAAAAACTTCTTAGTCACTGAACAATTGATTTTAATTTCTTAGGAATGTTTTTGACATTTTTTTTATAAAAAAAACTTGTGAATTCCCTAAATGGGTCGCCATGCGCTTCGGGAAGTGTAGTTTAGAAATCCTGCTATAGAAAGTGAGTTAGCTATTTTCAAATTAACAACCCTAATAATTTTAGAGCAGCAACAGTATCTCAGCTTGGAACGATGAAGGAAGTTTGTTGATTGTCATTCCGAGAGTGATGGGAATCACGTGTTTCACGCAATGTCAATCATTTGCTCTTGCACAGACAATTGTTAAAACTCTAGTTCAGGTAAAAGTTTTATTACCACTTTGTAAAGCATTGTTTTACGAGGTTTAATTTTTTTAGGATCTTAAAGACTTTAATTTTGAAATTTATCGGAGCTTGAAAGAAACAAGAGAAGCGAAAGTATCAAATAACCTGAAAATACATTAACTCCAAATCAGACGACACCGATTGCGATAATTTTCGTGTAGCTTCTAGACTGCCAGCGAAAAAGCTTTTAACATTGTTTTTTTCTGTTTTCTTTATTATAAATAAACTTTTTATTAAATTTACTAAACTCTGAAAAGCTGTTTATTTATGGGTCAGAATGCATAAAGGAAAAAAAACTATGAACTAGGAAAGAAAAAATTTCTTGGGCACTTGGGCAGTTCAAGTTTGAACTAAAACACGGCTGAGCAGCAAAGCTTTAAATAAGCAATCAAAGCGTTTACAAATGTAGCACCTCGTTAACAGTGATATAATTGATTAACTTCAAAACTTTGAATTGCTCTTTCTTCTGCACATCATATCAACTTTCGAAAACAAAACAGGATTAATAGAGCAGTAAAGCAATCCAAGACGACGAAAATTAGCATAATTTAATGTACATCAAAGTCCCATAAAAAATAAAAAACAAAAATGGTAGAAATTAGACGAATAAACGAAGTTCTTTAAAGTAGAAAACATCCTTTATTAATGCAACCGCTGCGCATTTCAATATGATTTGTCTGCAATTTCGAGTTAGGAAGCTTTGTCCAGTATGTGCTTTTCTGCGGCGTAAAGTTGACCGACTGTTACCTAAAATATCAGTATAAGTTTTGCAGTCAAAGTCTTTTTCGTTGAATATGTATTAGCAAACCTGAAATTCAAGGTCGTCAGATTAATAATTCGAAAAATGCTAGTTTCGTCACATTAAATTATGATTTAAAAAATGCTAGTTTCACAAGTGAATTAAAGCCAGTACAATCTTTTACTAGAAAGTCTTGACAGTAATGGCTCGTTGGAAAAACCCAAAAATTTCTTTGAAAAATAAATTAAGGCAACTAGACTTTGAAAACTTCAACAACACCAATCAAATTCGTACTAATGTATCTAATTACATTATTTCAAAACGGTTCGTTTTTACTAAAAAAGTACTTTTTTTACTTATTTTTAAAAAATTCAAAATATATTTTTACTTTTGTACTTTCGTTACTTGTTTAAAAGCATTCAAAATATATTTTACAATTTTTTGCTTAAAACATTATTCTAACCACTTAAATGTATAAATACAATGATTAGCAAAATAATTAAACGTAAAACTCATTAAAGACAAGGTAATAGATTCAATTTTAAGAAATTTTATACTTAACTATTTTTCACAAACCTGCCTGTGAATCACTTTAAAATCTTCTTCAGCTTTTGTTATAAGATTAGCGAGCTTAGAAGGATTAGTTTCGTTGAGATGATTTTCATAGTTATACTGAACTCTTCGTATTGCATGACTTCTGCAGTTAAATTAAAAAACTTTTGATACGTTTCCAATCACAATCGTACTAAGCAGCACCAATGCAATAATAAGTGAAGGAGGAATTTCATATTAAAGAATAACACAAATATTAAAAGAATAACACAAATGTAAAAGTTTTTCTTTTAAAAATAAGCCCCCTTTAGACTAAATGAAAAGGAGATTAAACCATGGCGCTCTGTAAGAAGCAATGACAATTGACAACGGCGAGCGTTTAACGTTTTGAGAAGCGCCTTCCTTTCTTCATGCAAACAAAATTCGCGTCTCCCCTTGACGATACTATCTACCAAAATCTATGACCTATCACCATATTCTCAACTTTCGTCCAAAATTAAAGATGAAGACTAAAATAAAAAAGTTTTTCATTTTGATCTAAAACGTTCTAAGTCGGGATAATTTATCAATCTACCGTGCTACGGCTACGGCTACGCCTATCATATGAAAAATTCTAACAGCGTTGAACAAAACAATTCTCTATAAAACATACTTCACGTTTAAATAATCACTGCATACCTTTTTCCTTTTTTCATTTATTTTATGTCAATGCAGCTATCTATTTTGTTTTTAGCCAGTTGCGCGCCCCCCTTGTAAACCTTTCACGCCATCCGGTTTAAGAACCCTTCCTTTAGCTGAATGCTGACCGAACGTCACTTGCGTTAGCTTTAATTTTGGACGATATGTTTTAAAAAATTGACCACAGCTCTGCAAGTCATTGTTTGCCTTAAACAGATACAAATTTTGCGGAAGGCGAGCATCGTTTTTGCACGAAACAGTGAATTTGGTAACGGTAACCACAAAGTTTTGCAGTGGAATTGCTTTGATGCAAGCTGCTTTTCATTTTTGTCTACGAGAATTAAACTGTTACTTTTTGGTCGTAGAATCATAGCTGCAATTACAGCAAGGCATGTAACGTTTTGAAGGCATTACTTTAGGCAAAACTATCCAGAAAATTTTGTTTCATATATTTCATAAATTCAACATGTTTGGGTATTTGTGAGTTATTGATATTTACAATATTGCATAATTATAAGCACTCACATTATTATAGCTCAGAGGCGGGAAACCGGCGGCTCCCATAAAAATAGAATCATGTGAGGATGACTACTGCGTACTGCTGATAACAGAAAACCTTTTTTAGAGAACGCTACAATTTAGAAACGAAACCGAAGGAAATCTGGATAAATTCAAAGTGAAGATCTTTTTTAAGGATCACCTCTTTTTGAGGATAAAAATCAATAAATCAGCACAGATTCAAAAGGAAGACCTTTTTTTTAGAGATTAACTTTTTTTGGCGTCGAAAATTAAAATAACCGAGACGGATTCAAAGTGATTACGCAATTTTCTTAGGTATTTTAACTTAGGCGGCCTCCTTTCTTCATAATTTTAAAATATGACCTCCAATAACAAAAAGGTTCTACATCTCTGCTACATCTATTGCATTGGTTGATTAAAGAAGTCATCTGAAACAAGTTTTAGCAGAAAAAATAAAAAATAAAAATTCATTGCAATTTTGGTTGAGTCTTTTTTCAAATGTTGAGATAATGTCAAATTTTCTATTTATGTTTATTCTAGTCAGTTGTTTTACCACACAGAAGCAATTATTGTAGCGATTTGTTGGCTCTCACCAAATCATAAGAATGAAAATTCTCATTGCTAGAAAATTTTTTAATTCAAAAGTGCAAGATATGAGGGCAATTTTTGCATACTTTGTAAACCGCCTAGGCCATAGGTAAGGAACCTGTGGCCTCAAGGCTGCATGCTGCCCCCATAAGTTTTGTGTGCAGCCTTCATGACAATCTAAAAGTAATAGAATTACTTTATTTTAGAGATCAATAAATTTTAGAGATAAAAACAAGACATTTGGAGCAGCTTCAAAGTGAATACTTTTTCTTTAAAAGATCACTGCTGTTTTAAAAACAAATATCAAAAAAACTTGGACAGATTTAAAGTGATGACACTACTTTCTAGGATAATTCAACTTTTGTGGCCATCTTTCTTACCACCTAACCTAACATGACCTCTAATGATTAAACGGTTCTCCACCTCTGGCTTAGGCCTTATATTGATCTATAAACCTGACAAAATTCAATATTTTTTTATCCTTACAGATGAATAGAGCAACTTAAAAAACAGTGACATCATAAAATTGAAATATTTCATAAGATTTGAGATAGAAAGCAAAAAAAATAAAAACAGGAAAATAGATCGATAATTTGTTACAGTCACATAAAAATACACTGCTTTGGAATTAAAGTTGTTAGTTTAGATTGCCAAGCAGTTAAAAGTGCCACCAAGTGCTTTTTCTGAAGGCAAAACAACATGACACAGATAGTAGGTGGTTTTCAAAGTATATGATTGAAATATCCAAGGGGTTGATGAATAGCAAGGGGTCAAATGGCGATTGATGAATAACTGATGTAGTTTACTACTGCAATAAGCATTGGTACCTTATTTGCAAACGTACTAAAATAAAAAATCATGACTATTAATAAGACCTTTTTTTTAGTCTTTACTTGTTTGTCTTTTGATCTTGCGTGAAAGACCAAAAAAAAAGTCTTCACTTTAATGATACATTACATTAGTTAAGAGTGTTTACTGGATCAGGGAGTCAATAGAAAAGTTTTTACAGGAATTGGGGTTGTTGTGCATAAAAGTTTTAAGAATACTGATGATTATGGTTACCAGAAGTGAACTCGAGACACAAAGCTTTGAGACTGAGGCAAGACTTTGGGGAGCATGACTGAGACACAAGACTTTAGATAACTTGCTTTAGTGTAAGTAGCCATACCACATTTCCAAAGTAGTGAAATGGGACATTTGTTAAAAGAAAAAAATTTGTCCTTAAAAAGTAAAATTGGTTTTCACTATGATTTTGGGATAAAAACTAAGAAACTGGAGACAGAATCAAAGTGAAGACCTATTTTTTGGTCTTTACCTTAAATTTTACAAAAATTTTCTTCTATCTGCAAAGTTCTAGAAAATCAAAATTTGGGAAAAACTCAATTGCCTCTCCAAATTTTTTTGGATGGTATGCCTATGTCCACATCACTGCAATGTCTCAAGTTGAACTTGATAAGCAGAGGTCCAAGACCAAGACAAGACTTTGGGGTTACAAGACCAAGACTTTGAAAAACATGTCTCGAAACGTCCATCTCTGTTGATTACAATCAAATTGTCATTTTTTATCACAAAGCCATTCAGTTGACAACCTATGTACAAACAAAGCCAGCAATAAGATAGCTCAATGTAATCACTTTCTGACTTGCAAAATAGAAAAAGGTGAGTCATGTTAACCAATGTTATATCCATTATGTCTGCAAGAAAAGCACTTTGCAACTAATTCCTCTGAATATGGTAATGCTGTTTATCTACATTGGTGACTCTGCTTCAAACAAAAAGCAGCATATAGGCCAATACAGCCACACAAAACAAAACAACCAAACACAAAAACAGTAGCAGTCAATCTTTAAAAAAACCTTACAAATATTTTTTATTAATATCGTTATATAAATAAGCTCAAATGCTAAAAAACTTAACTTCATTATAAAAATTGCTCAAGTTAAATAACTTTAAAACACTGAGAAAAACTTTGAAAACAGCAAATATTTAATACATTTACAGCAGGTTTTATTGTGCATCATTTAAATAGTTTTTTTTTGAAAAAGATGTTTTTAAAAAATATTACAAATAAAAACAACTTGAAAGTCAAGAAGATTTTTTTATTAAAAAAACCTTTAAAACTTATTTAAAGCTTAGACATTGTATGAATATTGAATATTTTATATTCAGTAAAAAAAATTTTTACAGCAATTTACCTAAAATTATAATCGCTAAATTTTCCACATTCAGATAACAATTGTTTGTACAATTTTAAAAGTCTACTTTGAGACATATTTTAAAAGAACAAGAACCAAAAGCTGAAAGCAAAAATGTCAGATTAGGAAATCAAATATGAACATAAAAACATATTGATAAATCAGATTTTACAAAATTACTGGTGACTTAAAATATTTCTTTAGAGATAGTGAAGTGAGATGCATGAATTAATACACAAGTCATACAAATAAATAATAAGCCAAAAAAAGTATTTAATAAAATTAGTTATTAGTTGCATAAATAATACCAACTCTACTAAAAAATCTATTTTCTTTTTACCACTATTTAATTAATAACAAAGCTTATTTTAGCTAGAAATGTATACATATTTTCAAGGTCTAAGATTTTGTAAATTAAATACCAGTAAAAATAAAGTGTTGTCAAAGCACTATGTTAAAATTGCTTTTTTATCTCATAGGCCTACTTCATCAAAACAACGAAATTGCTTTATTTTGAACAATTCTTTGACCAGTTAACAAGAAATAGATTATTTTTTCAGATGGAGTTATTTACAATAACAACTTGTCAAAAACCTAACTTTTTAGCTATCTCATTTTGATATCAACTATGTCTAATTCACTAGTTCAGCATTTTTCAAAGTTTTTATTGCAACTCATAGAAAAAAACACAATTTGCCTCACGACTCATACTACTTAAGTGTAATAAGATATACTTTGTTCACTAGGCTCATTTATTCATAAATCACAGGTGGCCAAATCCACATACAGTGGAATCCAGAACCAATCTAGGCTTGCAAAAAAAAAGAACCAGATCTGCTTTGTTTCAATATTTTAAGACCTGGTTCTGCTCTGGATCTGGAAAAATCTTAGAAAAAAAGTGACTAAAAATTTTTAAATACAATCATAATCACCAAATTTTGCAAAGCAGTTGTTGCTTGCAAGGCTCAGTAAAGAGATAAAAAAACCCAACAGGTCAACACATCAACTGCCATATCACAAAAAAGAAATTAAAAAAACACATGAAGTACATAATTTTAACTTAAAACACATGCAAATACAAGTAACTGAAAACATTTACATATGAATGCCAATATATATGCTACAATACCAATTATGACCAATAATTCTAAATATTATGAGATAATGACAGCAAATATAACCAAAAAAAAGGCCCAGTTTTTGCCATTGTTTCTGTCTTTGCAATTGTTATCATGTATAAAATTAAAACTATCAATAATGATTTCAAACCAGCATTTTTTTAATTTGAAAATTATACAGCAAGCATCAAAAATATATTATAGTAACAATAAAAGAAATTATAGCAATGAACTATTTCTTTTAAATTGTGATGCCTGCCACATATATATACATAACTACAAACTCAATTCTAAAATAAACAACCATAAATGTAATGCTTAAAAAAAAATTTGGATAAAAAATTCAATGCTTTCATAAAATATTAGGTTGATTCATAAATAATTTTCTATTTTTTTTTACATAAATTAGAAGTGCTTTTTGGCCATTTTCAAACATATCATATATTGGTTTACTAGTCAAACATAAGTAAAAATACTCTTCCCATTTTTTCAGGGCTATTTTATCACTTGCATTGTTGTAAAATTATAAATCATAAACCTTGAAAAGGAAGAACTAAAGTTACATATTTAACATGTCATGTTGTGCAATTTTTAACAGGAAAATGATGGAGCAGAAACACTGAAGAAAATATGGCAGATTTGTGGCCAAGATGTCATAACAGATGTACAACTGAGGAATTGGTTTACAAAATTTTATTTCAAGAATTTGTGCTTGGAAGATAAGCCTTGCCCTGGACACTCATTGTACATGGATGAAGATGCTTTAAGAACAATTGCGTTTGATGGGATAGCTGTGGCATTATCCATCATAAGTTTTTGGGCCACAACCAAACACTAAATACAAACTTATGTGGTGAACAATTGCAGCATGTAAATGATAATCTGAGAAAAAAGTGTCTGGCATTAATTAACAGAAAAACAGTTGCCTCCTTCATGACAATGCAAGACCACATGCTACAAAAGTGACACAAGAAAAGATTTTGCAACTCAACTAGTCTGTTCCACCCTATCCACCATACTCCCCTGACCTCACCCTGACTGATTTTCATCTCTTTAGGTCTTTACAGAATGATTTTTTAAGAAAATTTACTGAAGACAATCAAGTTAACCAAGTACATCCAAAAGTTTTTTTTAATTAAAACAGCCTTCATTTTATTTGGATGGCAATAAAAAGTTAATTGCTTTTAAAAGCAAATGTTTCATTTAAAGCTCTTTTGTTATTTCAGTAGCCTTAAAAAAGGCTGTTTTGAAAAACTCAAATGTTTTCATCTAGCTCTCTTAAGGAGGTTTTGCTAAAATGAATTGCAGAACTGAATGTACTATTTCAAAAATTTTAAGACTGATTCTGATTGGCTAAAAATTAAGGTTAGTAATAGTTATTGAGATAATTGAAAAGTATTTAATAAATAAAACCACGTTTCATCAGTGTAAAAAATTTTTTTGGCAAAAAAAGGAACAAAATTATGTAAATTTTGTGTTAAAATTTGGAACTAAAAAAAAAATTTTTTACAATTATACTAACAATTTTTGTAAATCGAAAACCTAATTTGTGTAGACAGAAAGAGTTTGTTTACAAACATAAATTGTTAGTATAATTGTAAAAAATTTCTTTTTAGTTCCAAATTTTAACACAAAACTTGCTTAATTTTGTTCCTTTTTTTTGCCAAAAAATTTTTTTACACTGACGAAACATGGTTTTATTTATTAAATACTTTTCAATTATTACAATAACTATTACTAACCTTAATTTTTAGCCAATCAGAATCAGTCTTAAAATTTTTGAAATACTACATTCAGTTCTGCAATTCATTCTAGTGAAACCTCCTGATGAAAGCTAGATGAAAACGTTCGAGTTTTTCAAAACAACCTTTTTTAAGGCTACTGAAGTAACAAAAGAGCTTTAAATAAAACATTTGCTTTTAAAAGCTATTTTAAAGTTTTGTACCAACAAAAAAACTTTCTAAAAAGTTAATTGGTAAATGGAAAAAATTCATTAAAAACATTAATAAATATACCATTGTAATTGTTCATGTTGTTTGTATAAGATGAATTAAGATTACGAAAAATAAATTATTTATGAATCAACCTAATATATTCATATAGACTTATGTCCTATACAGATGAATCTACCTCATTGCATAGCCAATTTGCCAAGCTTTGTTTTGCAATTAACCAGATTATAAGTTTAGCTGAAAATACTAAAAACAAGCAAACAAGTAACATACAACAAAGAAAAAGGAGAGTGCATGCACCTTCTTAGCTTACCAAAAAAAGCACAAAAACTAACATTGCAGAAAGCATTTATTGTGCAATCATGTAAAATATTTTTCAATTGTTGCCTGTTTAATATTTTTGGCATCCTATTTTGGATGTCATTTTCCAAACAAAAAAATGTCATTTTCTAAACCTGGGATGACCACAAGTTGATGATGGTGTCTTAGCTGGTCAATCACATCTAATTTTGAGTAAACTAGAGTTTTCAGAGATCACTATGTTTTTGGGACAAAAATTGAGTAATCAAAGACACATTGAAAGTGAGCCCTTTTTTTTAGAGATCACCATAATTTTTTAAGATTGAATTTCTGTAGTGGTTGATCACAAGTTTTTATTGAATTTAAAGTTAATCAAACAGCCAGAAAAATTGGCCAGACCCTGTTCTCAACAAAAAAAGATTTTGTCAGACAGTGATAAATCTTTTTGCTTACTCTGTTCTGCTTCTGTCATTTTTAAACATAAAATTCCAAACTGTGTACTGCAAACTATGTAACACTAAAATGAAATCACCTCATATGTTGACAATTAAATAAGCTGTTATTGCAAAATGAGGGTCACATGTGGTTTTCAATTGACAGTGGTCATATGTTGTTTTTGATTGGTTAGAAATATTGAAACTCTAGTTGTTTTGGTCAGATGAAGACAGATGTTTTAAGAATGCACAGTAGCACTTGAGCAACTTTGATCTCAGTTTTGTATCAACTGCTGTCTACTCATAAATGAGCATTGTGTGCTCACAATGCATTTTCAATCAGCAGTTACTTTTATTGATGTGCACAACTGTTTAGTTAATCAAATAAATAGCTTTAAATTTTTATTCAATTAACCAGACTAAGCCTAGAATAGACTATTTGGCAAAGCTTTTTTGGCATGGCTATTTTGGCAGCAGCCATTGTGGCAGTGTGTGGTTTTCTTATTTGTAAAATCTTGAAAATTTTAGGGTTTAGGGGTTAGTTAGGGTTAGAGTGATTGATTATACTGTTTTATTCAATCTTTCCAACTAGTTTCAAATAGACTGGTGCCAAAACAGCCACGCCAAATAGTCCCCTATCCAGATTATGCAATTTACCAATATCCAATTAACCAAAGTATTTTCTTAGCAAATAATTGGCTTTGGTTGAAGATTTCTGATTTATATGCAATAAACCAGATTGATCAGTATAAACAAAATTGGTCTGATTCTATGTCTTTCCACTAGTTGACAGTAAAGCGCAACAACCACATACACAATTTTTATGGCATTTAACATTTCAACTTCCACATTCATCTGCACTATTTTTTGTGCTTAACTAAAGCATGTCACAAATTCTACAAAAAAAATTAGATTATATAGCAACATAGAAACTATAACTTCAAAATGAGTCAAATCATTCTTTTCTATGAAATAACTGCTTTTTGATTAAAAAAAATCAGTCAAAATATCAAAATATAAACTCTTACACAGCTTCCAAATATTTACCTTAAGCTAAGAAAATAAACTCAAAAATGTTAGTACTTAATTTGTTAAGCACCAACTTTAGCACCTTAACTGTAGCTTAATTGAAGTTTTTTTATCAAGGCTTTTACTAATAAGTGAATTCAATCAAGCAATTGAAAAGGCAGATAAGTGTGCTATGATGAAAAAATAAAGATATAATAATAAAAGAAATTGCACTACTAACAATATTGATGTAAAAATATTACCACACACACTGCTTGAGCATAATTATTTTAAAAATAATATTTACAGATCACTGTAGCCTACATTTTAACAGGAATGCAAAACAGAATTAACAGTTGAGCTTTTGTGGTTCAACAAAAACATGTTCTTTTATGTTGAATATTTAAATCAAAAATAAAAAGCACCCCACATACTTCAAGAACTTTCGAACAGTGCATAGGTGCAAAAACATTAACTTCAAATTGAGTTATATATTCAACATTAATTCAAACATTAATTTCAAATTGAGTGCTGAATCTGTTTCTGTCTTTATTCTCTAAGAAGTTTGGGCCAATCTTAGTGTATAGTTGATTCAAGAAGTCAATTTAAGTCCCTAGAAAAAACTCAAATCAAGACCAAAATCAAGTCAGACTTTTTGTCTTCTGTAACCGAAATTTCAACCTGGGCATGTGTTTCAGCCATAGATATATGAGTTGGGGGACAAGGGCAACGCCTCTCCCAAAGTCTCAAAAGTTTTGGAAAAATCAGAATTTTTCAGGCAGCAACAAAAAATATTTAGAAAAAATTAGGTATTTTCGCACAACAATCAAATTATTTGGGCAAAACAAATTTTATTAATTGTGCATCAAAAACGATTATTAAATGAGGTGAAAAATGAGGTGAAACCCTTTTTTTTAGAGATCACTATCTATTTCAGGAAAAAATTGAGAAATCAGTGACAAATTTAATGTGAAGACCTTTTTTACTGAGTATTCTTATTTGGGGACAAAAATGGAGAAACCAGACACAGTTTTTACGTGATAATCTTTTTTCTTGGTTTTCACTTTTAAATTTGAAACAAAATTTTTTTCTCATATTTGTAAAGTCTTAACATATGAAGTCATACTCTTTGTCAGCAGCATGGTCAAGTTGTTGAAGTGCTGTGCTCATGATCAATATGGTCTTGATTCAAAAATCACTCACACTGTTCTGTTGTGTTTTTGGGAAAGACACTTTATGACACTTTCCCCTGCTTTGTAATCTTGGCAAGCAGTTCTAAATTTCACTTATATCTCTATTAAATTACAAGCAGACAACAATATCTTGGCATCTCCGGAAGCAGGTCAGGGTAATTGCCTATCTTATGTAGGAGAAAGTCAGATAATCCAGACCCTGAGGAAATATGGACCTCTTCTAATTTCTCAAATATGAAAAAGTTTAAAGAAAAAACAATTTACATTATTGAAAACTACATAAAAAAGTAATCAAAAAACTGTTTTAGCAAAATTAAATTTTATCTTTTTTTTCAATTTTTAAAAATAATATTTTTAAAAAGTTTTTTGTTGGTACAAAACTTTAAAATAGCTTTTAACAACAAATGCTTCATTTAAAGCTCTTTTGTTAATTAAGTAGCCTTAAAAAGGCTGTTTTGAAAACTCGAACGTTTTCGTCTAGCTCTCTTCAGGAGGTTTCACTAGAATGAATTGCAGAACTAAATGTAGTATTTCAAAAGTTTTAAAGCTGATTCTGATTGGCTAAAAATTAAGGTTAATAATAGTTATCATAATAATTGAAAAGTATTAATAAATAAAATCACGTTTCGTCAACATAAGAAATTTTTTTTGGCAAAAAAAGGAACAAAATTATGCAAGCTTTGTGTCAAAATTTGGAACTAAAAAAGAAAATTTTCACAATTATACTAACAATTTATGTTTGTAAACAAACTCTTTCTGTCTACACAAATTAGGTTTTCGAAGAGTGATGAAAATTGATTCTAAAGGCGCGTTTACAGCCGTTTACAGTACTTTTTTCTTTAAGTGCGATCTTGGTTTGTTTTATTGACGCTCAAATCCACTCATGTTTTCGAGAAAAAATGAGTGAATTTGAGCGTCAATAAAACAAACCAAAATCGCGCTGAAAGAAAAAAGTACTGTAAACGGCTGTAAACGTGCCTTAAGACTGATAAGTGGAAATTGGATCGTGCTTTAGAGAGAATAAAAAATTGATTGTCCTTATAGTGAGATGCACATTTTGTGTGCATCTCACTATATTTTGTGTTTCTCACAATGTGCATCTCACTATAAGGACAATCAATTTTTTATTCTCTCTAAAGCACGATCCAATTTCCACTTATCAGTCTTAGAATCAATTTTCATCACTCTTCGAAAACCTAATTTGTGTAGACAGAAAGAATTTGTTTACAAACATAAATTGTTAGCATAATTGTGAAAATTTTCTTTAGTTCCAAATTTTAACACAAAGCTTGCATAATTTTATTCCTTTTTTTGCCAAAAAAAATTTCTTATACTGACGAAACGTGATTTTATTTATTAATACTTTTCAATTATTATGATAACTATTATTAACCTTAATTTTTAGCCAATCAGAATCAGCTTTAAAACTTTTGAAATACTACATTCAGTTCTGCAATTCATTCTAGCGAAACCTCCTGAAGAGAGCTAGACAAAAACGTTTGAGTTTTCAAAACAGCCTTTTTTAAGGCTACTTAATTAACAAAAGAGCTTTAAATGAAGCATTTGTTGTTAAAAAATAATATTTTTGTTTGTTGGATCTTATTTGTTAACTTTCTTATTTTCAACTTTTTTCCCTTCTACTTTTTTTGTATATTTTTTTAAATTGTTGTTTTGTTTAATCACAAGTTATTAGTCTTTTACAAAATGTAGCAACTTGGAAAAAAATCCTTCTTATTATAAAAGAATCAATTTTTTTTAAGCATAGTCAAAAATTATAATATGGACATCTAAGTTGTTTGTAAGATGAGCCCTTATTTATCAATTAATCAATTTTTATTGACAAATTTTAAATTGCATTGGGCTACATCATCAATCTGGTGTTCCAACTTAAGCTTATTGGGCAAATTTTTTGTACCATTTAATTCACATTTTTATTATATTTACTAGTCTATCTTGGTCAAGAATCAAAAATTATTTATTTGTAAAACTAAATAAGTAAGCCAAAATATAAAGTTAATACTAAAATTAATGCTCACATAAGATTTTCGCTGTAATTTATCATAATTTTTATTTTAACTTAAGATTTCCAAGTTAAATAATAAATTTTTTAATAGCTTTGAGTTAGACCATGTTAAATGTTCTGCTAAAAGTTTGTTGCTTGTTGCATTTATTCAATTTATAAATTTTTTACCTTTATAATATTCTGCTGTATTGCTCAGGGTTATAAAAACAATAGCTAAAAGTGTTTGGTCATTACTGTTACTTTATAAAGCTAAGAAGCAAAAAATGTCACCACATGTTGGAAAAAAAAGAACCAAGAAGTTTAGATTTAAATGGTCTTCTGAAACAATGCAGCTTGCAATTTTTGAAATTCAGCAAAGCAAATTAAGCAAGAATAAATCTGCTGCATATTATGGTGTGCCTAAAACAATTTTTTTTCAATTTTAACTGGGCTGTTCTTGGCTGGAAAAAGCTCAAGTCTGTAGTAATTTAATATGTGGACAAATGCCATATTTGCATAGTTTTTATTGGTCAAGTTATGTATCAGATTTTTACCAATTAACTTAATGAAAAATCTTGTTGCCACAGACATGCTTTTGTATATCTCACAATGCTATAAGGCAAAAAAGAAAAGAAAAAGTGGACCAGTTAAATTTGAAAGTCAAATAATCTTGTTTTAAAGTAAGCAATGTAGTTTAGTTTATGTTTATCTATAGAATTAGCCAGGTAAAATTTGTGGGTGAGATAAGAGTGTTAATTTATGTATCAGATAGATCACACAAAATTTTTGAAATTAAAACATGTTTTTGTGCCTTCAATTTTAGATACAGTCCTATTTTTTTAATTTTAGAAAGCAACTAATTTTTGTATCACCTGCAGCTGGATTGTAAGTTCTGTTTATATAGATTAAAAAGTTGTTGTAAATTATTTATGAGTGATGTTTGCTTATTAATCACTGAACCTTTATTGCTAGGGCAATGTGACATCACATGTTATTGAATAGCTTACTTGCAAATATTAAATGCATTGCTTGGTTTTACCTCTTATTTTTCCTTTTTTGCATGTTATATTAATATGATTTTTATTGTATTAATTTTTTTGCAATAAGACTGGGTGTTGACAACAGGGTTGCGGAGTCGGAAGGTTAAGCTCCGACTCCGTCTCCGACTCCTAGAATTTCTGAAATACCGACTCCGACTCCCGACTCCGACTCCCGACTCCGACTCCCGACTTTTCCTCCGACTCCGACTCCGACTCCGACTCCGACTCCTAAGTAAGGGGAAGGTTTTATAAATTAAAAGCTCGCGTGGTCTAGTGGTGTTGTCTCCTGCGTGGAAGACCACATGTAGTGAGTTCGATTCGCAGTGAGATATGCATCACTGACGAGCTCTAATAAGAGCGAAACTCGAGTCTGGTGCTTCTCATTTTTAAGCAGTTTGGTTTCTAGTATAAGGGGAAGGTATTTATCGTAAATTAGATTTAACTAAGCAAAAATCATTCTTGCGAGTTGACAGTTGCACAAAATAAGTCAGGTTTTTTAAACACATAAAAGGATAATTATTTTTAAAAATAAAGTAAACGAGTGTACATACATATACCGGTATAGCTGCAAAATTGCTGGTGCTCTTTAAAAGAGTGCTTGATGACTTTAATAGTCAGAGCCATTATTTCTATTTATCAAAACACGAATATTAAAAAAACATTTTATTAAAGTGGTCCCAACAGACTGTTTCGCCTGTAAGGCTGATCAGGGGACAAAATATCTAAAAAAGCCATATTATTTACATTAAAAAAACCGTATATACAAGAGTGTTGTTAGACCGCCATGCTTTATGGAATGGAAACGGTGGCAGTGACTGAATGACAAATGGGAAAAATGGAAGTTGCAGAGTTGAAAATGGTGAGATGGGCACTGGGAGTGACAAGAAAGGACAAGATAAGAAACGAATATGTGAGAGGGACTGCAAAAATTGCAAAGCTGGGAGAAAAACTTCGGAATGTGAGGCTACGTTGGTATGGACACGTAAAAAGGAGAGAAGAAGACTATGTGGGGAAAAGGATGATGAAGATGGCAGTGCCAGGCAGAAGGAAAAGAGAAAGGCCAAAGAGAAGGTGGATGGATTTGGTGAGAGAAGACATGGAAAGGGTTGGAGCTAGGGAAAGAGACGAAGTAGACCGAGTGAAATGGAGATTACTGTCGCGCTGTGGCGACCCCGAGTAGGGAGAAGCCGAAAGAAGAAGAAGAAGAATTTACATTGAAAAAACCATAATAAGCAAGGATTAAAAGTTAAAATAAATTTTTAAGCTTCAGATGCAAACTCGCATTTTAGAAAAATAACGTTCTCAAAAGTTTGGGTTTAAACAATTATTTTACTAAAGTTAGTGATTGATTATCAAATAATTAGTTTTGTTACGAGATATTAAAAGAAAACATGCTATAATGTTGCGCATAGATGTATTTTTAAACTTAGTCAAGCTGCCGAAAAAGCAAAAATGTTTTCAAAAATTTTAATTTAATAATTTGCTCGTAAAAACAAGATTGCTTCTGTAAGTTTCTCCTTCATTGCAGCCCTTTGGTCTGTTCTGATGAGCCTGAGTGATGAAAACAGACGTTCAACACTTGCTTGTGTTGGAGGAAGTGCTGCTGCCAACAGTGCTGACTCTCTTACTATCGCAGGGTATTGCTTTATAGCTTCATGGACATCCAACTTTGACTTTCGATCAATCAATTCCATTTCTTTTAATGCAGCATAGAATTCAAGCTTAAAACTTTCTATGTGTTTTTCATCTGAAGCTGGAACTTTAGCCGCTTCTTCTAGTTTACGTCTCTTTGACCTTGCTTTATGATCTTGTTGGTCTAAAAACTTTTCAAAATCCTCTTCGTCACAGGTTTCCTCTGAATCTGTAGTTGAATTAGTGTCTGGATTGTCAAAAGATCTTTTTCTATTTAAACCTAAAATTCTCACAGCAAGGTCACAAAGTGCTGATTTTGCTTCATTTTTCTGAATTTCGGTTAGCAACACTCTATTCATTGGGTCTACATACACTCCAGCCAGTAGAATTTTGTTGTTAAGCAATTGCACTTCTCTCTGTTTCATAGACGCACGCAACGTTTCTGCAGGCAATTCGGTTTTTTTGGTTAAGGAATGCTCCAACATTTTCCACTCTTTCAAGAACATTCCAGGAGTGAGGTACTCTTCTTGAAGTTTTTTTGTCACTTTAAAAGGTAGCCTAAGAAGGTCCTCTAGTTCTTCAAGTTTTTTCCATTGCAATTCAGTTAGAGTGACATCTGGATTTGCCATATCAGTAAGAACAGGCCTCAATTCAACAAGACGTTTCACCATATTGTATGTGCTTCCCCATTGAGTAGCCTGGTCCATAATAGCCTCTTTTCCTGCTCGCCGTTTGAGGATGGCATCAAGTTTTGGTGTTCTTGCTGCAGTAGAAATTTTTCTTACCTTGGCTAGAAGGTTGCTTGAATGATGTTCTTTAAGAGGATCACGCACAGCAAGTTGGTGAGTATAAACACAACAGCGCTGGTGTTTAATTTCTGTAAAGCAAGCAGCTACTTCAGCAACCTCATCTAAGTCACACGTTTCTTCCCCAAACCCTTCAAAAAATTTCGAGTCTTCTTCCATCTGTATTAATTCATCCCAGTCCATTCGCTGACTACTGTGACTAGACCCTGGTTGTTCTTCCTGAATTTGCGCTTCAAATTCTTTTGTGCTACTGGAGTCTTCTTTTGGCCTTTCATTAATTTTCTTGACCATACTTAGCATGTTGGATGTATTATCGGTAACAATGCATAATACGTGCTCCTTCTGAATGCCATAGTCTTTCAAGACGTTATTTACCAACTGTTTCAAAAAGTTACTAGAATGTTGGGCTTCAGTATCTTTTACGGCTAAAGTTTTTGTTATATTTCTCCAATCATCCACATACCTGACATTAATGGCAAAGTAATTAACACGGTGTCGTATGCATGCATCCATTTTTAAGTTCACAAATTTGTTGTATAGTTTTTTCTTTATTTGTTCTTTTTGTTTTTCGTATTCCTCAATTATTAATTTCTTTATATTATCTCTGTTTAAAGCCACTCCAAGTTTTCTAGCCAGTTCGCCGATTAATGCTAACACTTCAGGTTTAGAAAAAAATCTTAAAGAAATACTATTGAGAACTGTAATTTTAACAATATTTTTTTTAAACGCATCGGGAGTCATTGATAAAGTCACTTTATCACTAACAAAAAAACTTGTCAGAGATGATGAAGCAACCCAGACAGCCACTCCAATCTGGTCCAGATCAGGCATGTAGTGGTTTTTAGATGGTTTAACTTGGACCAGATCAGTCCAGTTCTGGGCCAAGTATGGTAATGATCGGGCATAATAGATTGCTGTGCCAGCTAAATTCAAGATCTGCCCCAGATCTGGTCAACATCTGGCACAATAGGTTTATATTTTTAGGTCAGCTAAATACCTGTTCAATTGGTTATTTATTTAATATCAGACATTATCAGCATCTATGCTCGCTACGCCATTCAAATGTTTTTCACAAATTAAGAAAAGTTTTATTTCTTGGAAAATACTCAAATAGTGAAAAACTTTTAACAAATTTAGCTGAGATAAACAAAGATCCGATTAATTTTTTGCTAAATAGCGTTACCAAATTACAGAAAATAATTCCAACACATGCGAGCCAATGTTTTCATCTCAAAATGCACTGTTACATGTAAACTGAAAATGTCGCAATAGCCATAATTCTAGTGATTTTAAAACTGTCTCACCAGATTATGGAATTTGCAAGTTTATTTTATCAATTTAAAAATATTATCAAAACTCCTTTTTTGACTGCTTGCAAGTTTTTTTCTGCGTTTTTCATATACTTTTATATAAAAATTTAAGTCCTTTTCATTTCTTAATATATTTTTATATGACTATTTTTATGCATCGCTTAATAACGTGGTTGTTCTTCGTAGAGTAAATGTTACTTTCGGGAAGAAACTTTAGTTAACTTGTGAATGTTTTCAGATAAATGGTGGTAAAAGAACAGCGTGGTTGATTAGACTATGATTAAAATTGTTCCGTTTTGTGTTGCCAGATTTAGCGCTTTATCACTGTTTAGGCGATTTTATGTTTGAGTAGGCTTGATGGATTTTAAATTTGCTGTTGAGCAATTTTTGGGTCTCGTTAACTGTTCGCCGCCACTAACCTCGCAGGCTTTTGAAATTTTTTAAAATTTTAAGAAGTAATCAACAAAAATCGGCGAATAGTGAACAAGAACCAAGATTTTTTGCTTTTACTTGTGAGGCTTCAGCTCAATTACATATAAAAAGAACAAAAGCACACAATGTTTATGGGTTTAGTAAATGTTTTTAAGGAAGTGTTTGGAAAGGTTAAGAAATTTATTCTGATATAAATCTTAATCTTTGCATAGATGATAGATTCTCATTATGTGCTGATGCTCATTTCTCTTTCTCAATTGCGGATTGGATTAGTTACACAGCATGTATTAGAAAAATTGTTTACTTCTATTAGTATTGTTAATGAAATTTAAAAAAAATTATGTTCTAGTTTAATGTGACAGAGCTTGAGGTTGTACCAAAGAAACAGAAAAAGTAAGTCACCATTGAAAAAATGGTTTGGTTTAAACTTATTAAGCCTATGTGTAATATTACTTTTGTAATTATTTTTTATGAGTTTTTAAAAGTTATTTATGTACAGCATTTCCACCAGGGCTGCAAACTCGAACTTGAAGAACTCGGCAATTTTGGCCAAACTCGAACTTGAACTTGAACTCGAACTTGAAAAAAGTTTGTGATGTTTGAGTTCATTTAATGAGTAAATTTAACTATAACATTTCTCAGCATTGGTGCCAAATTATAATTTGCTATCCTCTTTTATTTTGTTTAATACGTAATAGATTAAAATTGGTAACATTGATGACAAAGCATTTTTAACATGTGCTCAGTTTTTCGTGGTTGAATTATTCTCTTAACTCTATTCCGACTGTATTTTTTCAACTCTATTTTGTGAACTCAAACTCGAACTCGAAAAATTGAAATTTAAAGAACTCAACCTCGAACTCGGACTTGCAAATTTTTTGTGAACTCGAACTCGATTAAAAATGCTTTGAGTTTGCAGCCCTGGTTTCCACAAAGTCGTTAGATAATTTTAACAATTTATTAATATTACAACTAAAGTTGGAAATCTCTGAAATATATAAATAATATCAAGTAAATAGTGAAGTTTTTATTCAAAGCATTAATAAATTTCTATATGAGTCCCATTTGTAGCATGGAGGACATTTAAATGATATTCAATTTCAGTCCATGTCCTTTTTAACATTTCTTCATCAATTGTCTTTACAGCAGCATTTATTCTTTCCTTGAGGTCATTTTTGTCCTTTACTTTTGTATGGTACACAACATCTTTTATGTAACATATAAGCTGTAAGACTGAAAGAAAAGGTGGTTCATATTGGACCAATCGTAGAATAATTAAAAGAAAATGCATCTGTACATATGCAAGAAGTTTGAGAGTGGTTAATGGTTTGTCAGAAAAAGAAAACCTTCATAAAGGAGAAAAAGAAAAGCCAGTCGCAGTGCAAGAAAATGTTATTTTAGTTGATGAAAACAATGATGCAAATACTGAACTAGCATCGGTAATGATGTCTAATGCCATCATGCAGTATGTGTCATTTCATTCCAGTAATGAAACAAGTCAATCATTTGATGATAATATTAATGATGCTATTGCCTATGAAGATTTAAGTGATACATGGAGTAATTGCAGTTGGTATTCTTACTCTGTTACACAAAAACATCAATTGAATGTTGAAAACATTAATGAGGAGCAAATTTTTCTTGATTTAGCTGATTGGGCTGTTCAATGTAATGTACCACAAAAGGTACTCCAAATTTTATTACAAAATTTTATGAAATTTTTTTCCATTGTTGCCTGCAGATCCACAAACACTGTTGTCTACACAAAGAAAGTATTCATTGAAACCAATTGGCTCTGAATATTGTTATAATTTTGGCATTATTTAAAAAATACATGATGCATTCACTGCTGTTGCTGAAAGCCCTAAAAGCAATGTTATTTATTTACAAATTAATATAGATAGATGGCCTTCCCCTTTTTAAAAGTATTAAGGAACAGTTTTGGCCTATTTTAGCTAGAATTAACCAACTTAATATAAATACTCCTTTCATTGTAGGCATGTATTGTGGTAATAATGAACAAGAAAGTATTGAGGATTATTTATTTCATTTTATTGAATAAATGACACTATTACAAACCAGTGGAATAACATTAGATAAAAAATTATATGAGATAAAAATTTCTTGCTTTATTTGTGATGCTCCAGCTTGATCCTTTATCAAAAGAACAAAAGGACACAATGCTTATTATGGGCGTGATAAATATGTTCAACAAGGTGTTTGGAAAGATAAAGTAATTTTTCCTGATACAAATGCTATTCTTCACACAGATGAAAACTTTACAGAAGTGATAGATCCTCATTATGGCCTGATGACCACCCCTCTTTCTCAATTGCATATTGGATTAGTTACACAATTTGTATTAGATCCAATGCACCTTGTTTATCTTGGTGTAACTAGACGACTTAACAGACTATGGATAAAAGGATTACGTCAGCTAATATGTCATCTTAGTAGTGTTTACATAAATGCAATTTCTCAATCTTTACTAAGCTTCCACAATTTTCTTCCTCGAGAATTTGTGCAAAAATGTTGTTCATTTATTGAAATTGAATGATAGAAAGCTATTGAATATTGGCAATTTACTTTGTACAGTGGCATTATGGTACTGAAAAAAACATTCCAAAATCACTCTATAAGCATTTTTTGCTGTATTTTGTTTGTCCAATCCTATTCTTTACATGACCCATTGTGATTATGCAAATAATTTATTAGTGCTTTTTGTGAAGCATTTTGGGAAATTTTATGGACAGAATATACTTGTTTATAATGTACATTGCTTGGTTCATTTGGCTGGAGATGTTGAGAGATTTGGACCACTGGATACTTTTTCTGCTTTTCCATTTGAAAACTGTTTAGGGTCTATTAAAAGAGTATTGAGAAAACCCCATTTACCATTATCTCAAGTCATTTGAAGATTGTCTGAGATTAGTGCATCATCAAAGAAATGTATTAAAAAGTCTTCAGGTGTTAGTTACCACAGTTAAAAGAAAGTACAATGATAGACCCTTACTAATGAAGTATAAGAATTATAGTCAATATGCTAATGTTATCTGGAATGATTTTTTTATCTACATCTAAAAAAGATAATTGTGCTAAAGTTGAATGCAATATATGCTTGATAAAAAATATACTTGTGTCAACAACATTGGATGTAAAAGTATTAATTGAATATTTTTCTACTGTGCAACCATTTTTTTCTTACCCATTGCCATCATCAAATTTAGATATTCATAAAGTTTCACAGTTGTCTGGCATTATAAACTGTGTGTCACTTACTGAGGTTACCAAAAAGTATGTTAGACTTCCATATAAAGATTGTTTTGTTGTTATTCCTTTATTAAAATAATTCTGGGTTTGGGTCATGAGAATTTGACACACTAAATTTAATGTATTAAAAAAAACAAAAAGTCCTATCTCCTATTTTTTGAAAGTATATTGGTAAAATAATATATAAGAAAAAATTTTGGGTGAGTTTGTGACAGATCAAAATATTAGCTAGGTTGATTTTTAGGAATGCAAAGTACAAAAATTGTTTGCTTTTATTGCTTTGTGTTGCTAATAAATTTTGAAGTGTCAGACTTTAACCATGTAACAAAGAAACTAAAAAACAGTGTTAAGAAATGGTTCGGTCTAAACTTATTTAAACCCATGTGAGATATTCTGTGCTTACTTCTAATGAGTTTTCAACAATTGGTTATATATATTTTACACAGAAGGTTTTCCAAAAGTAAGGAAAGAAAGCTTATAATTTTAAGTAAACTAAAATTGTATGAAAAAATTTCTATCTCATTAGTCAGTGATGCAGAACCAACCTGATTTTAGTGTTTTTGCAAGCATTAGCATGTGAAAATGCTACATTTGTCTCTTTCAAGTCAACAATATTACAAACTTGTCCAGAATTTTTTTTAAATTATTTTATTATTTGTCTGATATATTTTAGAAAAGAACTGGATACAAACTTTTTGTTCTCTAAAAATACAGTAGAATGCCGATTAAGACCAAGGGTGGTTTGGATAACTGATTTTTTTGGATAATTGAACAAAATACAATCTTGCTATGAAAGCATTATTTGGACATATGGTCATGTATTGTACATTATGAGCTGTATAGTGATTAATCATTTTTTTGTTTTAAGTTTGTTACTCTTTATTTTTTATTATTTTTTTTTTATTTTTATCTCTATATTTATCCTCCTGACTCGCAGGAAAGCGACGGAGGTGCTATACATAGGGTAAGCAATTACCCCGACCTGCTTCCAGAGATGCCAAGATATTGCTGTCTGCTTGTAATTTAGTAGAGATATGACTGCAATTTAGAACTGCTTGTCAAGACCACCAAGCTGGGGAAAGTGCCGTAAAGTGTCTTTCCCAAGGACACAACAGAATGGCGCAAGTGGGTTTTGAACCGAGACCATGCTGATCATCAGTCCGGTGCTTTAACCACTCGATTACACTGCCGACGACACACTTTTCATCACTGCCCAATCTCTCATCCTTTTTAGAAGCAGAGCTGTGTTGAATGATATCTATTTATAATTGACAATATTAATGTTTTTTTTAAGAAAAAGTTTTTTGTTCATTCTTCAGGTCAATCTTGACAAAATAGAATTCTACATAAATTAGATGTTTGCTGTAATTGAATTTAGTGAAAAAAATGATACTGGTTTGGCTGTTGTGCCAAAAAAATGGATATGTCCTGAGGAAAATTTATGTATGTGGCCACCTACTACTGGAGCCACCAGCTCTGCTATAAACAATTTAGTAACCAAGCATACTGAACCATTAGCCACCTGGAAAAGATATAATTACTTGAGAATATTTAAGGAAACAGGTTCGTACTTTCACAATTTTTTTTTCTTATTTAAAGCCTAAATTACTTTTGAACTTATTGTTTAAGTGGTTGCTTTTCATGATAGTACTGTTGACAAAAAATATAGTTATTTCTTCTATGTTTATCTATTCTTTATTTGTACTGTATTTTTCTAACATGGTTAATGTTAAATTCTATATTTTTATATTAGATGATTATAACATTGCTAGAGCTGCAATGTTTAAAGCAAAACTTAGTTCTTGTTTAGAATCTGATGACAATTTGGTGGGTAAAAGAAAATCCAAGTGAGATTTGTTAAATGTTTTTATGGTAAACAAATGTCATGATTTTATTGCATGTTCTTATTACTCTGCAGATTTTGGAAAATTGATGAAATTATTGTATTTAGTTATTTGCACCATATCAAAAAGTTCCAATTTATTCTGACTGCAATAATTTCTTTTTGTTTTGCGAGCTCAAGTTTTAACCAAAATATTAGGATATATATGTAATTTTTTTGAGGTTTATTAATTGTAAAGTTTATTATTTTGCAACTACACCTTGCCTATTAAATTCAGTATAAATTGAATTACTGCTTAAATAGTAATGTCACATTGGGAAGATAATTTGGCAACTTATGTAATTTTCTAAAGATTACTTTAAAACATAAATTATAAATTTTATTCTTCATAGTCTTTTTTACGTTTTTACAGGTGTCAAATAAGATACGGTTGGAATCCTAAAGATGACGAAATCCCTTTGAGAAGAGAAAACTTGTTCCTAGTAATGTTCATTGTCTTTTGAGTATTGCATCGGTCCCAATTTGAGACTGTTTTATTTAGAAGCTTCAACCAGTAAACGTTTCTTTAATGCAACTCCAACGAGAAACAACAAAGCAGATAAAAGCATTTCTTCCGAAGATGACCATTTAATGTTAGAGAAAAATTTGCCCAGACCTTCACCATATTCTCCAGAAGTACAGTCTATAAGTAATGGAATTTAAAATTTACCAAAAAAAACAATCCTTTGCGTTTTTTAGTTGTTATAAAGTGCTCAATGTTAAAATAAACCCATATTTGTGTCATCTTTTTTTGTTTTTGAAGTTTCGAGTATAATACTTCAAAAAGTAGTAAAACGCATTTCTTTTTTTGACCATAAGTTAAGTATTATATTTGAAATGTTAAAGTAGAAAATAAATTGGTAACAGAATTCTGGCTCTATTTTTTATTTTATAGTTGATTCAAACATTTCAGCCATCATGCTCCAAAGATTTAAATGTATTTATTGGTTTTTGTATTCAGCTCATAAATCACCACCCCACTGTTTGTCATCGAATACAGCTGCATCTTTCCAACCCACAAAGTCTGCAATTAACGGTATTATGTTGAAAAAAGAAATTTTAAGTATTGGTATTTAAGTGAAAAAAATGAAAAAATTGAAGTGTTTAAATGTTACGTAAAATTTAAAAAAAAAAAGGAACTTTCTCATTTAAAAATTTAATTTTGTTTTTTATTCAATTTCTAAATCATCACCCCATTGTTCGTCGTCGAATGTAGTAATTTCTTTATCTGCACTGGAGCCAATTTTCAGTACGTATAGAAACCTTATAGTTACTATATCTAAGGAAATATGATTTCTATTATTTCTTTTATTTAGATAAAATCTTTACAATGTTTGAAGAGCTTAAAAGCGGACAAAAAGTTATAATAAAAAAAATGATTCACAGCAAGAACGCCAACACCCCGGAAAAAAGTTACAAGAACTTCTTTAAAATTTTTCCTCTTCAAACTGAAAAAGACATTCATAGTTTGGAGCAAAAGTTAATTGATGAAACGTACTATGGACAAACTGTAAGTATTATGCATGTTTTCAGTTAGATATAAAATAAATAAAAACTGTATGTGAATTTTTTCGCTGTAGTGATTAAAAGATAAAAGCAAATAATAAAGCAGTTGACTTCTATTTGCCATGGAAAAATGATGCGCCTGTAAATTCGTCACTAAAGTCTTTGATATTTCTCATTGTCGTTCGTACGTCTTATAGGTGAAGCATCTTGAAGCTTTTGCCGGACGTACTCAGCAGGAAGCGGTGTAAAAAAATTATGCAAGAAGCTTTTTCCCACGAAACTGCTGTGAAATATAATTTAACTGGAAAGGGAGGTTTAGGAAAAAAAGGGTTTCAACACCTTCGTCTCTATAGAATAATTTTTGGTGAGTTGTTTTTACGTTTTTCATAATTGCCAGTTAAGGTTGTTTAAAATAGTGAATTTTGAATGCCACGTTATTTCGGAAAAGAATCTTCATAGTTTCTTACAAAAATCAGCGAGGTTTCACGCTTTGATAATTTCAGTAACTGGAGCCCAGCACTGGATAGAAAACGTGATTTCAAACAGAAACGTAACGGATAAATTAATAGAAAACTTAGAGTATCCTTAGCGAAAATATTGTAAACCAGTGCATTGTGTTCAATAAATACTTATTGCTTTTATCTATTTGCCCTTGCTTTTTTGACCGCGCCTCCAGTACAAGACTGATTTTTGGTGTAAAGCTGTTATAAAAAGATATTGTTAATTGGTGATGGTGTCATTCGATATGATAATAGATATTAAATTTAACTCCATTTTACAGAAGCTCTTTGAAAAACCTTTCCCAATGTTTTTGAAACAGATTTTAGGCGCATGGCATGACTGGTATGTTCGTGGTTGGATGGTGCGAAAGATCGGAAAGGTGGTCGAAAGCTACGCAAAACTGTGATTCCATTAAATGCCAGTGTATTACCTTTTAAAATGTTTCGTTACTTTTGTAATAAATTGTAATTATTTTGTGATGTTGAATCATAAAACTGATTTCAGTACAGCCATAATATAATTTAATCCAGATGTAGCCCCCTTCAAGCCAGATTGAATAGCCTTCTCAACTAGGTGCTAATAGCAAGTGTTTAGCCCGACATAGCCCCCTCTCAGCCAGCCTGGCTTGCCATCTCTAAACCTGACAGGGGGATGTTAGCACGCCAGATCTGCAACGGTTCAGGGCCAGATGGGGCATGACGTAAAACCCTGCACGCCCGATCTGGGCCGAGTAAAGCACGCCACTTCAATACCAGTTTTTACCAGATCAGGCCCAGGTATGTGTGGCTGTCTGGGAAGTTTCTTCTCAGGGTTAGTTTTAAAATTCAGTGTTGATGTCTCGGAAAAAGCTTTGTCTTTATCTTTTACAAGTTTAAAGATGTCAGAATGATAGCGTTCCAAATGCCTTTTTAGGTTAGAAGCACGTGTAGAAGCATGACCTTTAGGTGAACTACCGCTATAAGCACTAATTTTAGCATGACAAATTGTTTCTTCATTATTTTTGTTTATTGTGCACTGGCACACATAATATTTAAGATCACTAGTTAGTGAAAAATGTTCAAATACGGCAGATTTTTGTCTTACAGTCATGCTTAGGCTATACAGTATATGATTTATTTAAAAAATTCTACAAAAAAAAAAATGTAAATGATAGAAAAAAGAACACAAAACAATGAATTATAACCATTAAGATATTATTGTATAATAATAATAATACTTTATCGTTTTAAAAAATATTAACCTTTTTCGCTATGCATCCAGGACTCAAAAATTGTCTCAGAAAAACAATAAATTAAAAACAAGTCTTAAGTCACACAAGGAATAGTGAAAATTACTTTAAAAAATTTAAAATCATTTATTTTATTTTATTTTATTTATTTCAAAGGCAAAAAGGTCCATATATAGGTATACAGGAACACATACACACAAATACTTAAACACGCACGACAATTGAAAAGATAACTTTAAAACAAAATTGGCACGAAATAATGATAATAATACGATTTGCACCATAAGTCAAATGAAATCAATGATATAGTAAAAATATGTTTGTGGTGCATACAACGATCATAATGGAACAAAACATATGCTTTCTAATTGGAGCATCAATTGTTTCAATATTCAATTAAACCTGATAATTACGCACACTAACACATCAAGATATGTAATGCAAAATTTTATAAGAAACATTGCAACCAATAGGCAATCGCCTGAAAGTATATTTTCGACAATTATCACAAAAGGCATACAAATTGTTTTTACTTCCAAACTACACTTACTAGATTGGTGTTTTGATTTATTTGCTGCAAAATAAAGTGACTTAACTTGTTTTTAAATGTTAATATCATCAGGTAGATTACTATTAACAAACACTGCAAGATTTTAAAATAACCAATGGATTGGATGGAACCATTAACTCTTTCAATTTTCGGTAGTCTTTAAAAAGACTGTTTTTTTTTTAAATTTTTTTGACCAAATCTTGTTAGAAGAATTCGTTGGCAAATAATAAATTGCCAGAAAACTGTGGTTCATAGCATTATAAGACATCAAAAGACATCAAAAGAAATCTGATTGGTTGGGAAAAGAGAGCACGCAATTGGTTACGCGCTTACTTGCGTCGCAAGCAAGAAAGCTTCCATCCAGTAATGGCTTTAATAGGGTGCGAACGAAACGGCCGCACCAGATCCCCCTAAAATACATCAATAGTGGCCCCCCAACACAAGAAATTGCTCTATTTCTTCATAGTGGCACTAGGACGTCGATGGCATATTAAAAAGAAAAGAAAAATTTTAAAGATCAGTAGCATACTCCCCTTAGATTGTTGTCACTTGTGCTTGTGGAAATGTATGGAAAAATACGGACCTTTTTGTAGAGGTCACAATGTCTTGAGGCAGTAACAAGTGCCTCTCTATGCTTTGAAACACCCAATAGTGGCCCCCCTAAATTGAAGACCGTTCTTTTTTTAGTGATCACTTTGTCGCTCCATGCATTGGATCATGCAATAATGACTACCTCCTTAAATTCAAGACCTTTCTTTTTTTGGAGATCACTTTGCTTTTATACACTAAAAATTGCTTCAGCCACCTTTTTTAAGTACACTAACTAGTGGCCTCCCTAATGTTTCTTTTACCAGGCCATCCTTTTTGTAAGGTCATCACTGCTTTCATTTATAGATGAACTCAGTTCATTCATTATTGGCTTTTAGTCACGAAAAAGAAATTAACAATTCATTGTCGTTTTTTGATGTATTGGTCAAAAAATCTAACAAAAAGTTCATTACTTCAGTTTATAAAAAAACCCAGATTCACGGGACAGTATACACGCTGGGATACATTTGGACAAAAAAAGAGGAAAACTAATCTTATTGGCACTTCTGACACAAAGCGTTTGAAATTTGCTCTCCTAAAAAGTCCTCAATTTAAGTCTACAAAATTAAAAATATCTTGCGACAGAATGGATACCTAGAAGTCAATATTTCCGAAATTACTAAGAAAGTTTCATCTAAGCGATTCGGCACTAAAAAAATCCTGGTTTATCTAAAATTATCTTGGATTGGAAACGCTTCTCTTAAAGATGAAAAGCAAACAAAGTCAACAGTCAACAATTCTTTTGGATCAGTATCGATATAGATAGTTTTCTCTTCAAAAGAGATGTTGCCTTCTTTTCAAAAGGATGTTTTGCCTGTTCATTAACGAAGTAATATAGTATAAAAATACTCGTACAATTGTGAGAGTACGTACGTAGGTAGAACGTCCCAACAACTGGAAGAAAGAATTCGACAACATGTTCCAAAATTTATTAGAAATAAGATTAAACCCAAAAAGGTGTTCCTAGACGTCCATGGAAATCCATTTAAAACGCACGTATTTTGGATTTGGCTATTGGCCAACATTTGTTAGACAACAAAAGTTGTGCAAAAAAAATTGATATTAACTGGTTCTCCATTTTAGCTACACGACAATCATCCTTTCATCTGGCAACACTCGAAGCCACCTTCATAGAGTTCCTGAATCCTCTCTTTGTCGATAAAAAGAGTTTGTCAATGGATTGAAGCTTTTTCGCTGGCGATTGAAGCTTTTTAACCAATCGTGTGCTTTGTTTTTTCCAACCCATCAGAGGCGCCGTTACTTTCGATGTCTTCCAACGCTATATAAACCACGGTTTTTTGTAGTTCGTCATTTACCAACAAATTTGGTTAAGTCTAATTCGAAAAAAAACTGATTGAAGTGTGAGTATAAAAAAAAACGAAACTGGTTGCTCTAAAAGATAAAAGAGAAAAAACGTCGCGCAAGTTGTTCTAGCGGGCCCAAAATTTTTTTAATTTTTAAAAATTTGTTAACATGCTCAAAAAGAACTTAATTTTTTTGATCCAACTACTTTCTCTCTAAGACTAACTCTGTTTCTCCCTAAAACTAACTCCCACTCTAATCGGTTTTTCTTTGGATTAGACTCGACCAACGAATTCTTCTAACGAAAGTTGCTCGAAAGAATTCTCAAGAAAACAGTCTTTTTAAAGACTATCGAAAATTGAAAGCGTTAATGGTTTCGTCCGTTCCATTGGTTATTTTAAAGTTCTGCGCAACCAAAAACTCATACAATTCAAGTTATTTTACAGAATGTACAAAATTGATTTCTAAATTATCAATCAATAGTTTTGAAGAGAAATATAGATTGAAATTTTTTGTCGTAAACAACATGCCAAATGATTTACTACAATTAAATGACATTTTCTGTGACTGGGCGTATTAATAGCATTTAAGAAAGGTAAAAAACCAACTAAACTAGGACTAAATAGACATAATGATCAGCAAACATAATATGATTTAAGCAGTTAATTTCCTACATAACAGCTGGGTTTATCAGTGTTTAAATTAGATTTCAGATCCTCATTATACAAAGAAAATAAATAAGGACTTAAAATACCTCTTCGGCAAACACCATTTGAGACACTAAAAAAGTCAGAAAAATAATTATTCCACCTAAATTTTATCATTTAAGTTTTTATACCAGTAACGCAACAACCTAAAAAAGTACCAAGACACATTTCTAAGTATTAACTTTTTAAATAAAAAATCATGACCCACTCGCTCAAACGCTTTAGAGAATAAAAAATTTTTCAACAGTATTTGATCTCTGTATTTATCCTCCCAACTCGCAGGAAAGCAACGGAGGCGCTAATATATTGTATGAGCAGTTACCCTGACCTGCTTCGGGAAATACCAAGATATATCGGTCTGGTTGAAATTTGATAAAGATATGACTGAAATTTGAAACTGCTTGCCAAGACCACCAAGCAGGAGAAAGTGCCGTAAAGTGTTTTTCCCAAGGGAGCAACAAAATGGCGCGAGTAGGTTTTGAACCAAGACAATGTTGATCACAATTACGGCGCTCTAACTACTCGACCACGCTGCCAACAAATTGCTTTCGTTTTCTTGTAAATTTTTTAATAAACCTTAATTTTATTAATGATGAAAAACAAGTTTGCGAAACTAAGTTGAATCAATCGTATTCGTGTACAAGATGGTACCTTATAAGTTAAGTGATTAGCGCTGCCGCATTCACGATAAATTTGTTACTCAAATAGCTTTTTAATGAGCGCCATCTGTTCAAACGAAACTCCAAAACTAAAGATAACATACACAGTACAATTGTAAATTTTGTAATAACAACACGACAAGGCCCTGTTTCGACCTAATTAGGTCTCATCAGGTGTGTATAATTACGTACATATTACAAGATAAAGAACTTGATACTAGTACAATAATATACTGTAAAATTATTTATTATTGTACTAGTATCAAGTTCTTTATCTTGTAATATGTACGTAATTATACACACCTGATGAGACCTAATTAGGTCGAAACAGGGCCTTGTCGTGTTGTTATTACAAAATTTACAATTGTACTGTGTATGTTATCTTTAGTTTTGGAGTTTCGTTTGAACAGATGGCGCTCATTAAAAAGCTCTTTGAGTAACAAATTAATTTTATTAATTTAGCTGTAGAAATTTTGGCTTGATCTAGACTTTTTTTTGACTAACATTTCTACATTTATTTTATACTTGTTTTAAATATTTTTTGTCTGCAACCTCTTCTGCAGCGACAAATATTGTTCTTTTTAGGATATTTTGTAGCAAAGAAAATCAGGTTACTAGGCTAAAATTGCATTTCTACTAAAGGTGTTTACGGAGCGGATCCGGAGCAGATATCCGCCAAATTTCACGCATCCGAAGCGGATCCGAATCCAAATTTTCGTTTGTCAAATCATACAAAAAAATATAAACACCCTGCTTTTGATATCCAAAAAAGGTGACAGTAGCTGATTTGTAGTTCACAAAAATGAATTCTGTAAGTTTTAGAATTAAGCATTAAGAGAAATAAAAAAAAATAATAAACAAAGAAAGAATATTCCAGCCAATACTCTTAGTGGAAACGGGTTTTTACAATTCAGCGATTAGTCTTTAGTTTTATTTTGCACATGGCAAAATACGGTAGTACTCTTATTTCAATTTAGGATCTTATATATTTACTGATCTATGAAACTTATAAATGCATTGTCTCGAAAGATAGACCAATTATCGTTTTTGAATAAATAAGTAGTGATGTTTTTTGTGGTTTCCTAAACTTGCAACTGTTATTTTGATGGAAATTTTAACCCATATTAACCCAAGGGTAGAACTAAAAAACTAAAAACTAAAAACTTTGATAGGCTGTACAATTCTATGGCACAACTTAAAACAGTGTTTGTAAAGATATTTTACAACTTTTATATATCTCAAAGCTATTCATAATCTAAAATAAAAAAAACAGTTATTTTTAGTTAGAAAATACATTTGAAATAATGACTACAAATGACTACAAATGTAGTCATTGGGATAGTTCGGGTTAAAGTTTAGGATCTGGTAAACTGAAGTAAGGTTAAAAATTTTTTGAAGTGTTTGCTTGCAACTTCATTTTGCTTGATACCAATATATCTTGTAATTCCACTAGACTTTTCATTTCCACTAGATAATTTTATAACCTTTTATTTTTTTGTTGTTGTTACTTATTTTTTAAAAATCATAAATAAATAATAATTAACTTCAATTAATTTATTTTTATTTCTACTCATAATCAAATCAAAATTACTCACAGTGCAATTAGAAATAAAGATTGTGAATAAGGAGGTAGGAACTAAACAAAATATGCTATTACATGCAAAGCATTAATAGATGAAAAAGTTTTTTGTTTCATAAAGTTAATTAATAAGTATTCTTATTTATTCTGGAATTATTATGTTATTATGCTATTATTGCTATTTTTACTGGTATGTACTGGAATGCTAGTACTAACATTATTTTTTTACATTAAAATTCAGTAATTTTTTACTTCATTTAGTTGTTGTAAACTAAAAGTTTGTTGGCAGCGTGATTGAGTAAATAAAGCATTTTATTGATGGCAAATGTGCTCAAATAATTTCTGTTCAAAAATACTTTTATCATTCTTGGAAAACACAATTTCCAGAGCTTTCTATTTTAGGTATTGGTATAAAAAAAACTTGCAACAAACTTAAAATAAGCTGAAATGGAGATACAAACTTAAAATAAGCTAAAATGGAGATACTAAAGTTTGATTAATCAAAACATGATACTAGCATTTCTTGTGTATGTTTAACAAGCTCAATATGTATCAATTAATACAAATGCTTGAAGCTGGCACATGTGCATTTGTATTTTAATTAATTTGATTGGCTTTTTAGCAAGTAACATTATTGCTATAAGAAGGACAGATTTGACTCATAATTTTTTTGTTTGAGAATCTGATTTTCTAATTAAACCAGGGCAGTGGAGCTGGCAAAAAAATCTTTGTCTCCAGCTCCAGCTCTGCTCCAGCATTTTAAAAATCTATGGCTCCAACTCCAGCTCTGCTCCAGCATTTTAAAAATGAATGGCTCCAGCTCCAGCTCTACTCCAGCATTTTAAAAATGAATGGCTCCAGCTCCAGCTTTGCTCTATATTCATTATTTGCTTTGCCTGAGGGATTCTATATTCACTAGTGAACACCTTGGAAATATGTAGTATTAAAAAAGAAAACACAAGGGATAGAGGCTTGGGTCCCAGGGATTGCCAGGTCCCTTGGATTAAATAATATATATTAGTGAATATTCCTTCAACTCATTGAAATAACTTCTAAATAATAAATATAAATACTCAGTTTTATAATTGATTACAGCATTTAAAAATCTCCCTGAGGTTAGTAAATAAGAAAAACAACTAAAATTACTTATCATAAAAAGTATATAAGCAAAAAAAGTACAAAAAAATACAGGGTGTCCATAAAGTTTTGTTACAAAGGCAGTTGATGAGATATCTTATATAGATTTGTTTTATATTAATCAGTGTTTATTAAAGTTTTTATTCAAAATAAAATTTTTTGTTTCAAATTAAATTTTTATGTGTTTAATAAATGTGTTAATAAACCTTTGCAAAATGGCTACCCCTCAAGAGAAAGCACAATTTCTCCAGATGTTCTTGGTCGCCTGTTTTTAACTGTATTCAACACTGACCCTGTCTTTATAAATTTCTTGTGCCATCAATGAATTGAAGGACCTGATGGTCGATCTCTTCCATACTTAGTTCTGTATTTTTGCTGAGCCTGAACATCCAATTTTGTCTCAATAAACCAGGATACACATGTGCCTTCTCATGAGGAGTAGTCATTTTGCAAATGTTTATTAACACATTTATTAAACACATAAAATTTAATCTGAAACAAAAAATTTTAGTTTGAATAAAAACTTTAATAAACACTAATTCAGTGCTTTTCAAACTTTTTTTCATTACGGCACACTAATAAACTCTGAATTTTCTTGCGGCACACTTACATTATGAAGATGAAAGCTGTGGCACATTTACAATACTAAATACACTCTTCAAGTTTACATACAAAAATTATATTTAATATATAACAGTAACACCTAATGAAAGAGTGTGCCTACAGAAATTTTTTAATACTGGGTAGAACAGGGATGTCCAACCAGTGGTGGATATTGGGTGAGGCAAATGAGCCATTTGCCTTGGACCCCTCTTGAAAATATCGCATATAGTTTCATTTTGCTGTACATGTTTTTTTAGAGATCACCATGATTTAGGAGAAAAATAGCAAAATATGAGATCAAATCAAAGTGAAGACCTTTTTTTATTTTTTTTTAGAGATCAGCATGATTTTGGGAAAAATAAGGGAAATACGAGATCAAAGCCCCTCCTTTTTTTAAAGAACACCAATTTTTGGAAATCCTTGCCTTGAGCCCCAAACTTTAAATATCCATCACTGTGTCCAACCTTGTTTTAATTTGGGCCAAATTTTAAATCAAGCCAAAGTCACTGGGCCGCAAAAAGCTTGTCATGCAGAATCTCACTGCAATTTCTTGATTTTTGTCTCTAAAATCAAGTGTTCTGTAAAAAAAAAAAGATGGACCAAGACTCTATCCATGGCTTTTTGTCAAAACACGAAAATTTCGCAGCACACTTCAATCCCTTTCATGGCACACCAATGTGCTGCAGCACACAGTTTGGGAAACCCTGCACTAATTAATAAAAAACAAATCTATATAAGATATCTCATCAACTGCCTTTGTAATAATTTTTTTAGATTTTAACAAGACTTTATGGACACCCTGTACATTTGAAAAAAGCACAAAAAAGTACAAAAAGTACTTGTTAGACTCTCTGCATACTGAAACTGAATATGGTACTTTTATTTGAAAAGACTGGCTCCAGCTCTGCTTTAGCATCTTTAAAATGACTGGTTCTAGCTCTTGCTCCGCTCCAGCATATTTAAAATGACTGGCTCCAGCTCCAGCTTTGCTCCGGCATTTTAAAAGTAACTGTCTCCAGCTCCAGCTCCAAATCTTTGATTTTCTTTGAACTCTGGCTCTTAGCTCCAGCTTTAGCTCTGCAGCCCTGAATTAAATTTGTTACTTTTTAAAGCAGTCAAGTAATGCAGCTTGAGGTGCGAGTTAAACTAGGATTTTATAAAATAAATGCCATAAAAATAGCTCATGTAATTGTTAGATGTACTGCCAGCTTGTACAAAAAGAAATCAAGCAAATTAAGTTTATATTACAAAAAATATTTTTGCATGAATTTTCATTCGTAATATTTATATTTTATTACTTTATCTTCTTTATCATTTCTTTAAATGCAGTTTCTTTCGTAGTAAAGTTTGCATTGCTATACATACAGGTTTTACCAATGCTTGGTTAACAATTATAAGAGATATTGCTGATTTTGTTTATGTGTACTTGGTAATGTTTTTCCATTAATTTCCTGTTTTATAAGATGGCAATGGACTTCTGGTAATCTGCTAGTCTTGCCTTTTTATTGAGCCATGCAAAAAACAGCTGCTTGCCAAAAATTGATAATTCAAACTGCATGAAAACTACACAGTAGCATGTTTTTGCAGTATTTGGTTTGACTTTTCTGAACCTAGAGCAGATCCAGATTTCATAGCATTGAAGCAATGTAGATCTAGTATGGACCCAGTTTTCTTGTGGACTCAAACTGGATCCAGATCCTACTTTATGTGGATCTGATCACCTTTGATTCTTACATTCTTTTTTATTATTCCTACATTCCTACATTCTTACATTCCTACAGTCTTAAATAAATTTTCGCAATGTCACTCTTTGAATAAAACTCATTTTTAGATTTAAGAATTAGTATTATGCGATACATCAGTCAGTTTAGTTTCCACATTGGTGCAAATATAAAATCTTTTAATTTTAATTCTGAGAAGAAATTGCTTCAATTTTCATTGACCCATTGCAAGCAATATAGGTTAGCTTTTGTGTGTTTTTGTAATTACATTATTTAATCAAGTGTTTTCAAGAAGTCACTGTATGTAATTTGTGTGACCAAGATATTGCTGTCTGGTTGAAAAAACTTGATAGAGACATGACTAAAATTTAGAACTGCTTGCCAAGACCACTAAGCAGGAGAAAGTGCTGTAAAGTGTCTTTCCCAAAGCACAACATAATGTGCAAGTAGGTTTTGAAGCAAGACCATGTTGATCACAATTGCAATGCTTTAACCATTTGACCACACCGTCAACAAAAGTATTAAAGTTCTTTGCTTACCTTGCTTCAATAAGTTTTATATTTTTAATTTTTCCTTGTTTGTTTACAGTCATTGTATTATTTTGTATGCATTTTCTTATTGTACATTTTGTATAATTTTTAAAGAACCCAATTTTTAAGCTTGTTCATATTTTTTATGGTACTCAAGTTGTAAGAAATCTTCTCACTATTTTTCCAAAATGGCAGATGATGCACTGTATTGTGGAACATCGGCAAGAGGTGCAAAGCAATAGATTTTTTGTTTCATTAATTGGTTCAAGTACAACATTTTTAACTATCTTTTAGGCATTACTAAAGAAATAACTATTCCTGTACCTTGGGGGAAAGTTGCTGCAAAAGTTTTTGGAGATTCAAAAGGATCACCTGTTTTATGTCTTCATGGTTGGCTGGATAACTGTAATACATTTGATAGTCTTCTTGAACTATTACCTAAAGGTAGTAACAACAAAATTTGTTTCTGAAACCTTTAATGCATTTGGTTTGATGTTAATTGTTGAAAACTTTTGACTAACTTTTATTCTTTTTTAACTTACAGTCAAAGTTGAGCAACTATAAGACTCATCAATGTATTGCCATAAATTGCAGCTATAATATAGTGTTTTTATGTAATTTTTGTTGAGGATAACCATTTAACTGTGATGTTTTGTCATAAACCAAGGGTCTGTAAATTGTCGGTCCTGACTCCTAACCCATCTTAAAGTATTGCAATTATTTTATAAAAAAAGCATCTTTACCTTAACTTGGTAACCAAAGCATGCTTTTTTTCTTTAGATGTAGGAAAGTGTTTACTTTACTTTTGGAAAAAATGATGCATGTTTGTGTGGAAGAAATTTAGAGCATCTTTTTTGGTTGCAGCATTTAAGTATTTGTGGACTATTTCCATAAACTGCTCTTTGCATTAAATGTGCAATTTTTACCATTGCTATAAAACAGGTGCTCAAAGTTAACATGTGTGATGTAAACACAATCAGCACATTTTTTTATTTCCAGATCTACAAAGTTTTTGTGTTAAGAAGTTTTTAATTCGAAAATGTGAAAATAAGTTGTTTTGGATATGAGCTATGAATAAAATTTGATAAAACAATTACAAACTTGATATTGCTTATTTTTTAATAGCTATCAATAATTACCTACAAAAATGAATAAAAGACCAAAAATTAACACCAACTTTTGTTAGGGTATTTTGTTTGAGATCATTACTAAACTGTGACATTGACAAAGCCAAAGACTTTGCAATTTTAAACTAGGTATGCCATAATTAACTCCGATTATCCTTCTGCAAAAATTGTTTTATGTAATTATAGATATTTAACAACAGAGTTATTTATTTATGTTGCAACTTTTTGTTTTTAGAGAAATACTATGTTTTAATTGACTTGCCTGGTCATGGAAAATCATCTTCAATTCCCAAAGGTTCTTTTTATTCAGTTTATGACTACATTGCTTTAGTTGAAAGAATTAGACAGTGTAAGTTGTTGCTTTTACAACAATCATTATGAGATTATGACTCTGTAATATGGCTCAAAGAAAGAAGGGCTGTATGATAACTAAGGATGGGCAATTCAGAATACCGAATCCGAAGGATTCGAATCCTAAACTATTCGAATCCAAAATGCCACTTCAAACCGAATAATAGAATTCGATTTATATCGTGCTTACAACCTTTTTCAGATTGAGTCCAATTCGAAGAAAAACTGATTGAAGGGAGAGTTAATGTTAGGGAAAAACAGAGTTAGTTTTGGAAAGAAAGTAGTTGGTTAAAAAAAAACTAAGTTGTTCTTGAGCATCTTAGCAAATTTTTAAAAATTCCAAAAATTTTCAGCACGCTTTGGGCCACAATTTGCACGGCGTTTTTTCCCTTTTTATTTCTTAGAGCAGTGGTTTTCAACCTTTTTCATACCATGGCCCACTTTCCAACCCAAGATAACTTAACGACCCACTTTGGTCAACACAGTGGTTTTCAACCTTTTCTGTACCGTGGCCTATTTTTCAACCCACTTTGGTCAACAAAATTAAATTCCCATCCCAAAATCATAGTGTTCTCTAAAAAAAAAAAAAAAAAGGTCTTCACTTGGAGTTGCTGTCAATTTTCCCTATTTTTGTCCCAAAATCATAGTGTTCTCTAAAAAAAAAAAAGTCTTCATGTGGTTGACTGCACAGGACGCCAGAAAAATGCCTAAAAAATGGGACGGATGGCAAGCCTAATTATACATATATATTATACATATTGCTTTCATTTTGATTTATGCTCCATGGCCCACTAAAAAAACCACTGTGGCCCACTACTGGGCCATGGCCCATAGGTTGAAAACCCCTGTCTTAGAGCAACTAATTTTGTTTTTTATTCTCACTCCAATCGGTCTTTCTACGAATTGGACTGGAACGCTGTATCACGTTGCTTGGTCGCATATTTTCTTTTGTAAACGTACCAATTGCAAGCAGCGATAGAAAAATTAGCTCACACACACAATCGTACTTATTGGTCGAATGCGGGCGTTTTCTCGTGATGCATACGCAAACATCCACGTGCTTTTTTTTGGCTGCGTTCATTCTGAAAATCCTGTTCGACGATTCGTTACCTTTACGTATTAAGTAAGAATTTGGTTAATATCACTGTATACCTGCTACATCTGCATCCTCCAAAAGATCTTTTTCAAGTGCAGGTTTAACAGCCACTAAATTACGGTCACGTTTGACAGGCAAACATATAGAAAGCTTAAATATATTGCACTGCAATAAACTCGTGCTCTGATTGTGTTTTTGTTGTTGTAAACTGGTAGTAAATAAATGCTTTCATGTTGATTGTGCTAATTGCAGAAAAAAGGATTTGGTATTCTGGATTCGGTTTAACTATTTTAGAATATTCTAGAATAGTATATTATTCTGAATTGCCCATCCCTAATGATAACTTCTGTCTTAAAATGTTGTGCCTTTTGGAAAATTACTTAATGTCATTATTATACTTGTTGGTCTTAAAAGGTTGGTACAAATTACAGTCATATTACTCCATAAAAAACCTAAAAAGACATGGGAGAAAAGTCATTCAAATAGCACTATTTTTGCATGTTGCTGCCTAAAAAATAGAAGTTGTAAAAAAAATTTTACGTTCTAGTGATGCACAAAAGTCAACATTATTATTTAAAAAAAGATTTTTTTTTGAGCTTTCTGGAGTAATCAGTTAACAATTACTGCAAAAAAACATAATACTTAGGCTGTTTTCTTGCAATTCATATGGCCAAATACTAGTTTATGAGATTACCATTGCTACAACAAAAGAGTAGTTTTAAGCTCATTATGCAAACTATAAGCGATTAAATTTTTGGTTTTATTTTTAAATTAGCCTTATACAGGGTGGGAAAAAGTTTCCGGACAAATTGAATTGACAATATTTCAATTATGGTGAAGGAATATTAAATAAATGTATTATAATCAACATTCCCTCTAAGAGCTTGCTTAGTGTGCACGGAATGAAAGGCCGTGTGAACAGTGGTGGATATTCAAATTTAGGGGCCCGAGACAAGGATTTTCAAAAATCGATGTTCAGTAAAAAAAGAAAAAGAGTTTTGATCTTGTCTTTCACTTTTTTCTCCAAAAATCAAGGTGTTCACTAAAAAAAAAAAAGGTCTTCACTTTGATTTCGTCTCTGATTTTCCTATTTTTCTCCAAAAATCGAAGTGTTCTCTAAAAAAAAAAAAGTCTTCACTTCAATTTTATCTCTGATTTCCTTATTTTTCTCCAAAAATCAAAAATTGCAATCAGAGACAAAATCAAAGTGAAGACTTTTTTTTTTTTTTTTTTTTCAGAGATCATCATGATTTTCGGAGAAAAAAGTGAAAGACGAGATGAAAGCTCTTTTTCTTATTTAGAGAACATCTATTTTTGAAAGTCCTTGCCTCAGACCCCTTGATTTGAATATCCACCGCTGTGTGGAGCTTGCTTCTGATTGAAAGCACGTATTTAGTTTGTTTTGCCAATACTAATGCAGTGTGCGGCAGAACAAAAGTACTGTGCGGGGGTTCTAGACTAGCTGCGCAACCACACAGCTTAAAGGGAATGTTGATTATAATATTATTACTAGGACTATCACAAAATAAAATATGTGTCTATATTTCAATATGTCCTCCTTTAGCTTTTACTACTTTCTTGAGTCTTCCTTAGAAACTCTCAACTGAAACATGGAGCTTTTGTTGTGGTATTTTGGCCCAGGCTTTCTTCAGAGACAACTTCAAACCTTCAACGGTGTTGTGTGTTTTAGCACAGGCTTCAGTCTTTAATATAGACCAAATATTAAAGTCCAGAGGATTCAAATCAGGTGAAGCAGGGGGCCACATTTCCTTGCTCCAAAAATTCGGAAAATTGGCTCTGCACCACACTTGAGTTTTTCTGGATGTGTGGAAGGAGCACCGTCTTGTTGGAAGGTGAAGTTTTTGTTTCCGAAGTGTTTCTTCATTGCTTAAGATGCAGGGATCAAAATATCCTCAATATATGCATTTGTATTCAGTTTCATGCCTTGTTTGATGAAAATGAGGGGTGACTTTCACGTTTTGGATACTGCCGCCCAAACTATGACCGAGGCTGGTTTTGTTGGCGATAAACTGTTTTCAGATGTTCAGAGATATTATCACGTTTCTTTGCCAGCACTCTGTCATTTTGAGGATTGAATTTGGCTTCCACTATAAACAATTTTTCATCTGAAAACACAATGTCTCCTTTTTGCATGCCATCCTTCATGAAGTTCAGGAGAACTTGAGCTCTGTCTGCTCTCTTTTTCTTTTGAAGATTAGTGAGTTGATGGAGCTTAGTTTGAAGAGCAAAAGCTTGAGGTCCGTTTTTACGATGGTCCTAATAATTTTTAGACTAATATTCATCTTTTTTTCTGAATGATATTTTTCTGATTGATTATTTTAGATTCCTTCTGACCCTCTCACAAGCTGCCTTGATGATCTTGGGTGTACAACCTGTGCAAGGGCATCCACTTCTAGGACAGTCTTTGTCATCACATAGCTCCTTAAATCTTGCTACAGTGCCGTACACAGTTGATTTTGGTACTTTAAACTGCTTGATGATCATCGAATTTACACTCCCGTGCAATGAAACTCAATAATGGCATGACGTTTATTCATTTTTGACAAATTTTATGGCAATTAAAATTAAAAAACCAAACTTTAAATGAAGAGTGATAATACAGCTTTCAATTAATCATCAATTTATGCTTTAGAGCAATTAAAATTTGTTTAAATTTAAAGCTTAAAAATAATTCCGGGGACTTTTTCCCCACCCTAAATATTTTCAACTATTATCTTTAAAATGTATATAGCTAACTTATGTTTTTGCAGATTTTTCATGGCCATTCTTTTCTTTAATTGGTCACAGTTTAGGTTAGTATGAAATTCAATTTCAATATACCTTCCTAATATAAACATATTATATCAGTAAACATGTGTTGTAGTTTTCACTTATATTCTTAAATGACAAATGTAAAAATAGCAGTCATGTCATTAATATTGTCAGAAACATATTTCTGAGTAATTTTTCTTTATTTTTTGTTATAGGTGGAAATATCAGTGCAATTGTAAGTTTTAGTACATTTCAGACTGTTATGCTTGTTATTATTATTATTTTTTTTTTTGTCATAATATTTTATATTGCCAATGAATTATTTCATTTTATATTAAGTAATTGTCATCCTTAAAACCAAGTCAATTTTAAAATATAGGCATTGTACGAATGCGCAGGAAACTTTGTAAAGAGTTATAAATAAAACATATTAAACATAGAATTAATATTTTTTTTGCAAAACTTAGTTTATCTATTACTAGGAGTTTTTCATATAAAAAATTAACTTGAATTGTTATCACGTTTCCAAGTTATATGCATTCAACAAAATTACGTGCTGCGCGCGTTTTGCATGTTTGCGCATCATCCTATACGAATGCGCATATGTTCAAAGAACTCCAAAGAAATTAAGATACACAGTACTATCAACGGCAAGTTAATTTGTATAAATGTTTTTACACTCAAATTAATATTTTGTAATTGTTTTGCAGTAATATATATAATTATTTTGAATGCGGTAAATGTACAGAAAATTTGTAGTTCAAATCCGATTTAAACGCTTGCTGATGTTGAAAAGAAGTAGTTGCCTAAGCCCTGAGTATTTATTTTAGGAAAAGTCATATGACCAAAAAACTTTTTCTTTTCAAATATCTTTTTAATAAACAATTATGTTTATTTCCAAACACCCGTATGTTTGAAAATCATATGATCAAACCAGGATGTACCCGGATGTAGGTCAAGCAAAGACGTAGATATAGTCGTATCCTCCGTGTGCAGGCTACTTGATTCTAAATATTGTCGACCAAAACTTACAATTATAATAAAGTCAGCCTCTTAAATATAATAATAGTTAGGATTACCATATTTACGAAGTGGCAAACCGGGACGCTCGTCGTCAGTGTTCTCTATAAAGAAAAAAAAGTCTTAGCTTTGAATCTGTCTCGGGTTTCTTAACTTTGGTCGCTAAAAAGTAGTGTTCTCTAAAAAAAAGGTCCTCACTTGAAATCAGTCTCGGATTTCCCACTTTTGTCTCAAAATCATAGTGATCTCTAAAAAAAAAGTCTTCACTTAAAATTGGTAAAACCAGGACATTCTGGTCAACCGTCGGGACGCCGTGACAAGGCCTAAAAAACGGGACTGTCCCGGCTAAAACGAGACGTATAGAAAGCCTAATAAATGGTTAGCTTCTTTATTTAAACCTTCTATTTTTCCCCTTAAGCATGTTTTCATGTTTTTTCAAGCAAAAAACTTAGTTAAATTTATTATAAGTCTGTTTCACTTACTGTTCAACACACTAAATTTTATATTCAGTATTCCGGAACATTTCCTGAAAAAGTAGACAAACTTGTTATTTTGGACACTATCGGACTACACCTTGTGCGACAGGTAAAAGGTCAAAGTTTTCTGGTTTTCGAATGTTCGTGTAAACCGATTTTGTTGTTGCAGGAAACTGACGCTGATCACCTCCGATTATCGATTGAAAGTTATATAAAATACGAAAACGACGGGGAAAAGTCGTCTCCCACCTACACGTACGATGAAGCGAAAGCAAGGTTGGTTGGTCGTTAAAATTGAAAATTTCGCACCCAGTTGATTTATTTTGTTTTAATTTTTCTTAAATACATACGTAACGAAAATATACGTAATATACGTAAATACGTAACGAAAACACTGACCCACAGGTTGCCTTTTGCAGAGCTTTCCAATTCAGTTGCAAATAGGTGATGCTTTAGGACGCATGAATTTAATAAGTCATCATCCATTTTTGTCCCAAAATAAGGGACACGATATATTTTCCCTGCTTGCAAGGGTAAACTGTTGCTTGCAGTCGCGTAAGCGAAGATCTTTTAACAAGTATGCGGATGAATCGAATTAATCCGAGCGATTCGGTTCAAAAGTAGGACTGCAAGACTACTTCGGCCGGTTCGACGGGGTGCGGTATAAAAAGCAAATTGAAAAGCGATATCTTAAACCAATCACAATTTTCATTTGTATTGATCTTAAACTCTTTTGTTCTACTCCCGAGTTAACATCCTTATGCTAAAGCTAAAAAAATTAGCGCCGATATCAAAGCAAAGTAAGAAGAATAAAGAAACAAAAAAGCTAAATGGCACACTTGAACTGCAAAGATACGGTAGTAGAAACGAGCTTGTTTAGTCCTTTTGTCGCAATCTTTACGAATTTGCTTTTAGATTACTAAAAGCGAACAAGTCCCTGGACAGCCAATCAGCCGATATCTTGCTTGAAAGAGGAGCTGCCAAGCAGGAGGATGGTAATTGACGCCGTTACTTTTCAATTTCAAAACGATTTTATTTATTATTCTGATACAGGCACGTACATTTTTGTAAGAGACTATCGGCATAAATTTCGAAACATCAGCGGAATCAATGTTGAAAGTGGAATTTTGTTCATGCAGCAGATTCGAGCCGAAACAATTCACATAATGTAAGTTCTTTACATACATTTCATTTCGATTTTGTACCGAATTTCGTAGTGGAAATTTATGGAGTTTATAAAGAATAAACGTTAAAAAGTCCGGACAGATTAACTGTAAATGCCAGCATTATCTTCAACTTTTATGATTTCATTCAATCTGATTAAATAGCACATGTCCTATTCTACATATATTGATCATCCTCTGTTTCATTTGAATAAAATAAATCGATTTTTGGATAAAAAATTTACGTTGAATTTTATTGAGTGAAACCGAGATAGTTATCTTGATTTACTGTTTGCCTATAATAAAAATTAAAATAATTCGCAGTAATAGCTCTTAGCTCCGCTTTTTACTGTGTATTTAATACTTAGATTTAAAATAAAATGTTTTGTAGTGCCAAAGACGGCCTTATCAGATACATACAACAATCTCCTGAATATAAAAAACTTAGAGCGAAAGTTACCAACGAAGTATTCAAGTTTATCCCGGTAAGAAAAGCAAATGGCTGTTTCAAGTGACGTACGCATATCTTATTAATTTCGTAAAAATTCAAGTTGTATGTTAAAAAGAACACTATTGAAATATTGAAGTGGGCAAAGTTCAAAATGGAAATATTAACTTTGCCCGGTCATCAAATTACTGCAAAATCAACACAAAGTGTTTGCTAGATCAGATTCGGTCTCGAAAAAAATCTTTCCCGCCATTTTTGTGTGTAACCAAATATAGCACCAAAGTTATTAATTCTTCAATGAAAGTAACGGTCAGCTGTAAGTGTTTACCACCTTTCTTTTGTTGAGTTTTTTTCTATTTTTTTTATTTTTATCTCTATATTTATTCTCCTGACTCGCAGTTCGCCATACCTTCCGTAGATCTGCCTCGACAATCTCTATGACTCAGCTTTTTTCAGCAAAATAGATTCGCAACTTGACAAACGAACGCTTCTGCAAATAAAAAATTTTTGCTTCGTTGTAAATGAATTAGCGGTAGAAAACAAAAGTATCATGAAATGATCATTATTGGTTTGCTATTTCACGCAAGTTTTTTTAAAAATGCTCTAATTTTTGTATATTTTTTTAAACAGTAATCAGCCGCGTCGTTTTCACTTCGCAACAGTGACCTACTATTAAACATTGCCCGCTGAAATCTCCGTGTCTCTGGTCCCTGATTGAAATGCGAATTGTTTTTTTTTTTTTATTAATTTTGTGTATTATGGTCGTAGATGACAATTTATAGTTTATCTTTGGACCGCCTAGCCCATTGGTCCTCATAGTGTCGATATCAATTTCCTGGGGTCAATAAATAGTCAAGAAGTCAAATAGAGGTAATAAATACCCAGGGTGTCGATGTATTACTGTTGGGGTCTACTGGAGCAATAAAGCAGTGTTTTACACTTATTTTGCAACGGCACTAAACTACAAAAATTTTTTCATCCTGACTTTTAAATCAACCTTAGTGCTAAAAAATGTGTAATTTGAAGTGAAGATATTTTTTTGGTTTTGTAATAGAAACATATAAAGCAGTATTGATATTAACATTGTAAAATATACATAAATTGAAAAAACACTTACATGAAAGGATGTACAAAAAAAAAGAGGTTTTTACTTTAATTATAAATTTTCCCAAAGTAAATTTTTCAGCATGATTAATAAATACGGTGTCGAGTTTTTTTTAGTTTAGTCAAAAGTGTGTCCCGTTGCAAAAAAAAGTTGAGTAGAGGGCGATAGAAAATTTTATACTTGATTGGGGGTCGACGTGCAAAAAAGTTTGAGAACCACTGGCCTAGCTTTTGGTGAAAGGTTTTTTACTTCACAACAATTATAACTCTCCAACAATCTGCACTAAAAATGTTTCTCAATCACTACGTCAATACATTATTAGATTTGTTTTAATTGAAAAAAAGAGGTTATGAATTTACATTTGTAATTCTCTTTATTTTTTTGTTCGTGCTGATCATCATCTACCGTTGCATGATAATACTAAGCATCAAGTTTCCAACTAAGAAGTCTTTATTGTCAGTAGTAAAGACTTTTCAGTAATTCCTGCTTTGTGTAGACTTTTCAGTAATTAATGATTTAATTTTGAATTTAATATTAACTTAGTGATCATTGTCGTTATCTACAATCGACACTTTATGAAGTTTGCCTTTGTAAATCGTTGAGTTTTAATGACTATAATATTTGTTTTAATCCTGTATGTATCCTATCAATTACAAATTTAACTTAATCTATTAATGATAATTATTATACTTATACAGTAACATATCTCAATTAAGCTTGTTAGTGAAAAATCTGACCATGTACATGTGACTTTGCTATTCAAGTTCAATTGTTGCATGTACAATATTATAGACGAGGCTAACCAATAACCAAATGGTTTCTCATCGCAGTTGCAGCCAATTCTGCTTAAGTTTTATTTTTTGAAACTTTATTATTAACTACGTCTTCGAAATTCTTTAGCAAAGAATTTGATGCCGGCATAATACTTTCAATTTCAGTTTCATCAACTGTTCGAGGTTTCCGGTCAACATCACGTCCATCTTCGCCATCCCGAGAACGTGATTGAACATATCAAGTCGGTTTTAAATCGCCCCGTTCGATCAAATTTGTTGCCATCTTCAATTGATCCTTCTGCTAATTTATAATCTTTTTTTTTTTTTTCTTTTTTAATTAACGCTTTCCAGTTTTTGTTTAATTTTTTTATTTCGATTGCATTTATATTCGATGTCTTAGGAAAATGTACTGTTGCTTTGAATGTTTTAGCCTTTTCGCTCAAAACCATTGATAATACTTATTGATTGTATTTTAAAATAATCTTCGCGTTGTGGGCTCTGCTAATATTAGCAATTAAATGTGTTCTTTTTTAGTGTTATGCCTCACTCAAAGGTCAGTGTTTATCATAACGCACCTATACAATTGTAGAAGCTTCAAATATGTTTGTTTACGTTTACTAATTATTTTGTTCTGCATCACTAATTAAATTTATGAGTTTCTAATAAATAATTTTTCCTGTGTCTACTAACAGCAGATAGTGGTGTGGGCAGATTCATTTCACTGTGCAGTTTATAATGATTACCTTAAATATTTTGTTACTTGTAGACCTAATTGTTATTCTTTAGTAATGATATTTAATCAATTACTTAAAAAAATTTTTTTACCCTAATTGATATTTAAATATTTTAATGAACAATTCGTACAACACAATTTTTAGTACTTTTTAGCCTTGTAGGGCAATATTCTATGCCTCACTGTAATAGCCTACTGTTTTTTGTGTCTTGTTTGAAAAAAAACTCATTTCAAGCAAGAATTAATAATTTTTTATAACTACGGAATAGCAAAAGCTTCATGTAAACCTAATAGGGTAAATATGTCATTTTTTCTTTTTGAAAGCTAAACTATATTTGTAAACACTTGTATGTAGAAGAAATTAAGCCAATTAAAACATGAAGCACCAGACTCGAGTTTCGCTCTTGTTAGAGCTCGTCCGTGGTGCTTATCTAATTCGTTTTAGGTTGGTTTAGTTTCTTACTTACTGTATATTATCTGCATATCTGTGTTAATAAATATGTAAACGCTTGTCCCCGAGCCGGTCAGTTTAGTCAGAAAACATTAATTTCACTTTAAATGTAAAAGTTAATTGAAAGCATTTTTGTTGCTTTGCATGCTTTACTGTTGTAAAATGTAAATGGGCTACAAAAATTTTAGTATTTAATATTCCGCATTATAAAAATTGCTTTGCCAAATAAAAATTTAATAAAGTTTTGTTTGAACAGTTATGGTACATTTTAAAAATAAAATCCGATATTTTGGTCTTTTAAAGTAATTTGCTATATATTAATCAAGCAGACGCGGGAGGTTGAGGATCGATTCCCCTGCTGACCGAATCTGACTTAGCCAATGAATCCCCCTGCTGTGGCTACGTTGCCCAGATGTGGTGTTATATGCTTCTGCCTAAGAGGCGAGTTGGTTTCGTTCGGTTTAAAGACTCGGGAGGGAAAAAAGTTTGTCAACCTGATTTTTGCGAAAAAAAACTAATAAACTAACTCTTTTGAGTGAAATTTTTTATTTGTAGATTAAAGTTACAAGAAGTTTTTTGATATCACTACATCTAATTGAAGTACAGCTGATTGATCATTAGTTTGTTGTTCTAATAAAAAAATTATTTTCTGCAGCATTATATTAATTTCCTGTTAAACTTGAAATTACTCAAAGCAAACTTGTCAAAAGCAGAGATTATGTTTTATTTCGGTTAGACAATAAAGTTGTTGCCTTTGCTTAAATTAACAATACTTTAAGCACGGAAAAGTCTGGTAGCTTTATTTGGAATCTAACAAATGTTCGAGGTAGCATCTTTGCAATGTATTTTAAAATACATGAAAAATCTTAAAAATTGAATTTCATCTGACAACAAAATTCCATAAACATTTATACATAAAAAAAAAAACAAATAAACAAGGCAATACGATTCAGCTGTCTGTTCAGCCAGAAAATGGCGCTAAAACGAAAAAATTAATCTTTTGTTAAGTGAGCACATATGCAAAAATTGCCGTTTTAATTCGAAAGTATTTGGATCAACAAATATATATGCTGTTGTTATGAGGAAGATGTCGATGAATCATCGCTTTCCGACGAATCGGTTGAATCAGCGGTCGACAGGCTTGTCCTGCTGCTCTGCACTCCTGTCGCTGTATCGGAGACTGAAGTAACTGATGTTTTGGAACTCGTCGTGGTCGTTGTTTTCGTCATGGATGACGTACCGTCAGTTGTCGATTCTTCAACTACACTTTCGCTCGACTCGTCGGTTGAAAGCGATATTTGTTTGCTGCTTGGGTTTGAAATTTTTTCCGCAATTTTATCTTTCACTTCTGCAGCCGCTTTGGCTTTTTGATTACTAGCAATTTTTGAAATATTATTGCGCGGAAATTGGATAAGCTTGTTGTCCCTTAGGGATTTTATGGGGACCTTGTCATCTATCGTCTTTATTTTTGGACTGCTTGCAGGCAAATTTTTTATTGGTGCTAATTCCAAAATGGGTTTAGAAAAAAATTTTTCTGATGTGGAATTTACAGACGGTGTTGTTGACTTATTACTGCATTTTTTTGGAAAACATTTCAAAGAATTGGTATCAATTATTTTTTTATCCGTATCATACACGTACTTAGTAGGGTACTTATTCCGTTGATCCTTGCTAGAACAGGTACAATTCAACTCCGCATGACTCGGAACGTCATCTGCGTGCCGCTCAGAAAAAGAACCTGACAATAAATCGGTCTTCTCCAGGAACGGCTTTCCCGCCGAATCAACTGAATAATCTGACGGAACGCATATCTCGTGATTATGTGCGGCGGGGTTTTTCGCGTCGTAAGGCAGCGAGTAGGGATAGGAGCCATGGTCGCACGCTGAAGACTCGGAAAAAAAGTCCGAATTATCTTTGCCGATCAAGTTAAGGGGAAAATTACTTTGTCCAGGAACATTGATCCACCGATGCTTGGTGCTACAACAAAAAGCTGCTTTTAAGAGAATTAAAACATTAAGTTGGAATTTTTTTTTTTAAATACCAATATTAATGATTAGATATTTATAAAACACCATTTACCCAAAATGTTTTCTCAATAAAAACTGAATTAATGCGTGGAAAAAATAACAGGTAAAAATTATTTAATTCTTTTTTTTTAAATAAGAGCAAAAAATACCAATGGACTAAAAAAGAATTAATTAAAATCGTCAAAGCAATACAAAATAAAAGAGTTTTAAAAAAAGATGCTGAGATGATAGCATCTTCTGGGAATGTGAGTGTATAATTTAGCGCCCAAGTCGTCTATGTTACAAAGAGATATGATCTTGGAACAGGAGTCGGAAATTATTAGGTTCAACTCCGAGTCTTGGGATGTCATTTTACTTTAACAAAATTTTTCATCTTTTCGCTCACAAAATAACAAGAACTAGTTTAGGATTTGGAAACTAGATAACAAATTCCGACCTCGACTCATAACTATCTTAGAAGTCGGAACTTGAGGCTTTTAATGAAGTTTTTGATTGAATTTTTTTTTTTGACGAAGTTTTTGATAAAGTTCGACTTCTAAGATGCTAGGCGGAGATTTATCATTCTCCTAAAATAATATCTTCATTGTAACATACCGTAAAACCTCTAATTGAGCGCCACCCTGTTTTTACAAAAATCGCCGTAAGCGATTTACTAACCCGGATTCCCCTGCGGTTACTATCGCTTCTTCAGAGATCCATTTTCTTTTGGTTTTTTTTTTTATTCCATGCTAATGCTGATGCTAAAAGAGGGATTTCGGGTTCATTTCACCCCAAAAAGAAATCGCTTACGGCGACTTCTTGAAAAAACAGGGTGGCGCTAAATTAGAGGTTTTACGGTAACTGATTTATTCTTCTGACTGGTAGGAGGACCATGGAAAGGTTAAATTTAGATCAATTACCGTAAAGCAATTGGCCTACCAAGAGAGATACAAAGTTATTTTAACAATGAGGGCCTTCGATGTGTTCACAATTTTTGATTTTGAAAGAGCTTGGGATTTTATCTAATGAGGTTTAGAACAGTCCGTAAATTTTCATGCGGTCAGCTACTCACTCAAATTATGTTCATTCTTTTTTATTTTTAGCAGAATATGTTTAGAAAAAAAGTGGTCTTTTGACATGATAGCCCACATTAATCTGATTATAACTCGAATCTATACTAATAGGGATTAGATCTCAAATTGTTTAAAATTGTTTTGTTAAGCTAAGCTGAGTTAGCGCTTCCATTCAAACTGTTTATTGATTATTGCTTTGTTGGAAGATTTATCGGAGGCGTAGCAAGGACATTCTGTGCCCGGAAACAAGATGAAACTTTGCGCCCATGCTATTTCTGTTTGAAAAGAATCAACAAAAATAGAAATAAAAAATTTTTTAACTGGACAGCAAGTATCTTGACATTAAAACAGCGGTTTTAAACCGGTGGGTCATGGCGCTGTTTTCAGGGAGCCACAGAGCATGAATCAGAATAAAAGCAATATGAGATTTGTACAATGATGTCATTATGATCGAAAAATCGGAACAAATTTCAAAGGAAGACTTTTGCTTTTTGAGATTACTATGGTTTTAAGACAAAGATTGAGAAATCCCAGACAAATTCCAAGTGACGACCTTTTTTCTTTTCTTTAAGAGATCACCAGATTTTTGCGACAGAAATTAACTTCTGTTTACCGAAGTGGGTCGTTACGTTACCTTGGGCTGGAAAGTGAGCCACGGTACCAAAAAGGTTGAAAACCACTGCATTAGACAGTCCGGTTGATCGTTGACAGTCTCCTTATAATAATGTCTCTGATATTTTTCTGCGAGCGAGAATAAATATGATAGTAAAAAGAATGGTAATATTGTTTGTAACTCTTACGGTTGTAATGATAAGACTGAAAAGATGTATCGTTGAATCTACCTCTACAGAAATTAAACCTATTTGTTAACTAATAGTTTGAATTGGTTCTTCTATCAGGTAAGTCGAACAGAACTTCATTTCTCAAATATTAATATTAAGTTTAAAAATAAAATATTGAAACAGGTTACACTCTCTAGCTTCTTTTGATAATACAGGCTGTAGCGATGCCGACTTTTTCAAATGCTCCAGGTTGATGTATCGGTCTTTCCAACACAGGCACTTAAAATTACGTTACATTAGAAGCTCCTTCAAATTATTATTTACGCCGAGAAATGGTCAAAATGAAGTATCTAATTAAGATATTTAGAGGTCAAAAGAAGCAGATGAGGAAAGGGAGTGCAAGTTATTCTAACCCTAGATGTTAACGCTACTTGGTTACTCAAACCACTCAGCTATTTCAAAAAAAGACAGTTTTTTAACACCTTCAGTTATAGTAATTAGTAACAGCAAGAGTTTAACCAATAAGCATGCCAACATTTGTTTTAAAGAAAATATTATGATGCAAAGCCTTTTTGTTTTTCTTTTTTTTTTTGTGAAATATTTGAAGCAAGATTTTGCAAAGATACAAACTGCATCTAAACCAAGTCTCCAGCCAACTCGGATAATTCTTTGATACGATTAAATCGTCTGTGACTAACATGAAACTGAAGGCCGAAAATCAGCCGAATCGATCGAAGGTTACAAAACATCGATCGATGCAATGCCAAACAATGCCAGATTGCTCATGCACCGATTTTCCGATGCGTTATATCATCATCGGTGCTTTCATTCATAGAAATAAGTCGTTTTTTTTAATTCATTTGTTCTTCTGGTAAAATCAGAGGCAAGTAAAACTTCAACAAATACAAAAGGCGTAATATTTATTAAAGAAGAACTCAACGACGTTTCGTCCGTTACATCGGGCGGACTTCATCACGTAAAAGCAGAACACAACGCGCACCGTATTTAAAAACCAAGAAGTTAAAAACACAAACCAACAAACACAAGGTGAGAAGCGAACATACATAACGATTTCATAATTACTTAGTGCAAAAGAAACAAATTTAACAGGTTGAAAACCCACATTAGTTGAGATTTTTTATATTGCTATATATTTTTGGAAAAACATTACGACCTTTATCATTTATTGAATTTTTTGTATTATTAATATATAATGATTCTAAAAATTTTTGTTTATCATAGTCAATGTTATAATCCAATATTTCAAAATTACCAAAATCAATCCTATGTTCACAATTAAAACAATGCTTAACCAATGCAGTTTTTTTATTCAAATCGTCTTCTTTTAGTTTAGCCAAATTAATCGGTTTCAAATCACGTTTTGTTCCGATAAGCGAGTATTAAATTTTAATTCATGTCATAATTTTTCTCAAAAAGTTGGTTTGGTTAAAACATTATTGTTTCGCGCTAAATCTAAATTAATTAGAAATTATCGAGATAAAATCAATGAAGTTAAATTTGTTTGTAATGCTTTACGTGAGAATGATTATTCAGATTGGTTATTGAATAAAATGAAAAAAGAAGTTAAACATAAAAAAGTTAATAAAATTGTTTGCATGAGTGAAAAAATATTTAACTATGTCGGTTTACCATATATTAAAGGTTTGAGTGATGAATTGTCTAGAACTTTGAGAAAATTTAATATTAATGTGTATACTTACCCTTATAAAACAATAGGAAATATTTTACCAAAAATAAAAGACTCTGTGCATGATATATATAAGCGTGGTGCAATTTATAAAATTCCGTGTAAAGATTGTTCGAATGTATATGTTGGTGAAACGGGCTGATGTTTTAATACTCGCTTATCGGAACAAAACGTGATTTGAAACCGATTAATTTGGCTAAACTAAAAGAAGACGATTTGAATAAAAAAACTGCATTGGTTAAGCATTGTTTTAATTGTGAACATAGGATTGATTTTGGTAATTTTGAAATATTGGATTATAACATTGACTATGATAAACAAAAATTTTTAGAATCATTATATATTAATAATACAAAAAATTCAATAAATGATAAAGGTCGTAATGTTTTTCCAAAAATATATAGCAATATAAAAAATCTCAACTAATGTGGGTTTTCAACCTGTTAAATTTGTTTCTTTTGCACTAAGTAATTATGAAATCGTTATGTATGTTCGCTTCTCACCTTGTGTTTGTTGGTTTGTGTTTTTAACTTCTTGGTTTTTAAATACGGTGCGCGTTGTGTTCTGCTTTTACGTGATGAAGTCCGCCCGATGTAACGGACGAAACGTCGTTGAGTTCTTCTTTAATAAATATTACGCCTTTTGTATTTGTTGAAGTTTTATTTGCCTCTGATTTTACCAGAAGAACAAATGAATTTTAAAATAAGTAATATCCCTGGTAACAGTGTTTATATTAATAAGTCGGTTTTGTTAAAATTCTTTTCCAATATCATTATGCACAGTACAGTCCACGTTTTAAATTATTACTTTAATAAATATCAACCATTGGCGACATTGATAGAGTTATATTGAACAGAAGGTTAACTTCTAATACATATTCGTAAAAGCTTATGGGGTCTTTCTTTTAAAACATTTTTGAATTAGGCTACCAAAGGACAAGTACTTTTTATCTTAATATAATATTAGAAGCAATATTATGTTGAAACTCAGACTAAACAGGGCGCTTAATAAATTTGATCGAAAGCAAAGTTTCTTAAACAAAGTGTGTGTTCAAAGATTTATTCGCAATTGGCCGTATAAATTGTCGCAGAGCCAAATTCATCATCAAAAGAAATCGAAGCAGATTTTAAAATCTACTCATTCGATGAAGCTTTCTCTCGCTCGACATTTAGTCCTTAATATTCTATTAAAGGCTTTTTATCTTCTATGCAAACCATCGTTGCTTCTGTTACGATCTTCTTCCAGCACAACTTTTGCTACTTGCCGAAAAAACCTACTTCTTTTCTTTCATTGTCTACTGAGATTCTTGCTGCTAGATTTGAACGATTTGCCTTCTTTTCTTGCCTTTTTTGCTAAAAACTTCCTACTTTATCTTTTACATCGTCTACAGTTCTACGCAGATTCTTGCTGCTCCATAACACGTCTTGTCTATTATGCCTTTTTTAAACCTATAAAAATTATAAACAGACAAGTTGCAGTAAAACAGGGAAATTACAATACACATGGTACAATAATTGTCCTGAAATGCATACTTGTTATTAATTACGTAAATAAGTCAGAAAAATAAAATATTCGGAAGTCGCCCAGCAAAAATTAGTAACGTTCTTTGTTGTCGTTAGAAATTCTTTTTGACTTGACTTTCAAGGAATCCATTATGTTTCTCGCTTCTTTGCAACTCGCTTACATTTAAAAAGTCTGTATAAGTGCTTAAACTGATTATCGTTATTCTCTTTGTTTGATACATATGAAAAAAACTTCACATTAACGACATCTGTATCGAACTTTAAGTTCTTTAAACTTTGTTTTCAACTGAAGAAAAATGTTTAGTAAATGAACCAGACCATCCTTTTGTTAAATCAAAATACGACTAAGCGCCGTGATTGTGATCAACATGGTCTCGGTTCAAAACCGATTCGCACCATCCTGTTGCGTCCTTGGGATAGACACTTAAACGACACTTTCCCCTGCTTGGCGGTCTTGACAAGTAGTTCCAAATTTCAGCCATATACTTGTAAGAACTAAAAAATAAAACTAAAATTTCAATTGGACAGCTATATTTTAGCATATCCGAAAGCAGGTCTGGGTAATTGCTTGCCTTATGTATAGTACTTCCGTCGCTTTCCTGCGAGTCAGGAGGATATATATAGGGATGAAATAAATAAAATAAAAACAACAATGATATTTCAGTGAAAAAGCGACTTAACTATAGAATATAGTATGTATTTTGTAAATTCATTACAGAAAAGAGCGAAACAGCAGATAATATAAAACCATGCAAGTCAAAAACGTAAATTTTTATCGAATCACAAAAAGAAATTCAAAAAAAACATTCTATAATAATAAAACGCAAAACTTTAAATAAACTTGCGTAGTGAAAGTCAGGAGTCGGATTAACAAAACAAACTCTTCTACTCCACAATCCCACAAAAGCTTACAACCACGCACAAATCGATCGACCAAAGCGATCTTATTGACCAACGCGGTCCAATCAAAACCGCGTGGAAAACATTTTCGGTAACCAGCGCTAGAACTGTAACTGTGCTTAAACTTTTTACAATCAGGGACCTAATCGGACGGCTTTTGAACACGTGTTTGGCAAATTGGGCTGCAATCTTAGGCCCGAAGCAAAAAAAAAAGAATTGCACCACCAGATGGTAGCACAAAAGTCATTACGAAACAATAACTTAGAAAAAGATACATTGAAAATATTTAAAGTTTAAAGTCAAAAAAGCGAGTATTGTTTTTTCGCATTTATTTAACTGCCATGATTCTAAAGAAACACAGTTGTAAAAAAAAAGACAAAAACTTTGTTTACAGTGTCAACAGATCAAATTTCGGTAAGTTACAAAATTGCCAGGTCGAAAAAACAAACAAAAATTCCAACACGCAATTCACAAGTCAATACAAAATAAAACGTAAATTTAAAGCGATCACAAATACATAAAAAGTAAAAATATACAATTGACAGGTCAATCTTTACAAACTTTAGTACTCAAGTAAGCAGGATCTAAACGTTTTGTAAGCACTCATTGCTGAAAACGTAAATGACACCACTAAAATTACGATATTAAATTTCGCGAAGTTACAAGCTTTAGACCTTCCATAAAAAATTTCTAGGGGAAAAGTAATAAACTACAAGAAAAAACTTTTCCGATTATAATTGCTGAAAAATTTCGTTGCCTCTTGTTTTTTCATCAGTTATCAACCCAACAAAAAATTAAAAATATTTGAAAATTATGTTCAACACTCCAATAGCGAGAGGCGCGCTTACATTCGTGTAGTTGGAGACTAAAAAACTTAAAATATCGCAAATGCACCTTCCCTTTTTAAAAAAATCGATTGAGATTTTTCACTTGAATTTTCATCAATTTTTTACACCTAGTTTAAATCATTAAGTCAATTTTAAATCAATACCACTATTTTCTACAAACGCAAATGAGAAACAATAGCCGACCGCCTTGATAAAACCTAACTTATATCTATGAAATATAGTACAAAATAATAATAAAAAAAATTACTTCGAGTCATCGAAAACAATTCCTCCTCGATTTTTGTGATCCCAATTAGACGACTCAACCAAGTCCTCGTGTTTGTTGAGCGGATATGTAGCGACAGTACTTCCGGTTTCTTGCGCAGAAGAGCAACCGCCGGACGATGACTGGGAAGCGTCGTAGCGACGGCGACAGAGTTCCTCGATCAACATATGATCGGTTCTATCGTCTGTGTCGGGAAATGTTTTTCGCAACCACTCTCGTTCCTGTTCGAAAACGAATTTCATTAAAACGCTTTCTTTTCGTGTGTTGTCCGGCGCACACGAGAGAACTTTTGGGTTTGTTTTTTGATTATTTTACAGTCAATCGACGTTAAGATGAGATTAATAAAGAAACAAAAACGTTCTTTTGCGTACGTGAACATGGCTACAAAAATGAGCTTTACAACGCGGAAAGGTTTTTTTAAGCAAGACCAAAATCAAATTTCTTTTCCAGCAAAAAACATTTTTGGAGATACCCGCTGTGTCAATTACGATATTTTGTAAGCGTAAAATCAATTTCGTATTTTTGCAAAACAGCAGCTGAACGAACCACATCTTCAAATTATATTGGCAACACAGCTGCTCCGGAGCATCCTAAGTATCCTAAAAACAACAAAACCGCAATAGATTCTGGTAGAGTTTAACCTTATAGTGTCGTAGAGTTTGGCTCCAGCGAATCACTTCTCAAACTCCAAATCACAACCGCGAATCGCCTTAAGGCCCGTTTCCACTACGAGCGTGGAAAAAAGCATTCTTTGTTTGTTTTATTGCTTTTTTTTTGCGCTCGCTTCAATTTTAACCGCTCGCTTCAATCGAAGATCAATAAAACAAACAATGAATGCTTTTTTCCACGCTCGTAGTGGAAACGGGCCTTTAAACTTAGTAAAGCTTGACAGCGACTTACTTGATTTAATGAATTATTTTCGAAATCCTCGAGCTGCTTCAAGAAGCCGTAGTTGGGATTCGCCACTTCGCGCTGTTGCTGAACGGCAGTCAGCGCATCTCTCCAATTATGCCCGGTCACGGTGATGATGTAAGCGACCGTCACGGTCACGCTCCGCGACACACCAGCCAAGCTGCAACGAAAGGGCCGCGAAGCATAAGACGCATTTCCACAAGTTACGACAACTTACCAGTGGACTAGTACAGTTCCACCTTCGAGCCTAGAAAAAACAAAGGTTAATTTGTTTTGCTTTCTAGACTTTTTCTAGGCTAAGTTATTTGAGCGCATAATTCAGCGTCGTAATTTTTTAAATTGAATTGCAAATAACAGCAACAAGGATTTTTACCATTTTTTAAAGACACTTTGATAACAACTTACGTGAGACAAAAACGTTTAGCTTTTCATAAGTACTGGGATGTTAATCGGTGAAATGCCTGCTGTGGCTTGCTATTATTTCAACTGAATTTTTGAAATGTTTTAAACAATTTTAGTTGTTTTTAACTAGGATCTGTCGAACACTTGAGCTTTGATTAAATTGTTTTAAGAAGCTTTTTTAATCGAGCGTGATGCGTATTCCAGCAAGCTATATTTTCTGCGGCCCACAAAACATTGTTGTAATCCAGGAGAGCTTTTAAAAGACCAAACAGTCTTACCCGCCCAGTTCAGACAAGAACTTTTTTAAATTTCTGATGAGTTTCATCAGTTGTCAACGAGAAATCTCGACATGCGAAAAAATGCAGTTTACAAAAGCTTGAGGAAAAGGGTAGGTGTTCGACAGCTTAATAAAGATAAACTAACAATTTTAAAGAAACGTGTTCGTGATTCAACTAGCGTATTGATTAAAATTGAAACGTGTATTCTTTAATGAATAGAACGTGAATATCAACAAGTATCGGAGTGGCATATTTACTTCAAATCTGCATAAGGATACCATTTCAAAAAAAATGTGAAATTTTTTACATGCATAAAAGAATCCATAACTCGATAAATGAACAGAAAATTTCTTGCTTGCTGTGGTAAAAACGCATTTCTAAGTAAACTTAAACTGAAATTAGACTACAAACAACGATTTGTGTAGATTAAGCAATGGACGAATTCAGTCGGTGAGCAAACATTCTGGCTTGCAAGCAGATAGTCGATGGTCAGTCTACCGCAAGGATTTCTGTTGTGCTCTTGGCAAAAGACAATTTATAATAAATTCTTACATAAGGTTACGCGGCTTCCTTGCAATGGTGACTCCGTCAATGCAGAAAGCAACAATCACGTTAAAAGGGCCAATACGACACCATAGAAAGAAAACGAAAAATGACAAGTTGAGTGTATTATTTTCGTTTAATCTGTGATTGCCGCTGCAAGTAAAGAAAGTGAACCGTTTAATTAGAAAAAAAAAGCAAAATTATGATATTTCTGATAATAAGTTGGGCAATGGGCAACTACAATAAATTTTGTTTTTTAAAAGCTAACCGTTTTTCTGCGATTGCAGTAAGTTTGCTGATTGTCACAATTTACAACTAGTAGTAAAAATTAAGTAACTATCTGATGTAGTATGGAATCGAACTATACTGACTAAAAGACTGTAATTAGTTAAATTGTTTCGCTTTTATTGTTCGCTTTTATTGTTACATTCAGTAATCAAGAAATAATCTTTTTAACCGAGTTATTTAAGTTGCTTCTTTTATACAATCTCTCAGTTCAGCTTTTCTTTATGTAGTGTTTATTGTTAACTTGTATTTAATTGTGTTATATTTCTTTGCAGCGTCTTAAGTTGATTAAACCTAAATTTTAGGAAATGTGTTGTTTTAAGTAACGGTTCAACTCAATTTAATCAACTTAAGACAAGTATGGACATTAAAGATCTTCGTCCCAAAGTGTTCGCAGCAGACCCCCATAGCAAAGATTGCAGGAAGACTGTGGGTTTTCCAATATTCGCTCGGTATTTGCTCAAGACATGCCGACAGCAAACTGGAGAATCACTTGAAGATTATTTTCAGAAACTAAAATCTCTTAGCATGGACTGCAATTTTGCAGCGGTGTCTGCTATTCAGCACAAAGAGGAAGCGGTGAGAGACGCGTTCATTAGTGGGCTAGCACTACCTGATATACGTCAGCGAATTTTAAAAAACCCACAGTTGGATTTGCAAGCAACGTTGGCAATGGCTCAGTCATTAGACACTGTCAGAAATAATTCTCTTCAATTCGACAATGCTATCCGAAGTTCATCAGAATCTCGTACTACAATAAAATCTGCAAAAGGTAGTCCCCGCACGGACGCAGTAGTGGCATTAAGGCATAGGAAGTGCCAATACTGTGGAAACAGTTATCACGCTCGGAGATTTTGTCCAGCAAAAGAGGTACAGTGCTTTCGGTGTTTAAAAGTTGGACATTTTGCTAAAGTGTGTCGCTCATGTCACTCAGTAGTTAAAAATACATGTGCCACCTTGATGTCAATAAATGAAACGCAAAAAATTGAAGCCAATAAAAGAGTTAACGTGCCAGTAACTATTAATGGCAGAAGTGCAAATGCTCTGGTCGACACAGGGTCAACGTTAACCCACATTAGCGAAAATCTTAGCAAATTGCTGAAATTAAAATTAACGGAATCAAGCCACAAGTTTACTCTCGCAACCAGCGATTCTTATTCGAAAAGTTTAGCAATGTGTCAAGTAAATTTAAAGCTTCTGGGTCAAGAATACAAAAACGTGTCTGCTACTGTTCTGAAAAACCTCATAACCGACGTTATTTTGGGAAGAGATTTTATGACGCAACATCAAAGCATCAACATCAACTTCGGAGGCGTAAAACCTACACTACAATTAGGTGCTTTGAAAGCCGTAAAAACATCAACTCCTGTCAAGTTATTTCAATAACTTCGGAGGCATAAAACCTACACTACAATTAGGTGCTTTGGAAGGCGTAAAAACATCAACTCCTGTCAAGTTATTTCAATATCTTCACAATGATTGTCGACCTATTGCTACTAAAGAGCGACGCTACTCGTGGCAGGACAAGTCTTCTATTTCCTCAGAAATAAAACGGCTGTTGGCTGATGGCCTTATCGAACCAAGTAACTCGCCATGGAGATCTCAACCGCTAGTGGTCACTCAAGATAATCACAAAAAACGAATGGTGATCGATTACAGTCGGACAATTAATAAATTTACCTTTGTCGATTCATATCCATTGCCCAAGATGCTTGATGTGGTTCAAAAAGTTGCGCAGTACAACATCTATTCGACATTGGACATGTCTAGTGCCTACCACCAAGTTGAAATACCTGCCTGTGATAGAATGTACACCGCCTTTCAAGCCGAAGGATCGCTTTGGCAATGGAAAAGAATTCCTTTCGGATTGACGAATGGAGTCCCATGTTTCCAAACGATTATTGATGAAATAATTAAAAGCAACAAATGCACGGGTACGTACGCTTATCTGGACAACATCACAGTTGGAGGAAAAACACAGGAGGAACACGATGCTAATTTAGAAAAGTTTTTAAAGGTAGCTAAAGATTGTAATTTAACCTTGAATAAAGACAAGTGTGTTTATTCTGCTGAGTGTATTAACTTGCTGGGTTATCAAATCAACAGCGGTTCTTTGAAGCCTGACCCGGCACGAGTCGAAACATTGTTAAAACTTTCTCCGCCACGGAACAGCAAGGAGCTGCAACGAGTTGTAGGACTGTTTGCTTACTACGCCCAGTGGATTGGAAAATACTCCGATAAGATTAAACCTTTAATCAATAACAGTTGTTTTCCATTAACAGGCAGTGCTCTGGAAACCTTCAAACTTCTGAAGTCAGAATTGGCGGACGTCTCTCTGGGGGTCATTGACGAAAAAGAACAGTTGTGGAGACAGATGCTTCTAATGTAGCACTTTCCGCTACTCTAAATCAAAATAATCGACCCGTAGCATTTTTTTCTAGGTCTCTGACTAAAAGTGAGCTTCAACATTCCAGCGTGGAAAAGGAAGCGGCCGCTATAGTGGAAGCAGTCCGCAAGTGGAGCCATTTTTTGGCAGCTCGTCGTTTCAAACTAATCACAGACCAGCGTTCGATTGCCTTCATGTTTGATGGCAAGAATCACGGAAAAATTAAAAATGCAAAAATATTGCGTTGGCGAATAGAACTTTCTCAGTTCGACTACGAAATCGTGTATCGTGCGGGTGAGTTTAATACAGCACCTGATGTGTTGTCTCGAATGTATTGTGCTCAAATTTCGCTCAATCAATTGTATGAAGTTCATTCAAATCTATGCCATCCTGGGGTTACCCGAATGTATCATTATGTTCGCGCTAAGAACTTACCTTATTCGCTTGATTAAGTAAGAAAAATGACCGCTTCTTGTAAAATATGCGCTGAAGTAAAACCACGTTTCTACAAACCACCAGAAATGCACGTAATCAAGGCCACAAAGCCCATGGAACGACTTAGCATTGATTTTAAGGGTCCTATTGGAAATCTTAACCGTAATAACTATATGCTTACTGTAGTAGATGAGTACTCTAGATTTCCGTTCGCATTTTCTTGCTCTAATATTAATGCCGAGACTGTTATTAAGTGTTTGACGCAGTTATTTTCTTTATTTGGGTTGTGTTCATGTATTCATTCGGATAGAGGATCAAGCTTTTATGTCAAAAGAGTTTATTGAATTTTTACGAGGCAAAGGTATCGCTTATAGTCGGACATCTGTGTATAACCCTCGTGGTAATGGTCAATGTGAAAAGTACAATGACATAATTTGGACTGGTGTCAAATTAGTTTTAAAATCGCGAAATTGGCCTTTATCAAAATGGGACGTTGTGTTGACCGATGTATTGCATTCCATCCGTTCCTTGCTATGCACGGCTACTAATACGACCCCCCACGAGCGGTTTTTAACGTTCAATCGTCGCTCCACTCTCGGAACCTCTGTTCCTTCTTGGCTGTCTTCTCCTGGACCTGTCTTGTTGAAACGTCATGTCCGAACTAGCAAATACGATCCTTTCGTTGATGAAGTCGAGCTCATCTAAGCTTCTCCTACCCATGCACGCGTGAGGTTACAAAACGGTCGGGAAGTTACAGTTTCATTACGAGATGTGGCACCCTTCGGAGAAAAAGAAGTTATCAATGATGTAGGCCTACAACCTTCGAACAACACGGAACTACTTCCTGAAGAAAATTTGAATAAATCCCAATCTTTATCAGACAAAGTTGTGACAGATACTTCAGCCGAAAATGGACCAGAAAATATTTCTGAACAACAGGTTTTACGTCGTTCCACGCGAGAACGGCGTCCTCCAGACCGCCTTACTTATAACCATGAACACATGCGCTAATCTTAAGGGTGGGGTGAATGATGTAGTATGGAATCGAACTATACTGACTAAAAGACTGTAATTAGTTAGTCAGTAATCAAGAAATAATCTTTTTAACCGAGTTATTTAAGTTGCTTCTTTTATACAATCTCTCAGTTCAGCTTTTCTTTATGTAGTGTTTATTGTTAACTTGTATTTAATTGTGTTATAAACCTAAATTTCAGGAAATGTGTTGTTTTAAGTAACGGTTCAACTCACTATCTGAAAACATTTGTCAATTTGCTCATTTTTAAACACAATATGTAATATATTAAAAGCGGCGTTGTCGGCAGCGTGGTTGAGTGGTTAAAGCACCTTGATTGTGATCGACATGGTTTTGGTTTAAAACCTATTCGCGCCATTATGTTGTTTCCTTGGGAAAGACACTTTATGGCACTTTTCCCTGTTTGGTGGTCATGGCAAGCAGTTCTAAATTTCAATCATACCGGTATCTCTATAAAACTAAAAAAACATAAAAATTTTAACCACATAGCAATATCGTGGGATCTCTGGAAGCAGGTCAGGGTAGTTGCTTGCCCTGATATTAGCACTTTCATCACTTTCCTGCAAGTCAGAAGAACAAATATGGAAATGAAATGTTATACTTATAACTTAAACTAATATACAATGTAATTTCAATTGGGTGTAAAAGATGAGATTATTGATTTAAGCCAGACCAATATGTACTATACGAGGTGTGTTTGAAAAGTATCGGGACTGTATGCTTTGCACAAACAACACTTGCAACAGTGATAAAAGCTTTGTTTTTTAAGATGGCGCAATGTCTTGTGGTTGTAAAAATGTAGTTTCAGCATTCTGTGACAACCATATGCTTTTTTACAGGCTTTTCTTGAAAGGCGCTTTACTGTAGTTCGTTTTGGGATAATTTATTTAGTAAATATTTTTTTCTTTTTTTTTCTTCTTTTGTTAACAAATAATGAGCATTGAACAAAGAATCAACTTGAAGTTTCTCGTTCAACTTGGAAAAAATCCAACTGAAACATTCAATTTGCTCCAAGAAGTTTACGGAAATGCTACGATGTCAAGAACTCGGATTTTTGAGTGGCACAAGAGGTTCAGAGAGGGAAGAGAGGATGTGGAAGATGATCCTAAGAGTGGAAGGCCAACAACAAGCAGAACAAACGAAAATGTTGAGCGTGTGAGAGAAAAAGTGCGCAGTGACCGCCGCCTTACTGTTAGAATGATAGCAGATGAGTTGAGCATGAATAGTGAGAGGGTGTGGAGGATCATTACAGAAGATCTGGGGATGAGGAAGGTTTGTGCGAAAATGGTACCAAGGTTGCTGAATGATGGGCAAAAGGAAAATCGTGTGCAAGTGTGTCAAGACATCCTGAAACAACTTGAAATTACACCAGATCTGCTGAGTAGAGTTGTTACCGGTGATGAGTCGTGGATCTTCGAGTACGATCCACTCACCAAATGGCAGAGCCTTGAATGGAAGAGTGCATCCTCACCAAGACCCAAGAAAGCAAGGCTGTTCAAGTCCAAAATTAAGGTGATGCTGATTGTTTTCTTTGATGTTCATGGAATTGTTCATCTAGAATTCTTGCCACAGGGCCAAACCATTAACCAGAATGTTTACAAAGACATCTTGCGACGTTTGATGCGTTCGGTAAAGGAGAAAAGAAGAGAATTGTGGGAGACAAAGTCATGGCTGCTTCATCATGACAATGCTCCTGCTCACAATGCCTTAAGCATACGACAATTTCTTGCAGAAAATAACATTGCCGTGCTGGAGCAACCACCCTACTCGCCAGATCTGGCTCCCTGTGATTTTTTCTTGTTTCCTAAGCTCAAGGGAGTCATTAAAGGAACCCGTTTTCAAGACTCAAAAGCCATAACAACAGCCGTAACGAAGGCACTACGAGCGATCCCAATGGAATCTTTCCAGAAGTGCATAGAAGCATGGCAGCAGAGATTAGAAAAGTGCATTCGAGCTCAAGGAGATTACTTTGAAGGGGACAAGTTGTAATTTTTACGTGGCATTTCAAATAAAATAATTATTTACACAGTCCCGTTACTTTTCAAACA